>CAMGYJ010000010.1:44123017-44537123 GCA_946122785.1 Linum tenue
ACCTCCTCTATGTCCGAATCACTTACACCATTTGCTTCGCACGTGGACTACCTTACCCAATATGGCCTGACCTATTTTGGGCAGAAATAACCACCCCCATGGTTCGTGAATGGGGCGAGGTGGGAATTTCCTACCACCGTCTGACTTGTCCAATTCTCAACCCGTTGTGTCCAAACTATGTGTACCTTCAATCAAGTTACTGAAAATTTTATTTTGTTATCTCATATGTTTAGCTTTAAATTATAATGAGATGAGAAGTTCCATTTTTTTCCTGATACTTTAACTCCATTTATCACGTCAAAATTTATTTCTCAATTTTTTTAATGAATAATTAATATCTAAATATGATTTGGTTTGATGGCATATATAATTCGGTGCGATTTGGTTTGGTCGCATATATGATTCGGCCCATCACACTAGTACTTCAAATCCAAGAAAGGGAGCACCCGTTTTGCCGGGCCAGTGATTGGGAAACTCGTGTTGGGCCAATCAATTGAAACGGTTGAATGGGCCAGTTTCGGGAGATGGAGCTGCATGCAACTCAAAACTCCAAAGTCCAAACCCAGAAGATCATTTAACAAAGGAAATGCTTACATTTTTTTTTTTTTGCATTAAGGGAGGCCAAAGCCAAGAAACAAGAACAGCAAGGGGGGAGGAGAAACAAAGACTAAGAGGAGGAAGGCGCCACAATACGGCGGTCAAAGGACACCCCCATAAGATCGTCCTGTAAAATCTGTACTAACTCTCTAGGAGGGTTAGTCAGCTCATGCATACCGTAGGGATAGACGAGACTGTGCTTCGAGAGCCAGTCCGCGGCTCTATTCCCTTCTCGGTATGTATGAACTATACTAACCAACCAATCCTGAGCAAGTTTCCTCCGAATAGACGCTAAAAGAGCAGCATACGGGTGCACCGGATCATGGCGATTATTAATGAGGAGAATCGCCAGCTGAGAATCCGTCTCGACCACAAGATTGTTAACACCAAACTTCCAAGCAAGAGTAAGCCCATGGTAGAATGCCCAAAGCTCGGCCAGAGCCGCAGAAGCTTCCCCAATCTTTGCCACAAACCCTGCAACCCACCGTCCCTGAGCATCACGAATCAGCCCGCCTGCACCAGCAAGACCCGGATTACCCGCCGATGCGCCATCAATGTTAAGCTTAAACCATCCCTGCTGCGGAGCATTCCACTGGATGCTAGCCGTCACTCGGTTCCCTCCTGGCTCCCGATTGCTAGTTCCCAACAGAGGAGCGCACCACGCCTTATACCACAAATCCGACTTCAGCTGAATAGAGTGCAACAGAGAAGGTGCAGTCAGCGCCTTCTGCGCTCCTTGGAACACCGTTGTGCACCTGTTTTTCCACAGAAGCCAAATGGTTATACTGAAGAAAGCACTCCAAGGCATACCATTCGCCATAGCTTTATCATTCAGTAAATTCCCTCGCAGCCAAGCTTCCTGATCGCTTGAGAAGAAACCAAGCTGTTCGGAGGGGGAAATGCTCCTGTTCCAGACATAAACAGCCGGAGGACAGTCTCTCAACAAGTGGAGCGTTGTCTCCGGGCAACTGTTACACCTGGAACACATCGGCGACGGCGCACACTTCCTGTAAAAGAGCAGGCTGTTAGTGGAAATCTTGTTCAGTGCCACCAACCAGCTGAAGCACCGAACTCTCTCGGGCACCGGGTTGCTCCAGATCTTCTTCCACAGCTTCTCGTCCTGATTTCCTTGCTGGGGCATGGCAATCTGGAAGGCCGACTTAGCAGTAAAATGACCATTCAGGGAAGGGGCCCAGAAGAGAGTATCACGGTCCGTAGAGAGAACATCCACAGCCACGGCCGTGATCTTCTGCTGAACGTCAACAGACAGCCACTGCGAAAACCGACTCACATCCCATTCTCCATTATCATCCAAATAGCTAGCAACTGTGTCCCTCAGTCTCTCCTCCGGAATGGGCTGCACAGCCACATCCTTTAAAGGAACCTGCAAAACCCACACATCACACCAAAATTTAGTGCTTCTACCATTCTGAATATTCCACGCACAACCTTTTCTGAGAAGGTGGGAAGCTTTGGTAAAGCTTCTCCAGGCAAAGGAACTTCCCTGAATAGGACGAAACATGTCAAGGCCCTCTCTCTGCTTTCCATACTTGGCGCTAAAAATCTGGGTCCAAAGAGACTCCTTCTCTTTGAGGATACGCCACCCTCCTTTGGCCAGAAGAGCAAGATTAGCCTGCCTAAGAGGCCGGAGGCCTCCACCCCCTTGAAGCCTAGGTTCCGTCATCTTCTCCCAAGGCACCAGGTGCATCTTCCCCTTGTCCTCATCTTTTCCCCAGACAAAATCCCTGTTAATCTTATCTATAGCATTGCAGACATTCTTAGGGATTAGTTCAGATTGCATAGAGTAGGTGGGAATAGCAAGGGAGACAGAACGAGTAACCGTTAGTCTCGCGGCGAGTGAGAGCCTCCTAGCTTTCCAAGGAGCTAGCTTCTTTTGGATCCTCAGAATCAAAGACTGGTATCGGCTCCTAGTAACCCGCCCATGGATAGCTTCAATGCCCAGATACCGGCCAAGATTAGTTACCAGCGGGATGGCAGCCTTGTCACTAAGCCGACGGGCTCTGTCTTGTCTGATGTTCGGAGAGACATAACAGACAGACTTCTCATAGCTCACCCTTTGTCCCGAACTGGCACAAAAATCATCCAAGCATTTTTTGATGACTCCTATCTGGCTCCCTTCTGCCTCTGCAAAAAGCACCAAATCATCCGCAAAAAATAAGTGAGATAAAGCAGGCCCCCTCGGAGACAAGCGAATGGGCTTCCACTGCTTATCCCGGACGGCCTGATCGATTCTATGAGATAGACGTTCCATACATAGCACAAAAAGATAGGGAGAAAGAGGGTCTCCCTGGCGAACGCCCCGAGTGGGAGTGATGATAGGCGTGAACTCCCCATTCCACAAGATTCGCATCCTGTTGTGCTCCACACAGTACATGATCCCCCGGATCCACGAACTCGGAAGGCCTACTTCAATCAAGGTGTCCCTCAAAAAGTCCCAACGAAGCCTGTCATAAGCCTTTTCGAGATCAACCTTCAACACCATTCCCCCCTTCTTCCCCCGCTTCTTCCGCAAAGAGTGCAACACTTCCTGAACAATAAGGATGTTGTCGGTCGTTTGACGTCCTGGGATGAAGCTGCTCTGCCTAGGAGAGACCAGCTTCCTCATAACCTCCTTCAACCGACAGGTCAGGGCTTTGGTAATTGCTTTGAGGCAGACGTTGTTGAGGGAGATCGGGCGAAGTTGGGTGACCGACTCAGGCTTGTCCACCTTAGGAATGAGGACCACCGTGGACTCCGTGACCGCTTCAGGCAACGTTCCCTGTTCAAAAAACAAAAGAGCCATATCAGTGAGCGCCTTCCCCACCACCGCCCAAGCTTTCTGGTAGAACAAAGCTTGGAAGCCATCTGGCCCCGGCGCTTGAAGCGGTTTCATCTCAAAAACCGCTTTGTGGATGTCGAGGATGCTGAAAGGCCGGAGAACATGGAGCCAGTCTTCTTGGTTCAGCCGCGGGAAATCTCCTTTTGGGAGGAGGTCAACATAGGGTGAGTTATCCTGCAAATAAAGCTCAGAGAAAAAGTTAAAAACAAGTTGCAACAACTCATCCTTCTCGCTGATCCATTCCCCATTAGTATTCTTAAGACAGTCAATCTTATTCCTTCGACGTCTAATGTTGGCAAGCTGGTGGAAATAGGCTGTGTTCCGTTCTCCAAACTTCACCCAATGCTCCCTCGCTCTCTGGAACCAAATGAGCTCCTCCTGCTCCATTGTCTTATCTAACTCCTTCTCTAGCTTCGTGTGCAGCTTGAGGAGACCTGGAGAGAAAGAGTTTGCCAGGCGTCGCTCTATCCCTTCAATCCTAGCAACCAACCTCTTCTTCCTTTGGTAGACATTCCCAAAGGTCGATGTATTCCAAAGCTGGAGCTTTTTGGAGAGATCCTGCAACGCCATAGGCAAAACATTAAGTGAGTCCCAAGAATCAGCAAGAAAAGAGGAAAATTCCTCATGAGTGAACCAGGCTGCTTCAAATTTGAAACGTCTCGTGGACAGGTTAGGGCCTCCCTGATTAGACACCGTGGTAAGAATCGGATGGTGATCGGAGCTCAGGCGCGCCAAGTGGGTCACCGACGTATTTGGAAACCCCTCATTCCAAACCAGGTTGCAAATGCTTCTGTCGATTCTGCTGGCTTTATAGGTGTCACTCTCCTTCCCCCTGGACCACGTAAACCGAGGGCCAGAGAAGCCGAGATCCACCAACTCTGCTTCATTCAGGAACTCTCCAAAACGCTTACATCTACGAAAGGTTGCTGGTGAGGGGGGCCCTGTTTTCTCATCCGGGTGCAGAATTGCGTTGAAATCGCCGGTGAGAATCCATGGGCAGTCCACTTGCTTGCTTTGCTCGATGATAGCATTCCAGAGAAGACGTTGAAGATGCTGGCGGGGGGACGCATACACTGCTGTGAGCATCCACGGAGCCTGGTTACCCTTCGACACTCTCACAGAAAGATGCTGCGACCCTGCCGAATCAACCTGCACACAAAAATTCTGAGAATTCCAAAACAGCCAAATCCCACCACTCCGGCCCTGAGCTTCAATTCGCAGGACATCCGGGAAACCCAGCTTCTCACAAACCCTGTTCGCCACTTCTCCACTAACTTGAGGTTCGAGAAGAATAACAAAATCCGGCCTGTGCAACTGCAGCGCAAGCTTCAGGGAACGCGAGAAGGAGCTTCCTCCGGCACCCCCGACATTCCACGAAAAAATTTTGAAGTTATAACAATTAAAACCAACCATTAAAAATGAAAAAACAAAGGGGAAGAACAGAAAGCGGAACAAAAAACAGAGGCAGAAAGCGCAGAGAGAAAAGGACGAGTTCACCGGGAAATCGCACTCGGCAGGACCCCCTCCTCAAGGTTCCCCGCCGCCGCATCCCTCACAAATCCCCCTGCCATCGCATCCCCCTTCTTCCCCTCTTCCGATTGAGTCTTCCCTGTCCATTCACTAATCTGCTGTAAGGTTAAAGCTACTCGCCGCTCTTTACTCTTGTTCTTCTTGTCTTTAACCGGTGACCAAAACTGCAGAGCTTTCATCGGGTTGTGGCGGAGTGGAGTCAGCTTCATAGGCGTCGAAGTCTTGCTCCCCTGACTTTTCTTTTTTTCCTTCTTTTGTTTAGTTCTTGAAACCGCCGACGGGACAGAGTGGTCGATAGTTCGCGGTGGAGGCAGCTCATAAGGTTTGACTTCCACAATTTGAATTTTGACCCCGTTCCCATTACTGGAGACATTCAATTCCTGCCTCTGATTCTTCTCGTTGGGTTGGGCTTCTTCTGCTGGGCGCGGAGTCTGTTTAGAGGATGAGGCCTCCTTGTTCTTACTGTTGATGGTGGGCTTGGGCTGCCCAATCACAAGGGGCTTTGGAGCAGGCCCCAAAATCCCATTGACTTCCATGTCCACGATCTCCTTCCCTTTACGTTCCTTACCCTTATCCGCCACTTTCCCCTTTTGCTTCCCTAGGTTAGAATCTTGGACATTTAGAGATTTCCCCTGATTCCTCCCAGATAGCAGAGGCGCCGCACCCACCTTTTCCATCTTAGCAACCGCTTCCTCTTTCCCTGAATTCCCCCTTTCCTTCCCGTTATGATTTCCCAATATTGGCTCCAACTTACCTTGTTTAGGGGGATCGCGAGAGTTTCGGCGGGACTTCCTTGACACCAGCATCCAAGGGCCGAAACCGGCTGGATCCTCCGGTGAAGCCACGGCCGCAGCGACCAACGGCGGTGAAGGCGCACCGGACTGAGAAGCGACGGTAAGAGCTTGTGAAAGAGACGGGCAGTTCAGCTTTGTATGGCCAATTTTGCCACATTCGAAGCAGACGATGGGAAGGTTCCCGAACTCAACTTTTTGCCATTTGCCATCCAGCCGAATTCGGGGGACTAGCGGTTTAGACAGGTCTACCTCCACCGCCATTCGAGCAAATTTTGCTCTTTGCTGGTTAGCTGTGTGGAAGTCAAGCTTGATCGCCCTGCCAATCATATTCCCCAGCGTAAACAAAAGTTCCTTGTGGTAGAAATGAACGGGGAAGCCTGGGAACTGAACCCAAACAACCATGGAGCTTGGGAGTTTGTCTGTTACACGAAAGGAAGGAGTCCACTGCTGCACAACCAGATAATGGTCATAGATTACCCATGGCCCATCTGTGAGCGCTTTAAAATAGTCCAAATCATTCTCCAGTTTCACCAGGAAACAATCTTGATCCAAAGCGAACACTTCCAATCCCGCCGTTGGACGCCAGAGGGAACGGATCCTGTTGCAAAGAGTGGCATATCCAATTGATCGGCCAAGCAAGCGTACCACCAAGGTCCGTTGCCATGGCGCGCTGAGCTTATTCTTGAAATTTTCCGATACTTGAAGCTCTGGTTCTCCGTTGAAAAAGCCTGGAATCAAATCTTTCTCCCCCACCGGAATCCACTGTGTTGGCAGGGGTCTTGGAACGAGTCTTTCCCCTGTCACAGCTTTCGCATAAGACCCCAGAGGTTTCACTCCGGGAGTCGGCGACGGCTCAGATGAAGAAGGAAGCCCTGCCCCGGAGGAGATTTCCTCCGCCTGGCCATTATCCACCGCCATCTCTGTAACTATGTCCGAGGGGACGGAACCCCCTGAGTTAGGCAGCGCAGAGGCAGACGGCTGAGGATCGTCCGGGGGTCGACCCGTCGGCGTTGTCGTTGAAATCACGGTCGTCGTCGCAGCGCTATTAGACAGCTCTGTTCCTCCTGCCCAAGGATTAGGATTGAGTATGTCAGAAGAAAGCTTAATGCAAAGGCAGATTGGGTGGCCAGGTCTCGAGCCAGGAACCAGCTCCCTCAAGACTGGCTACAAATTCTGGACATTGTGTCGCCCCTGTTGTAATTTTGGCTTTCCATTTCAATGAATGATATGCGTGTCTTAACGTCAAAAAAAAAAAATATATATAGGGAGCATGCATCAGATCTTCTTCTGAAACTAAAATGTCAGAAGATGGTTTTCTTTTGTTCCCCATATGTCTGCAATAGGGATGACATTGTGCACCTATTATAAAAATTCGATAATATACTAACTGGATTTTGGAAGTTTTTGGAAGAGTAAATTTAAGGTTAAATACACTTGTATATCCAAAACTTTCACGGTTGTGCCAATAATATCCAAATTTTCCGAAATACCACTTATATCCAATTCTTTCACATTCTTTAACGGTGTTTTTGGATATACAAGTGTATTTAACCAAAAATATATTGGGAAATGGATAGATTTGGCAAAGAACAATTTTAAAACATGGATATAAGTGGTATTTCGGGAAATTTGGATATTATTGGCACAACCGTGAAAGTTTTGGATATACAAGTGTATTAAACCTAAATTTAATGGGTGCATGAATATTCATGTGTTCAAAAACATAAGTAAAAACTATTTTTCGGAGTACCCATATCGTAATATTATTAAAAAGAATTCAAGAATAGTTATGTGTTCTCATGGTAGCCAAGCTTAACTTATTTCATAAAGCACATGGGTTCGATTCACATTGGTTACATAATTTTTTTGAATTATTTTCGGCCCCGGTCTCGAAATCCTGGCTCCACCCCTAATTTTACCTGCTTTAACCAAATTGAATCAGACTAGATACCTATAATTTTGGGTTCTGTTACCATCCCTAATATGTATTCAGTGCTTTGTTTTGAAACTAGAAGCAAGATCCATCCAATTCCATTCATCACAATTCACAAGCACATGCTCAGAATTCAATTCCACATGTGATGGAATGAAGTAGGCAGAGTCCAAACCACTTTAAATTCTGTTTGGCATGTGCCATTTCATCCAATTCATGCTTGTGCTCAACTTCCTCTCCCATTTGAGATCCAACCTTGGGATTCAGTCAGTCTTTGATTAACTAGGCCTTCACCGCGAAAGTTCCAACAGTTGACTTTGCTCTGTTTTTTGTTCCTTTCTCAAACTTGGCAAATTGTACTCGGTTTACCAACTGCTACGTAAAGCTAGATGTGTTATGGCCATGGGTCTGACTGATTACTCCCACTTCCAGCTGGTCACGCTAGCCAGCTGTGATATGTATGCTTCTCAATACCATTGGTAAGTAGCGGCGGATACAGGATATAGTAGAGCATTGGGCCGCATTTTATAAGAAAATTAGATATGATAAAAAAAGTCATAGTTTTTTTACAAGATCAATTGTACGCGTCAATCTCTTATAACGAATTCTTCAATAATGGAGTCTACATCCATACCAATAGCATATACTATTCTCTTTCAAATAAAATAGTTAACCAATCAGCGAGAAATTCAACGCTCATTTTTTTTGTGCAAATCATATTTCACCTGTTTCATTGTTGAAAAGGTTTTCTCCATAGTAGCTGTTGAAACGGGCAATGTCAACTCTAGACAATCAACTAATCAATTTGTATTGTGTGTTCATCCCTATTTTCACCAGCTGCTCTAGTAATTTTTCAAGAGAACAAACCTCATAGTTCTTTTAGTCTATTCTCTTTCAAATAAAATAGTTAACCAATCAGCGAGAAATTCAACGCTCATTTTTTTGTGCAAATCATATTTCACCTGTTTCATTGTTGAAAAGGTTTTCTCCATAGTAGCTGTTGAAACGGGCAATGTCAACTCTAGACAATCAACTAATCAATTTGTATTGTGTGTTCATCCCTATTTTCACCAGCTGCTCTAGTAATTTTTCAAGAGAACAAACCTCATAGTTCTTTTAGTCTTTTACGTTTCAGACATTCAGAATTTTAGGTTACAAATTGTTTGTTTTTCTTTAGAAGAGAATCATTGGAGCTAGAATTTCTAGGTTAAATTTAGAGTTGTGATTTGAATATGTTCATCTAACCCATTTTCCCAATTACACACAATCTTATTATAAAATAACACTCGGCTGAATGACTAGAATTGATAAACTCATAGGGGCTATACTAGTTCCGGATCCAGAGGAGGGCTGGGTCGTGACCCGGGGTGGCCACCCCCTGGATCCGCCACTGTTGGCAAGTAGTTGTGGTTCTAACCCCTCTTTGAAGGAGGGCAAATAGAGGGTGAAAAAACTGGAGAAATTTGGAGGAATTTAGAACTTTTTTTCTTGTTCATAAGTTTTGCTACAGTACATGAGAATGATTATTGGAGGGGAGTTATTGTAATAGTTGCCCCTTCAAATTGGGTTGAAAAAATCTTTTGCCTTTTAGACTCTTTCAAATCCAAAATAACTGATCGGTAACCGGATCAATAGAAGGTCTATCTTTATTGCAGTTGTGCATTTTGTAGATTTTTCTCTACCTATGTATGTGTTTGTTATTTTAAATATTTTTATTATTGATTTTGGTTTGCCTTGCTGTTCCTATTTGGACACAGAGAAGAAAGTCAATAGAGGAATGAGAAGAGTGATATAAGTGCGAATTGGATGAGGGAAGCCATTGATGGACAAAATTGAAGCATGTTCTTTGCTACCTTTCATCCAGTCCAGTATTAGTCATCTTAGCTTCACAATCCAATAGTAATTGATGACTACATTTCAATCGCAAAATTACCGATATTCTTTGCCTCTGTCAATTTTAGGGTTCACATTAGGAGGAAATTACAGAAAGAGGCAGGAAAGAGACGGTTTCTTTGACATTCGGGAATTTATTTGGGAGGGACATTACCATTTTGGAAAGAGAAACATAAATATTCATATTCGATTAGTTGATGGTTAACCATTAATCGATTATTCAATAATGAGTTACACCGTAGATTTCAACTTATTAATAACTGTACCATTGACTTATAAATGATTAATGAATAATCGTTATCAATCAATTAAGTTATCGATGTAATGTATTTATGTAACTACTAACCGATTAACCGAATATCATCCCGCCACCTCTATTGTTTTGCAACCAATATTTGAAACGAAAGGACTAGCCACTTAACAACTTTTGCAAAACGTGAACAGAAAAATGTTGGTTTTTTGGCGGGAAACCAATTAACCAACCAAACCAAACCGAGGGGAGAGAACCAAGAGACTTGTCTCAAATATCACTGTAGTGGAGCACGTTAAATTTGAATCCCAAAACCACATCTTAATTACCCAGACACCATTGGCAATCCCATTCTCCTCCATTCGCGTTGCTTACAGTTCAAATTAGCGAGTTAAATCTGTAATTAATGCCAGATCCGCTCTCGCCTGCGCCGTTCTCGCTGCCTTGCATCCTTCGGTGGCTTTCCTCTCGCCACCACCACCACCTCCCACCGACGGTTCTAAATCCATAAAATATAAGGATTGACTAAAAATGGGGCAGAGCCACGGTGCTCGTTCCGAGGAATTCTGGTCAATATGGCAACTGGGTATGTTTAAATTAATCGAAAGCTCGCTTCTTTTGTTGCGACTCCGCGTGGTGACATCGGGAGTTCGTACGAGCATGAAGTGCGCCGCAAATGTGCTGCGATCCGAAGGGATCGCTCGTGTCCATGCTGGCAGCTACAGGATCTTGAATTCCCCTTCTGGGTTTGATTGCAAGTACAGTACACCGCTTCAGCCAATCCTACTATATAAGCTTGCCCACCAAGTGTTCGACTCATTGCTTCAACCAGCTTTTCCTTTCCTCAAGTCCTTTGAGGAATCCCAACCACAGTTTGAGCCACATTTCTTGAGAGGGTAGTTTCTCAATGTTGAAGATGGGGCAGGCCAGTTTTCTGTGTTTTTGTCTCGGGATGGTGTGTTTGATGAGTGGTATTTGGGTGCAAGCAGAGGACCCTTACAAATATTACACTTGGGAAGTCACCTATGGGACTGTTTCTCCTCTAAATGTTCCTCAACGAGTAAGTGTTTGTTTGTTTTTTTTCCTGCGGTTACTTTGCTCTTTTCACTCTTTGAAGTTTTCTTTCTTTAACTAGACGTTTATGGTGCAGGCTATACTCATCAATAACCAATTCCCTGGCCCGACTATTGACGCTGTGACAAATGACAATGTCCTAGTAAATGTCATTAACAAGTTGGACGTCCCTTTCCTCATAACATGGTACGTTTTGACTCAGATAATGATGTTGGCTTTTGTTTGTTTACGGGTCCTGAGCTTGGGAAATAACTGATGTGGGGAATCCTTTCAGGAATGGGATTAAACAAAGGAGGACCCCATGGCAAGATGGAGTGCTTGGGACACAATGTCCAATCCCTCCAAACTCCAACTGGACCTACAAGTTCCAAGTGAAGGATCAGATTGGAACTTATAACTACTTCCCTTCGATCGGAATGCAAAGAGTTGCTGGAGGGTATGGAGCTTTCAACGTCAACCAAAGATCAGTGATTTCCAAACCTTACCCGGAACCTTTTGAAGAATTCACCGTGCTTGTCAGTGACTGGTACAACACCGATTTCAAGGTTTGTGCACACATTTCTCCCATTTTTTGCGTTTTCCTGTGTTTATTGATACATTGGTTAATTAAGCATTTTGCTGATAGAGTCCAACCGACTTTATGGCAGATTTTGGAGCAACGCCTTGACCAGGGAACTCCTCTCCCGCTTCCTGATGGTCTTCTCATCAATGGACTTCCTAGTGGCCAAGCTGTGTTCACAGGGGAGAAAGGTAATACCTTCATTATCCTGGTCCATCTCTGCAAGTAGAAAATAAGATCCTATATGATCTTATTAACGGAAAATAAATAAATATTCCAATCATTGAAAAAATTCCTAAAACACTTGAGACTTTATACATATTATAATGATTGATTTCCATTATATGTAAATGAAGATTGTTAACTTCTATAATAAGTTACATAATAACTAATTTCTAGGACAAAGATTAGGAGTCTAGGCCTGTACAGCAAGTATGATTTGATAAATTACACAGTAGTTCTAATAGTACTATCCACACTTTAACAGTGTACTTTCCTGGTGCTGGTTTTTTGGTTTTTCATCTAACTGAATGACACTATGTATCAGACAAGCTCTACAAGTTCAGGATCTCCAATGTGGGTGTTGCAGTAGCAATCAACTTCAGGATCCAGGGACATACAATGACTCTCATCGAAGTTGAAGGTGCTCATACGTTGCAAGAAATCTATGAGTCCCTCGATGTTCATGTTGGCCAATCTGTGACTGTGTTGGTCAGATTACACGCACCGTTAACCAAGGACTACTTCATTGTTGCTTCCTCACGTTTCACCAAGCCAATCCTCACCACCACTGCGATTCTCAAGTACGCAGGCTCCAACACACCAGCTGATAAGCCATTGCCAGTTGGACCAACTTACCATCTCCACTGGTCAATGAAGCAAGCTAGGACTATCAGGTAAAAATGAAGAAAATTAAGGGCTAGCTAACCAGTTTGCCATTTAACCAGCGACCAACCGGTAAAAAAGGTTATTTCTTGGCTGCTTAATCACTCTTTTGGACTTCAAATATGCAGGTTGAATTTGACAGCAAATGCAGCCAGGCCAAACCCTCAAGGGTCATTCCATTATGGAACCATCAACGTCATGAGAACCATCTTCCTGACCAACACAGCAGAAAAGGTCAACGGGAAATTGCGTTATGCTATTAACAGCATCTCCCATGTTGACCCACCCACACCATTGAAGCTTGCTGATTGGTATAACATCCCTGGTGTGTTTAAGATGAACTCTGTCCCAGATATGCCCACCAATACCACTCCTGTTCTTGCTCCTGGTGTCCTTGCATTCGAACTCCATGACTTTGTGGAGATCATCTTCCAGAACTCAGAATACACGGTCCAGTCATATCACATGGATGGATCCAGTTTCTACATTGCTGGGTAAGGAACCACAGTTGCCCTGAATTTAGGGTCACTCTTCCATTTCACCCACAACTCGAAGTAACCACAAATTAACCTTGTGCAGTTATGGAAACGGGCCCTGGACACCTGCAATGAGGAGAAGATACAATCTTGCTGATACAGTGCCTAGACACACTGTTCAGGTAAGCAAATATCAGAAACCAAATTTTTACTCGGTATAAGGGAATGGTATAGGTTATACTAGCTCTCAGACATTGTGTTAGAGTCTTCCTTGACACATCCCTTCTCGTAACTCCCTCACCAACTCGAATGATTAAGATGAGCTGAAGTCTCATAACTTTTTATCTTTTGTCCAAATGTGACAGGTTTATCCAGTATCATGGACAGCAATACTGGTGTCACTGGACAACAAGGGGATGTGGAACTTGAGGTCTGCAATTTGGTCGAGGAGATACCTAGGGCAGCAGCTGTATATGAGAGTGTGGAATGACGAGAAGAGTCTCTTCACTGAGGCTGATCCACCACCAAATGTTTTGCTTTGTGGTTTGGTCAAAAAGGCTTAGATGGATGAATGGTGAAATGAAAGGACAGGAAAGGAAGGGAATGTGTCTTCATTCCAGTGTAGTAGCGTCTTGCTACTCTTAGGGTTCTTTGATTATTTTTACTACTGTACGTTTGTTGTTTTTCTCCCAATTTGTCCTTAAAGTTACGAGGGGGTAATTGCCAATAGGAAAAAGTTTGAGGGAAAAAAAGGAATAGGGTTTTACATTAGAAGAGGAACCAGGGGGCAGAGTGAGCTTCAATTTGTAAAAGTTCATTTTATGTGATTTGGGGAATCTACTCTCACAGTCATATTTGATCTGATAGTAATAAACTTATTTTCTTCAGCACCTCAGCAACCTTTACAAATACAAAATAATAGTCAAATACTTTATAATGTTAACAAATTTTAGTCGTTGATATGTTATTGTCAAAATGGGGATGAGGTTCTCTCAGTGAAGCTAGCCTCGATGTTTGCTATGGAGAATCTTAATGTCATCGCGGATTGCACGATTGTTGTTTGATACATGAAAGAGTGTGAAGATTTACAAGATATGACAATTGGTAATATGAGGGGTTGTACCGCCTTGGAGTTACAAACGCAAGTGAATGTGATGTCTTTTTTTTTTTTTTTTTTTTTTACAAAAGATAACCATATATTGATCAATAAGAAAGTTACACCCTGGAAGAAAGCCAGGTCAGGAAATCAAAAGAACGACTCATCGTCGGGTACAAAGAGAGGGCCTTTCTAGCCACCAAATGGGCTACCCTATTGTTACGCCGACCAACAAATCTAACACTAAAACCAGGATTGCTGCCAAAAATCTGAACGAGCTCCTCCAACATTGCTCCCACCCGACTATCCCGGCTATCCGCGTGATTGATTTTATCAATGAGAACTTTCGCATCCCCCTCAAAGACTACCTCCGCAAACCCGAGGGATTGACACCACTGCACAGCTTCACGAAGTGTTATCAGCTCGACCACGAAGGGATCATCAAAACACAGAAACTGTACCCCCATCGCTCTTAAAACAGCCTGATCCGGAGTGAAGATCACCATACCGCCTGCCGAGTGTGAACCACTCCGCACAGCCCCATCCCAACCGCAGACAACCCCGTGGACCCTCTCCCGGCCCAATGGAGTCGGCACCAAATGCGAACTAACCGGGCTACTATCCACCGGCAGACGAACCCATTCCTCAAACTGCTGTTGAAACTGGCGCATCAGGGCTGGCAACCCAAATTGTTTGCCCTCAAAGACAACCCAATTCCGCGATCGCCAGATCCGCCACAGGACCGCCACAACACCCATAACCATCATAGGTTGGTGAATCACTGACAGAAGCCGTTTGAGAAATAACGGGAAAGTATGACGAGGAAATCCCTCCCCCGAGTGAGCCAGCCCAGAATAATCCCACAGAGCTCGCGCTACTGGGCACTCAAGGAAAAGATGCTCCATAGTTTCCGACACCGCCCAACACACCGGGCACCTGGGGTGAACCGGGCACCTAAATGTGATGTCGTTGTCACCCAGAGGAACGTTGATTAGTACTGGTTCACTTGCCGAAGGAACTTTGAAAGGGTTGGAGAAAAAGATTTTGTCTATTTGTCTGTGGTTGTTGTGGATTGTGATTTTGTATTTTCTTCGATTGGTTTTATTCAAAATTAAATTAATTAAGAAGTTACGAAAGGTTGAGTGACGTGACGATTTCTTGTTGCTCACACTTTGGGAAAATTCTTACAATTTTGCACCATGCATGTTTTTCAAAGATATTGGCTAATATTTTGTCAAAATTGAAAAAATTGCTAATAAATTATATTTCCTACAAATATATTTTAAAAAATATTATGTGATAGCTCATTTGGAGCATTATTAACGATAATATATCAATGACTAAAATTTTACAATGTTATGAAAGTTTTAGTGATTTCACTAGCATTTTGTTAAAGCTAACAAAATTTGTCTAAAATATTATATTCCCTCAAAAAATAATTCTTTCAAATAAGTATATTCTTAAATGTCTACACATGGTAGTGATTTCACTAAACTCCCGATTTGTTTATCATTAAATAAACTATACCATCTAATGAGTTGTTTTCCATTACTTAAAACAATCTTTTCTTTTTTGAAAGGTTAAAACAATCTTTTCGAAATCAAAGTAATCATACCAATTACTTACATTATTCAGAAAAACCTATCAGGATCGCTTTCGCATAACTCTATTTTACTCGATTTGCAATGATCAAACTAAACAATCACCATTCTCAAATCTCAATTATATTCTTGAAACATGGGATAGGGTTTCTAATTACTATGCCCTAGGCAAAAGAACATGGATTCCTTTTGGTTGACTTGACTGGCTAACCTGCCATTCCTCCTATGTGCACCAAATGTTAATCATTCTAGCTACAACTTGCATAATAACGTACTAATTTTTTCCCCTTATGTCAATTTTAATAATGATATCAAAGTCTTTGTTAACCGATGGATATATCATGTGATCAAATTCCGCCAACTACTATTTGTTAAGCACTTGGGTATTTAGATATGTGCAAATTTCATACTCATATAAGTTGGTTTTCATTTGAGGAGGCGTGTTAGTAAATTATATAAAATTCATAATTGAACATCTCTCAACAACTTGAGTTTATGACCAACTGGTTCTTAACATGAGGATAAGACCGATCTAATCAAATATCCTGATGCCATGAAGGTCCACATCCCTTTAATTTATCGATGATTGCATTTTCATAAATAAGGACAACTTTCCATAAAACAATACATGGGTTCAACCCACTATAATTAAGGAGTGGTTTGGTTTTGGTGATAGTTTGGTTGAGATAGTCACAATACATGCATTGTTCATAATGCATCTTTTTTTTGAATTTTCTGCACAAATAATACATACATTGTTTGCTTGATTTGACACAAACTATCACTCAAAATGAGTGATAGTTAAATCTCAAGTTTTGGTTGAGATTGTTGAGATTGTTGGGTTTTCTTTTGTTCCAACTATGCCCCTACCTTTTAATGTGTATTGTTTTTTTTTAATATTAAAAACAAAGGATAAAAGTGACATTTCATCCAAAAAGTAATATGTCTTATTTAAATACTACAAAAGCTATCACATGAACCAAACGATGTAAACTACAATACATCAATTTTCATATATACATGCATATTTATTATGCATGCATTGATAACAATGCATCTGTTTAACTAATCACCAAAACCAAACGACCCCTAAGTATATGATGAATGTGTGTGCAACCGGCGA
This sequence comes from Linum tenue, assembly GCA_946122785.1. NCBI lineage: Eukaryota > Viridiplantae > Streptophyta > Magnoliopsida > Malpighiales > Linaceae > Linum > Linum tenue. Next base: position 44,139,668 of record CAMGYJ010000010.1, read on the forward strand.
AGCAAACACACACCACAAATCATTCTTCTTTCTTGCTGTAAATTACTAAAAATTCGTCTTACCGATCTTAAATCTGGAACCTAAAATGGGGATAGTTTCATCCTTAGAGAAGAAATTTCGTGTAATCCAAGACTTTGTAGAGGGCTATATTAGTCGGAAAATGAAAGGTAGGAGACAGAAACCAGCTATACATGCATATGCTAGCTACTAGCTTTAGTAACCAATCTACTCGACCCTTCGACATAAAGCTGCAGATGGAATCTATCTTTTAACCCTCAACATGAGAGAACGAGAGAGAATCAAATATTCTGTTGCAGCACCTCTGTTCTTTGGAGACATTGGAAAAGAAGAAGAGAGACAGAGAGCTCTTCTTTTTTAAACGTAACTTGAATAGCTCTCTGCAGAAGAACATCGCTTTCCTCAAAGGCTATGGCGCGCCCCTATACCTTTTCTGCAGACAGAGAATATATATAAAACTCAGTCCCTCCTCTTCCTGTCATACAAATCTCTAGATCTCATCTACATATAGATCTCAATCACACTTAACTTTCTCGTTATAATCAATGGCGTAGCCAGGATTTTATTTAATGGGGGTGCCATAAACAAATTATATATGCGGTCTCGTGTTTTGTATTATGAAATTATTCTATAACTATATGAATCGACCAAATTATCAAGATTTCACACTTAATGTATCTCACCAATAATCATTCACTACTTTAGTTCACTAGATGTGAAGGCTGATCAATCGTTTCGTAGAAAAAAATGTAAGCAAGTTGTAGCAAATCAAATCTATTTTCGCAAGCAAATACATTGATAGAAACTAATTTTCATGTAGAAATTAGTAGATGAAATTAATTTATTAGTTTGTTGTGATTTAGCGGTAGAAGATTTGACGATTGACATTGAAATTTAGGATTTAAATATAATCATTAACTAACTAATACTACTAATATTTTGTTCTTTCTCCAAATCTAAGGGGGTGCCATGGCACCACCTTATTACACTCTAGCTACGCCCCCTGCTTATAATAATGTTGGCGAAGTTCGATATATACACATGGAAGGTTATTCTATGCTAGGATGACCAAGGTTGAGTTGGGTTGGATTTCTTTAAACCCAAATTCAACCCAATGCGACCTGACGTTCGAACCAATCGGATTTTGAAAGTAAAAACTCAATTAAACCTAAAAGGTAACCGCGAGTGCATGGATACACATAAATTTACGGACATAGTCTTAAATGATTTCTTCCAACATTCACATTTTTATATTATCGAAGATTTTACGCTACACCTACGTTGTGGTAAAAACTAACAACATTCATAAATTATTCATGTATCTTACCGGAACTATATTTCTGTAAACACTAAAAATTAATAATATAATTAGGGTTAGATACTAAACGATGTTTTGTTTCCCTTTCGGATATAAGAAACCGTAAAATGTAGGCCGAATTTCGACAAAACTCACGCCCAAATTTAACATTCATCAATACTATATTTTACCCGATTAGATCGGATTGGATACCAGATTCAATTGTCATCCTTCCTCCATATATTCATATACATGCCCATTTGCCACCCACCACCCACCTTTCCTGGATAAACCAAATGATCATGGTCTGGAAAGCCGATTACCAACTAAATAAAGCTTTTGATTTATCCAATACATATATTCCTCCGTGCAAGAATCCCAACCAAAAAGTAATCAATTTGCCTACCAAGATAAATCAATAATCTGATCTCATATAATGAGCCATGAGACACGTGTATGTTCTTATAATTAACCATAATCAAAACCTAGCTCTAGTCCTTAATTTCACTTCGAATTACATCTTGGTCTATAATGCTTGCAGAACTGGAGTTTCTCCGAGAGGGTGTCAAAAATGGCATCCTAACAATCAAATTTTGACAGATTTGACTACTCGATTAAATTTTCGGTACATCCCAATTTAATAAACAAAATTAACATATATTATATGGTTCCCATAATCTATAATCCAAGTCTTCGAAACACACCTCACACTTAATTTTAAAAAAAAACAAAGGAAAATAAGATTTAACAGGTAACCCATATACCAGAACCCTCTAAACTTGTACACCCACAATATAAAGATCAAGTTCAAGAGAAAATTATAAATGAAAATCCCATAAAAAAAAAAAAAAAAAAAAGAAGAAGAAGAAAGAAATAACCCTCTCGCCCGCCGTTCTTGATAATTAATTAGGGATAAGCGGTACCATTATTTGCGGTGGTGGGAAGATCCGACCATGAAGTTGTAGTAGTGGCAGCAGTAGCAGAAGTAGAAGAAGTAAAAGCTGCCGGATTCCAGCTGTAACCCACAAACCCTCCTCCTCCTCCTCCGGCCACCGTCGATGAAGAAGCAACTCCCGCCGACGTAGATCCCACGTTATTATTACCATCGTTGAAAACGTCATAACCTGTATTATTATGATGCGGTTCGTCGCTGCCCACTAGGTAGCCGTTTCCGTTGCTGTCTCCCATCCATATTGGGATGGGAGGATAATTCAGACCGAGCGAATTAGCTGCTTGTTGCTGCTGCTGCCTGTTGTTGTTGACTGGTGAGGCGGAGTCCCACCCACCTAGGGTTCGAGCCGTCGTAGGCGACGACTCGAACAAGTGGGTGGTGGTGGTAGTAGCAGTAGTGGTACTAGTTCCGAACAGGTTGGCGAGACCATGATTCCCCTCGTGTTTTGAAGAAGTTGGTTGGATAGTTGTGGTGGAGCTAGGGTTAGGGTTAGGGTTTCGCGGGTTTGGTGTTGGTCTCAACAGGGAGAGGAAGTGGTGGTGGGAGTTGGTTTGTGGGGAAGACCATAGGATAGGGCTAGATGGCGCGAGTGACTCATGATGGAGATCGTACAAACTAGCCCCGAAAAGGGATGGGGACGAGGACGATGATGAGTTTCCAAACTCCACCGCCAAGCTCTTGAGCTTGGCAGTGGAGGAAGAAGAGGAGGAGGATGGGATCAGACCGGTAGTGGTGTTGATCCTGTTCTTCCTGCACCCTCCGCCGATGGGGACGTTTCTGAGGGCGCCGCCCTTGGTCCAGTACCTGCGGCAGGTCTTGCAGAAGTGTCGGGGCTGGGTGAGGTTGTAGTTGTTGTAGTAGCAGAACTTGGTGTTGGACGAGTCGCAACGGGGGCACCTCAGGTGCTGATGATCTCCAGAAGGATTCGTCGACGACGAAGAAGAAGAAGGTGCGGATGAGTTGGCGAGAGAGGCAGCCGCGGTGGTGGATGTAGTTGCTGTTGAAGGAGAGGGTGATGGAGATGAGTGGTGATGGTTGTGGGAGTAAGAAGGAGGTGGTAGAATGGTGGTTCCATTGGTGGTGATGGGATGAATCCTCCTTTCTCCACTAATTAGGCCACTCCCAAAGAGCTCTTGGATCATGATCTACAAATTCCACTTGATCTCCACTACTCTCTTTTCCTTTAATCCTTGGCCTTTTTCCCCCCTTTCTCTTTTAATTTGGTGGTGGTGGTTTGCTTTGTGGATCTACAACAATACAAAAAACTTGGCTAAAGGGAGGGAGGGAAGATGGGATTGGATCCAACCTTTTCTTTTAGTGGGAAAGAAAGATAACTAAAAATAAGATGATGAAGAAGAAGAAGATGGGTGGTATTGGAAGAGAGTATATGATATGAAATCTGAGTTTTGAGTTGAATGGAGGGCTTGAACTTTGAATAGGGCAGCTTTATCTTTTTTTTGGTGGGTGGATGAGTGTAGAGAGAGAGAGAGAGAGAGAGAGTGGACAGAAACTTTAATCAAATCAGTAGTCATAATAGACTAAAGAGAGAAAGAGGGAGAGAAGAAAACACATGGAAACATTCCAAGTGGGTCCTGGATTTGGAATTTTGTTGTCTGCTGCTCTTGGTTTATTGCATTTCAATGACAAAACACATTATCCCTTTGATTTTGTTCTCGAGGGATATTCAATATACCTAGGATTTGTACAATGCTAATGGAGGTTTCCATCCAGTCAAGAATTATATTACAGACAAACTACATCTGTGCATGGTGAAATTTATACTATAACATGGCTGAAACGAAGGAATGTATATAGTTTAATTTGTTCTCCCTATAGTTTGGAGAGAGTACTCTATAGTTTGGAGAGAGTACCCTATTGACGATTATGTAAATGAAATCGATAATTATGTAATTGTGTAGGATAATTACATAGTCCGCCATGATAATTAATCTTGCAGCATTTGATTGGTGATTTAGTGCGAAACGCGCATGGTTGTTATGCAGTTACTTGTGAATAATAAGAGTAGTATTCAAATTGTTATGACGAACCTTGTACTTTATGACCATACTAAACACATTGAAGTATGCGTACATTATTTTTGTGATCTTGTTTATTTGTGATGGAACTATTCAACTATGGTGAATACATTACTTTGGAGGTACATATTTCAAACATTCTTATTTCAAACTTTTCCAAGCTATTTACTCTTGTATTTTACTATTCATTTGTTTGCTTTATCGATACAAAGACCAAAAAGATTTGCTTTTATGTATTGGCAATAGAAAGACCAGAAGTTGAAAAGGTAAATGAAGACTAGAGCATTCATCAGCACCAATAAAAGAGAAGACTGAAGCGAAGCCACCTGGACCATAAAATGATTATAGTAATCAAGTTTGATATATACATTTTCTGTATGCGTTTGATCCTTGAAGATGGACATAATTAATGACATTACAATTCGGGGTAAGTCGGAATAGTAATCTTAATAGAATGTCATGTTTGATAAATTTTCTAAAGTATAGGTTATGTTTGACGTAAAATAATAAAGGTGTGCATATTTGATAAACTACATAATAAAATCGTGTTTTATACTATAACCCTATTTTGTAGTATCATGGTAAATCTGAGAGTACTATAGTCTATAAGTAACAAAATTATATCTATATATTTTGAATTAACTGAAATTTGGAATATGTTAGTCTACCTCTCTGACCCACGAAAAAAAAATGCTTAGAACTCATTTTCTTACGTTCACAAACAAGTCCATTTCAAATCACAACCTAGTGATATTTTCGCTGATGTTCAACCTCAAAATTCCAGCATAAACTTTTTCCTCATATCCACAAACCCTATTCACTAGCATGTATTGAAAAATACAACTTTTTCTTCTTCTTCGTTGAATCAGTTACTTGTATTGTTCAATGAAAAGAACCAATACAACGAGATAGAAATCTCAATTCTCAAGTACTCTATATTATCTACTTGAGGTGCAAATAAACCAGTGTAAAAATTACAACTTCCTTTGTGAAGAATTCCTCAATTTATTGAAAAGAAAACACAAATCTATTCATGCATGGTACTTTTTCTTTTCTTAAATTCCTCTCCTGACTGTCCAAAGCAAAAACCAAAAACAAACAAACAAAACAGGGCCTTAACACAAAACCGGAAATAAAGACGGGAAAGAAAAAAGGCGAGGAGACAACGACGTAGCTCTAAGATAAGGTGGCTGGACTGGAGACTGAGCCCGCGTGCCGTCCGGCGCCGAAGAAGCGTAAGCATAAAACCCTGCAGGCTGCAGCTGCTATTTTCTGATTCCTTTGCAGTTTCTTCCAGTACTGAATTCTTTCGTGTTTTTGTTTTTCAGGCGGCAGCAAATTAAAGGGGTACGTACTACTAGCCGGAGGAAAACGACGCGAGCTTCGGCTCCACAATAATCCCGGGGGCGCACTTCCCCGACGCAAGTCGCCGTCAAGGCTGCCCCGCCGCTCCTCGGCGACCGTGCCCACCGTCGTCCCCACTCCTGGCGGGGACGCGGTCGAGTCGCAATCAGTTTGCGTTTTCTGCAGTAAGGTTTAGTTACTTGGTTGGTATGTGTTCTTTTCATTGAAACGGGTAATATTCGATTCGTAGTAGCGTAGTCGGCAACAGGGGTACGCGAGTAACTGTTACGTCGTATCTCGTTCTTGATCCGTTTTATTTTTGTTGACAATCATTCAAGAAATACATTGATAATTATCCAAAAAATTTAGGGTTATATGTACAATATTCCCATATACTATGACGTTTTTATCAAACATGGCCCTCTACTATTTTTTAAGTCAAACATGCCCTTGTACTTTGTAAAAATTATCAAACATGCCCTTTTCTTAAAATTTTCATCCAAAAACCGTTGACCAAGGCTGAACTTTGCTTTGGGTAACACAAATGTCTAAAAAATTCACAATAAATTCCACTTTAGAATTTTTTTGGTTTTTTTATAGCCAAATAATTCAAATAATTTCACTTTGAAGAGACCCAGAGAAATAAAAAGGGGGATAAAACTGACATTTTTCCTCCTATTTGCCGATGTCGAGTCGTCTAAATCTCGGTTCAACCATGATTGACGATTTTTTCAATGGAAATTTTAATATAAGGGCATGTTTGATAATTTTCTCAAAATACCGGGACATGTTTGATGTAAAAAATAGTAGAGAGACATGTTTGATAAAAACGTCATAGTATAAGGGCATATTATACCTATAACCCAAAAATTTATTACTCATAGATGGTTTTTTTTTTACTTAACTTAGTAGCGAGAACTAAACACTAACTAATCCCATTATGGAGAGCTACATTAACCCTTTTGTCTTGGCATGATTATCATATTAATCTTTACTGATTTGTGGCCCTCCTAACAAGCAATCTCGATCAGTGGATTATCGTTATCCTTAATATATTGTTATTAAGGCACTAATTATAGTCCATTTCTCACTGCTTTTTCTTCTCCATTGTATTGTGTGGAGCATGCATGATTGAATTCAAACCCAATCATTCAAACATATACAACAAAAAACGTCCCTTTCCTTGCTCCCCACCGAGCTATTTCAAATTTGCAACAACCAAACACATCCTTTAGGATGTCAATAGGTCTTATTTCTCCAAATCTAATCCATCGAGTACACCTGCTACAAAAAAAAAAAAAAAAAAACTCGGTAAAATATTTGTTAGATTGCGGAATAGAAAAACTCAATCCAACGAGTAGCGACTGGTGTGGTTACCCATGATTTATGGATATAACCGCAAATATCTGAATATATCCACATCTTTATATTATCAAAGATTTTCCCACAACTATATTTTCATAAAGATTAATGACATATATAAACTATCCTTATTATTAAGAAGACTATTTTCCATCTATATATAAATTATTCATATTTTTAGTTTTAGATACAAAACGAAGTCACTTTGCTGTAAGAGTACTGCATGTCAAGTAAAAAAAAAAACGAGCTAGGTTTTGACAAAATGCCAATTGTACCCAATCCGCCAATTCAAAAAACAGGTAAAACTCGCACACAACACAGAATCCGTCAACACTAAGGTTTATCGATTTGACCGGGCTGTGTTCCCTACTTACTTGCTACCCATTTTTAAGTATTGTGCTATATATATATTCTTCATAGGATCTCCTTTTTTCTACCAAGCACTAAGCTCGATACATTCTCTTCGTTTCACGCCATTGAAGAGGACAAAACATATGAGACGCTTGAAGGGAAGGAAAACTCGAAAAGGGATGAAGTGAAATTCTCATTGTTATTCTCAATTCAACAAAAACAGCCAAAATGGGGTCTTCAGTCATGGAAATTGGGGAATTCCAATGGAGAGGAAAAGGAAGTGTGCTGACAAAACAAACTAAAGCTGGTATTGTATTGTAGCATGGGGCATGGGGACAAGAAGATATAGGACTGAGACAAGGAGAGATCATGTTGTTTGTTTGTGGAACCCTAGAAAAAAAAGTTTGATATGTGGGGTTGTTTCTTTGGTGGTTTGTTAGCTTTTTTTCACACCCTCATTTGAAAGTGTGGGTTGAAATTATTGAATTACCCAGATCAGTAATTTTAATCGTGCTAAATGTCGAAGAAACTGGCATAGATTCACACATCAATGGAAACCCATCTTTGAATAAACTTTGACACCACATCATGTACTGCACCATTGCTCCGTAGACTTAACTAGTGACAATGGTACTACAGAGGTCGATTGGTTTAGTGATGGTGCATGTTGAAGTGGTGAAGTTCTTGAAACCCTTGTGGGGGTGTTCGATGAATTGGTTGGTCGAGGCCAAATGGCCTCAACGCCATTGTTTAGTAGGGTATCACTCTATGATGCATAAACAAATGAGGGGCGCCTTACATATACATATAACTCGTATGATCGTCGAGGTAGTTCAACCTGTGCATCTCGACCACAATAAAAAGGAAACTGGTTGCAAACAACCTATAATTACAGTGATGTTCAATTAGAGTACTACAAATTTTCAACTCCGTCCTTCAAAATCCACAAGTATATGCAATATTATGAACTTCACCTCGTTTGTCCATAGTTGGTCAAGCTCGTTGCTCTCTCTGGGCAAACATAATGATGGCATAGTTTGAAATAAAGTCGATCTGATTGATGTACGTTCTTGGAGTAGAAACTAGAAAGGACAGCTGAAAGACAAAAGTAGTTGCTAGTTTTGTTGTTTTTAAGTGAGACCACAAGATCGAAGAACAGCTAAAGAACAAAGCTAGTTACCAATTGGAACTTTGTGGAGTGTCGTTTTCCATGTTGAAAGAATCCAATACACTTCGTTCTCATTGGCAGAGATTGAGGAAGCCTGTAATCAGAGCGCAATGAATCCAATACACTTACGATTTCATCATATTCCGAAAAACCTCGAGATGCATCTTCCAGCAGCTGCAAGAGCTTGTATGTGCTTCATGAAGTATATATCTATGTATGTCCCTCTGCTGGTGGTGATGATGTACAGCACTAACTTGAAGAAGAGGTGGCTTGCGAAGCAAGTTTTAAGTCGAAGAACATGTTGCTTGAGATGTTCCAGAGCTTCTCGCCGAGTCTGGTGTTGTACGAAAGCGCGGATGATCTCAAAGTTCTGCCTTCGCCGCCAAAGAAGTAAGCTCCGGACACGTGCTGACATGGGGCAGGACAATTATTCAGGCCAATGGAAAAGTGAAAGGGTCCTTTGCATTCTAATTCAATGGCAGAATCAGCAGCTAAAGAACTTACTGATGGGGCCAAAGCGGCATCGAGGATGGAGTTAATCCCATTCTCAGGTGATTGTAGAAGTCCCAGTACTCTGAACACCAGATATGCAATGTTGGAAAGGGAAAAAGGAACTTCCTGCATGATGTTGGTTTTGACCATTCCTGGATCTGCAGCACTTTTTGAAACAAAACCGGAAACGAGCCGATTAAGAAACAGAAAACTAAAGCAACTATGAAACAAATATCAGGTACTTTTCTGAATCTTGAATTCTTAGTGTAGCTCAAGCACAGGAAACTAAGGTCAAGAGCACATACAGGACAGAGACTTGCCAAGGCTTGTTGTCCAAGTTGAGTTGCCGGTGAAGCTCATAGGTGAAGAGAAGGAGGCACACTACAAAACGGCATTACTGAGTGGGAGCCAGTTCAGAGATAATCTACTCAACATACTAGGAGGAACCGCAGCTTACGTTTTGAGTACTGATATACACGAGCATATGGGTATTCTTTTGATCTGAAGAAGCATTTTCCGGTAACAATATCTTCATTGATCTGTGCATCAAAGACTAGGAGGAAAATAACCTAGTGAGGTTAGTTTTTCCTTCTCGCGGATATGGGAAGCCTATGGAAAGTACAAGGTATGACTTGACTTTCCATGAGGCTTAAAACATTAAGACCTTGAAACTTTTAGACTTCAAAGAAAAACTTGTCATGCAAACAGAGACCAACGAAGAACTTGACAGATTGAGTGAGCATTCAATGCACTATAAACTTGGCGATAAAACAAAAATATGGTACACTAAATGGTTCAATGAAATAACGACTAAATCACTTCAGCTACTACAAACATGACATACAAGATTACTAGAAGTGCATACCTGCTCGATGAGTAAATGATGTCACATTCACTATACGCGAACCAACAGGGCTAGTTTTGAGAAGGGGTAATAGAAGCTTAGTAAGAAAGAATGCACCAATGTAATTTGTACCCATCATCCTGGGAAAAGAGGGACAGAGGTTTAGAAAATTTTGGTAGTGATAATTCACTTCTAGAGCATGCTTAAGCTCAAACACAGTCCAAATAGAAGAGTGGCATATCAAGATACAGCATTTACTAACAAATACATAACTATAATGGAAAATGATGCATTTTCTTTCAGATAACGCTATAATCAGGCAAAAGAAATTTTCATCTCAGGCAGTACGAGTGCAGAGGATAGATCATGCTGAAAGGCCTCAAAAGGATAACAGTTCATGGATCTTTTATCAAAGTGCAACAACTTCTAGTTGGCTTAGGGGATTAACACATGAAGACAAGAAATTTCATCTATTCAAGGTAATGTCGAAATGTCAAATGAGAGGAAGAAGACAGATGAACATGGTTCTTTTTTTGGTAAAGATAAAAAGAGAGTTATGAGATAGGTGCATAACAAGCCACTTATGCATTCATCTTCTTGGAAACATATCAATACATAGCAAAGGGAAATGAAGAAGGTTACTGATCATATCCTTCAGGAGTGGGCCTAACTGATGTTGCCAGAATCCCTGCATTGTTTATCAGTAGCTGGATGGAAGAATGCATATCCGAATCCGTCAGCCACTTCTCTAAAGAACTTTTGAACTCCAAGATGGAGCAAAAAGAAGACAAGTCAACCACAAATCCCTTGAGATGGGCATCCTTGTTCCGTTTCCTTATCTCTTCCATTGCCTACCACACACCAACACCAACCAAACACCTGAACACCCATAATGTGAAGAGCCAATACACAACATCCCAACAGACAAAATAATATGATCCAAACCTCGGATAATAATTCTGATGATAGTCCAACTGCCATAAAAGCCAGACCAATGAGACCGCAAAATTTCAGGTTCGATCAAGCTATAAACAACCTCTCCTGAGTAATAGTAAAACAGACCAAGTAACTAACCAAGAACAACGGAAAACCCTTCTTTTGACAAGGCAGAAGCAGCAGCTGCACCAAGACCAGACGTTGCCTGATCACAACGAACAAAAAAGAGAGAAAAAAAAGTCCAGTCAGACATAAAAACAAACAGTTTCCGTGCATCTAGTCTGAGAAAGCTACCGTTGATTAGAGAGAGGGAATCCAAACGAAAGCTTACCCCTGTAACGATGCAAACAGGCCTGGTAGGCAAATTTCTGGGAAGCTCACTACGCGGATAAACCTCGCACCTCCCAGTAATCCTTCTGAGTACCAACTGCCAGTAGGAAGCCAGAAGCGACACTGTCCAACACAATCCCATCGCCCAAAACTCCGCTGAAAACATAAAGCGCAGAGCGCAGCTAATTTCCTTCATCCCTGCTGTCCAATCCTTCCCTTACGAGAATAAGCTCAGTAGCTCCGTCAAATTGTCAGCAATGGCGGCCGGACCAGTTCCAAAACCAACCCGATCCCCTCTTCCGGAAAGATACGAACTTTCCCTTCGAATCCTAATCAAAACCCTTTCTTCCAATCACCCAAATCAGATATTTAACAGCAGCTGACGAACAACAAGTAAAAAACCCACGGTTGGAAGCAAGGAAAGTTCCCCTCTAGTTACCCGCCTTGTTCTTGCGCAGTGAAGTTTCCAACTTGAGCAGAACCAAGTAAACCGCCACACTGCCGGAATAGGAATCAACTAATCGACTTCCAGTGATCGTATCGAACTTCCAATTCCACAAAATCCGTATACAGGCGGAGGAGTCAACGATGGAAATTCCCACAAAATTCGAATAAAGAAGGTGGAGAAGAAAGCGAATGGGAACGGCGCCAAGCCAAGAAGGTCTGATGAGTTTTCTCCACTGCCTGACTTCGTTTCGAATCGGGCCTGGGCCTGATGAGGCTGGGCCGAGCGGTGTTTTTGGGTTTTGCAGCCGAAAACGTCATCTCAGGTTGCAAGTTGCAACTTTGCTGGAGTGGAAACAAGTGCCCAGCTGAATGGGTTTCCTTCCTTTTTTTTAACTGGAGGAAGATCACTACGACACGCCAAAGCTCGTCAGAGAGCCATCGCATTCCTTCCTCCTTCCAAACTCTACTCCGCCATTTTTGGAGCTCCGAGATTGTGCAAGGGTTGAACTTTTTGGGTGGGAGGTTTCAAGAGCGGGAAAGAATTTAGATTTGGTTTGCTTTCCGCAACACCGATTGCGATTCAATTTTTTGGACCAACACCGGGGAACATCATGAACTGCGAAGTCTGCCAACTCAAAGAGCTGGTAACTTCTAGATTTCTTCGAACCTTAGATCACTGGGGGGGTTTTTGTACTGAATTTCGGAGGTTTCTACGATTTCCTGTTTGTTTCGCGCGGCTGATTTTGGATTTACTGAACTTGTGGTGTTCAACTTGCAGGAAGTGGAGCACTTCGAGATACGGGAAGTTCTCCGTTGTAAGTTCTTCCCACTTTGTGCACTTGTGAGAGTAGAACTCTAGCAGCTGGGATTCGTGTGTTCTCAGTTTGTGCAATTTGATTGATAATTCAGTTAAAAGTTTGTCACTTTGTGCGTTTACATTTTGATGAACTGTGGGTTTTCTATCGTGGTGATGTGATCTTGGGGTTTGCAGGCATATTGCATACGATTGTTTTCCATCGAGCTTTGGGACTCGTCCGTCCCAAAGTCATTGATTTAGAGCTCTTTGACATTACATATGTAAGTAACGGGTGTCCTCCATAAAGCTGGCTGATAGGCTTTATGCCTAAAGCTCATCATGTCATTGATGACTTCTGGCATCTGCTATTCGTATATTGGCAATGACGTTGCCCTTCTTGTTGCGCAGGTGCAATGTGGGGATGGTGAACTTGAAAAGAAAATCGATGAGAAGATTGAGCAGTTCATTAGTTGGGTAGAGAAACACCCAAATAAGAAGAGCCAGGTATATTATACTCGAATGTCTGATACAAATTATAGCTTCAGTAGTTTCCGATTCCCCTTTTGTTCCTTTAAAGCAAAGGTGGATTTATGGTGTTTGCATATATGTCCATGTCACCCGATGTTTACCCCGCCAAATCATAGGATGCGTCGATTGCCTTTGATTAAACAATAGTGTATATTAGACTTGTACATAGAGTTCTCTAGCTGACCATTTTATCTGTTTCTCTGTGTTGAGTAGCACTTCCTCGTCATGTTACTTCTACTGTTTAAATCAACTTTTTATCATAGTACTGATGAAGTCCCTTTCTTTTGGTTGTTGAACTCTTTATTGAATGATGCAGGTCTGTATATCCTTCTATGAGGTGAAAAACAAGCATCCTTCGTGGTTTACAAACAAAACCGAACGTCTTTATTGGGAACAATGGTATATCAATTTGAATGTGAGCCAGCAACAAAAAGTTCACTCTGGGAAGTCTCATCCTTCCAAGATTGTGGTCGACCCTGGAGGTAGTACTGTTGACTCTTATAACTGGTAATCCATTGCTTGTAAAGGTTCTTAACTCATAATCCTGTTTATGACCAAAAAAATTTATTGTTCTGTTAAGTGCAGATTCATTGGAGGAGAGGAGTGCTCGCAGGGCAGCACTTGAAACATCTCTTCGTGAGGTTTTATTCCAGATAATAAAATTTGTGAATGAGAAGAAGGATCATGTGCCTCCTATATCTGATGGTGTTGTCTACTTCCCTTATGAAGTTACTATTCCCAGGTGGATTCTCTCTCTAATTCATGAGATTTAGGTTAATGCTTCATGCACCTTGTGATGAAAATCTCAGCTGAGGCTGGTATCCATGGTTGAATGAACCCGGATTACTTTTCCCAAGTTTCCTTCATGTCTTGTATATCTAAGAGCAACATAGTGGAGAGATATTTCTTCTTTTATTATTATTATTTTAGGCTCGTCTAGAACACTATTCTGCATTATTCGCATGATATCAAGTCTCTATTTTTTCTAGTATGAAGCTTTCCTTCCTGTGTTATTGTTTTTACCATTCTGAGTTAAATTTTATCCTTTGATTACACAGTTCATCAGACTCAGCTTTTGGGATGGACATGATCAAGAGGATGCTGCAGACTGGGGGGCATCCAACCATGCTCAGCTGATTCCAGATGTTCAAAGAGAATGCGGCTGCTGAAGAAAGAGAAGATCCGTACAACAGTTGAAGGTACAAGCTCATGCTTAGCGCCTGAACCAAATATGAACCAATGCAGCATCCATTGGAACATGTTTCTGTGAAAACAAATTGTAAATATCAACTTGGAGTCTCCCCTCTTAAAGGGGTTCTCTGCTCTTAGTTCTTTAGCCTTCGGCGGTGCATAGAGTACCATGTAAAACTGTACATAACTTTCCCGATTCTGCTTACTCGTTCGAGAAGTATATCCTGATCTATGAATTCTATCTGAATATGAACCGGATTTATCCAATACTTATTATTCAAAGCTGGCAGTTTAACTCGAACGAAAGAGTTGCTCCGGTCACCGGATTTTACAGCCAGGATGATGAACATGGCTGTGACTTGTTGTGACATTTTAAATGTTCATAGTTGATTGAGTCATGATCATGAGAGTTTCTCATTCAGAATGCTTGGTAGTCTTAGCGTAGGAAGTGCATAGAGATGATGAACAAGGCTAGTAATTTGCAGACATATAGTCAGGATTCACGTGTCTGACATGTCAGCATCAGGTCGATTAATTAAAATAAAATTACAATATGATTGAAAAAAAAAAAGCAAAAACACCACAAGCAGCCTAACAAATATAAGGAACTCAGAAATACATGCATTATTGATATACAAACAGAATGCATTTCACATGAACATGACATATGCTGAAAATGAAATACATAAAAACATAATATGAACCCATTGTTATTAGCTGTGTATGAAAACTGCACAGAGTATGCGCCAACAGACGGTAAAACCAAAGCTCCCAAAATGGAGATTCACACTGTAACAATTGTTTGTCACTACTCACTGCTAAATGACACTTCCAATGAAAATGGAGGAACTCCCTAGAAGGCCACAAGTGTTTCCCCCTCGTTCACTTCAACCTTCCATTAGCCGTCTCTCCAAGGCATATTCTGGGCGTCAATATAATCGAAATCACCATTGTTTCCCCCAATCAGAAAAGCTCAAGTATGGAAGAGGGAAAGAAGCACTTTGTGTTGGTTCATGGTGCAGCCCATGGAGCATGGTGCTGGTACAAGCTGATCCCGCTCCTGAAATCCAGTGGTCACAAAGTTACTGCTCTCGATCTCGGAGCTTCCGGGGTGGATCCTAATCGGCTGGACGAGATTGCCACGATCTCGGATTATGCTCGGCCGTTGATGGAGTTCATGGCCTCCCTGCCTGAAGATGATGGCAAGGTGATTCTGGTGGGTCACAGCTTTGGTGGCTACGTTATATCTCTGGTCATGGAAATGTTCCCTCAGAAAGTGTTGGTGGCTGTTTTTGTCACTGCTGAAATGCCTAATCTCGTCGAGCCTCCTGCCACTCTCATGATAGAGGTAAACAAAAATTAGAAGAAATCCTTACAATGAACAATCAAAGCACCTTTCCTTTTCCCTTTTAGTTACTCTTCTGCTTTAATAGAGTCTCGAGTTCGATACTCGATTAAGTTATATGCTTATTACGAAACATTTTTCTACGCGATCGATAAAAGTGAACGACCATACAAAGTTATGGAACACGCAGTTCGACAAATATGCCTATGTTTGCTGATAAATGTGGTACAAACTCCGTTGTGCGAACGTTGTAGGTGTCGAGTCTCGATGTATGTTTGTAATCTAACATTGTAAATGATGGTTATTTCATTGGTTCTGCTGCTGCTGCTGCTGCTGCTGTTCTACAACAACAACAGATCCTGGAGAGGACACCAGAGGAGGTATTTGCACTATGTGAAGTAGAATTCGACAAAGAACAAGAAAGGCTTCCAATATCAGCACTTTTTGGGCCGGTTTACCTGGAAACCATAATGTACACAAACTGCCAGCCAGAGGCAAGTTCTTCTACCTTCTGCACAAACATTCATCAGGTCTCTCTTTCAAATCACAGCCAATTTGAAGAATGTAAACTTAATTGCTTGTGCTTTTTCAGGATCTGGAACTGGCCAAGCTAATGATGAGGCCATTCAAGTTCTTCCTGGGGGACATGTCCAAGGAATCCCTGCTGAGCGAGGCCAAATATGGCTCTGTGAAGAGGGTGTACATTGTGTGCAAAGATGACATCGTGACGATGCAGGAATTCCAGGAAAGGATCATCGAGAGCTACCCGCCGGACGAGGTGAAGTACATCGAAGGAGCTGATCATATGGTCATGCTGTCGAAGCCGAACGAGCTCTGTCAGTGCCTGCTGGAAGTTGCTGATGAGGATTGGTTGAGTTGTGATGGTGACCAGCTTCAGGAAGAAGTAGTTCAGCCTAGCGATCACCAGAATGTGAGTCAGGTTAACTGCTCGTCGGAATGAGCAAATATCGTATTGTAATGTGGGGAAGAGAACATTCGTCATTTTCAAACACGGATTAGCGTTGTAACCTCTGGGGCGGTGAATCAGTTTGTTTAATGTTATCGATTAAACAAATCATTATTTTCAAAAGTTGACCGTAACTATATTATTTAAAAGTTGGGGCCAAAATCAATACTTACACGACCAAATTTTGGACCAAACTATTAACCCACAAACCAAACATCACATTTCAAGATCTAAAGAACGATCCAAATCGACAAGGTAAGCCATAAAACTGAATTTTTTTTGGCAAATGTGTAGAGAGGTCGGAATCCATAAAAAGCCAAAGTAAACGTCAGGCAAATAGCGACAAGACCTGTGGGAACGGCCTGGTAAATGTAGGATTAGGGATATGGAAAGATATTACAGAAGAAATCATCCAAAAACAAATGAAATTTTGGCTTTCAGTCACAGAAGGAAAGATCTGGTTAGGTGGATTCTACGGTCGGTCGATCTTTTGACGCCACTGTATCAAGAACTTGGCCGGAGAAACACATCCACACAGATTTCCCTTTTTTCTCTTGACTCATACTCTGTTTCTTTTGCTCCCGTCTCTGTTTCTCTTACTCTGTTTTTTTGGCTCCACGCTTGTCATTTCAAACCACACCCACCGACCGCCGTCGCCAGCTAAAAATGAAGAGCCACTTCGTTCTGGTTCACGGAACCGGCCACGGCGCCTGGTGCTGGTACAAGCTCGTCACTCTGCTCGAATCGGCGGGCCACAAGGCCACAGCCCTGGACCTCGGCGGCAGCGGCATCGATCCCCGGCGGCTTGACGAGGTCAACTCCATCACCGATTACGTCAGCCCGCTGGTGGGTTTCCTCGCCGGTCTCCCCGAGGAAGAGAAAGTGATCCTTGTGGGTCATAGCTACGGCGGGATCGCCATCTCCCTGGCCATGGAGAAGTTTCCCGGTAAGGTCTTGGTGGGTGTTTTCGTCACGGCGTTGATGCCCAACTCCACTTCCCCACCGGCGAATGTAGTCCTTGAGGTACTTCTCTGTAATTTTGGTTTTTCCTCCTCTGGATTGGGTTTCCCGCCGGTTGATTTGTAAAGCTCTCTGTTTAATTTGCTTTCCCCTGTTTTTTGCCGTGGACGGAAGTTCTTCAACCGGACGCCGGCGGAGGCATTGATGGATTCGCAGGTCCGTTTCGCGGATGGGCCTGACAGCCCACCAACTTCGGCCATATTTGGCCCACGTCACATGGCGACGAGTCTCTATCAGGAGAGCCCACCCCAGGTTTTCCTGTTTTTGGAAACTTTTTTTTGCTTTCAGGGGTTATCACTTATCCCCACGTTTCTAATTTCTAAACATACCTAAACAAAAGTAGGTCCAGTATCTTTGTGATATCGTAGTGATAGAGTGGTTTTCTAATCGGTTTATATCGTTTACATCGATTTAATAAGTGATATGGTTCAATCGGTATATAACTGGTTTACATGTTTGTTTTTGTCGATTTTAACAAAACATGAGAAAGAATGTGGGAAACAATTAATTAATAATAAATTAATTGTTTATATACATACGCTATCTTAAGACAATCTCTCTGTAATCTAAATTTATATTTAAGTAAACAAACAAAACGACAAATCATTATATTTAAATTCAACATTTAACGTCAAGATCTAAACGTTTATATTTGAATCCAACTACCAACATCAACATCCAAATGTTCGTGCTTGAATACAACAAATTCCTCTCTTTAGTTCATTAATTCCACAAAATAAAAAGACATCATTTTGTTTAGGAACTGAAATTGATCATTCCAGTAGGACCCCTGATTTTCCCGGGTTTTTAAACAATTTGACCTCTTTTTTTACTGGTTTTGACTACCTCTTCGTACCGGTGGTCTTCCATTCGGTTTGTGTCCAATACCGGTTGAATCCGGTTGGCATACCACCAGTGGTTACCATGATTTGAAGCATCTTTGGTGGTTTTATTTCTGTTTTACCTTTATAATGACAATTGACATTGTTATATGATCATCTTAATTATTGGTATAAATTTGTGTGATATTTACGAGTATCGGATATTAAGATATTCACAAATAACAAAGTACTCATATAACCAAAAAAAAAATCTGGTTTTTGCCATAGTCAAACCTCCTAAGACCTAAGCTATATTACTTTCCTTGCATTTTGATTCTGGGTTTGTGTTTGCCTCATCACAATGCAATCAGGATCTGGAACTGGCGAAGTTGCTGGCGAGGGAGAACGGATTGTTTTTGAAGGACCTGAGTCAGGAATCTCTGCTAACAGAGAATAGATTCGGATCTGTGAAGAGGGTTTTCATTGTAGCTGAAGAGGATCAACTTATGAAGAAAGATTTACAGGAATGGTTCATTCAAAACAGTCCACCCAAAGACGTGAAGTTCATCGCAGGAGCTGACCACATGGTTATGCTCTCCAAACCTGATGAGCTTTACTCCTCCCTCCTGGAGATTTCCACCTGATTTCATAGTAAGATGGTTGCTCCGAATAATTTGAGTAGTTGCGATATGGGGTGAAAACTAAGAATGTATCGTTTTCTTACAATGTGTTTTTAAATAAAGTCGACAGTTAATACATAATGGTCGTCCGAATCCAAAGACGGGAAAAAATTATGATATCATGTCAAAAATCAGATGTTCCGACTAACTCGAGTCACGTTGTTGGAGCGCATCCAACCACGAATCGTTTGATATACATCCGCATTAAGCTTATGCACCAAAGTTACTGTGTTTTTAAGTTGAGTTTTCGAAGTTTAATGCGAATTAGTCCCGTTTGCAACCCATTCACATCAATACAAGTAGGAAATTCATTGAACTTACACAAATAACCGTAAAAATTCGTAGTTCCAGCGGATGTGGCCAGCATACACGATACAAGCTAGTTGATCACCTCTAACATTGTATACAATTAGTTGTACCATTTCAATGTTTTCTCTAGATTGACTTGCTCCCCACGTCGTGATTGAATGAGAATGAAAGAGAGAGGCTCGCTGGATTGACGTGAGGGGTAGAGACGATTATATGTTTCGGAGCGAACTCTGAGCGAATGCAAAGCACATAGATACAAGTTAATCCCTGAACGAATAAGCATTAAGCAATGCATAAAAACCCACCCTTGAGAGGACAACATTCGCTAAAAAACGGTTGTTAATGCCCCGTAAACGGAGGAGGAAAAAAGGAATCCGCCCAGGCAATGGCGGAAGGAGGTGGAGAGGAGTGGGGTCCTAGGACCTTACTTGGCAAAAAATGAGACAACCAAATTTCTTTAAATACATAAAGTTTAGTATGATATGTCAAGTTTAGGACCTCATATTTTATCGATGTTAGCTCATCCAATAACCCCCAATCAATTCATATTTCGTTAAATACACAGATTTTAGGATTATTCAATTTTGTGAGGATCCCAGTGTACTTAAAGTCGTCCTACACACCACTGTGCCTAGGGCTATTAATAATCAGGCCCGAGCCGAACTCTGCCATAGTTCGGGCTCAGCTCGAGTTCGTCACAAACTTTAATATGCAAGTTCGAGCTCGACTCGTTTATGAAAATGAAAGCTCGATCTCGACTCAAGCTCGCTTCATCAAATAAGGTTAACGAGCACAAAATCGAGTTCAGCTCATAAAATGTTCATGATAGTTCAAGATTGAGTCAGAAGTAAAACTGAGCACAAAATCACATTTAACCCCGGTAAAAAGTCTAGCAAAATTAAAATAAAACAATATTTATTCCAATACATAAAAACCATGAATTCCAATCCTTCCTGATGCCAAACCGTTAAATGATCTTGCTCACCACGAGCTTTCAAGCTGAACACGGCATGGCTCGAATTCGATTCGTTTAGTTAACGAGCTTATTCGGAGCCGACTCGATTAAAACGAATCGAGTATTGAACGAATTTTTCTCAAACCGAACGCCGAGCCGTTCATGAGCGCCTTTTACTCCCCAACGAAACAAGTCCACTTGCACCACTCGTCAGTCGTCATCGCCGTACGAGACCCCTTTGTCGTTTCTTATCTCCACCGCAGATTTCATGAGCCAAAGAAAGACGATGAAGGATCGCCTAACCCACAACTCTCTATTATGGCAAAAACAACATCGATTGAATCCGATTGTCCTACCGACATCTCAAATCAACGAGACCCACAATTCCCCCATCCACACCTTCCGTCATATCTCATCTCCACCACGAGATCAAGATTTCAGAGAATCAAAAACCCAAAACGAAATCACAAAACGCCTCCCCAAAAAAAAAAAAAAAAGACCGTATCTCTGTTTTTTTGTTACCGCGGATATGGCAGGGGAGGGAAAGAAGAAAAAGGCGGCCCATTTCGTGCTGGTCCACGGCGCCTGCCACGGAGCTTGGTGCTGGTTCAAGCTCAAGCGCCTCCTCGAATCGTCCGGCCACCGCGTCACCGCCGTGGACCTGGCGGCTTCGGGGATCGACGGCGAGGCGATTCACCGGGTCCCCACTTTCCGTCACTACACGCAGCCGCTGCTCGACGCTCTGCAACCGGCGGCCGGCGGCGACGACGATGAAAGGGTTGTTCTTGTTGGGCATAGTTCTGGCGGCCTGAGTTGCGCCCTGGCTATGGAGACTTTCCCGGGGAAGATTGCGGTGGCGGTTTTCTTGTCGGCTTTCATGCCTGACACGCTCCATTCCCCGTCGTTCGTACTGGATCAGGTAACATAGTATTTTTCTTCTCGGATTTTCTAAGTTGTAAAGTTGTACCATAATATAAATGTCAAATTCTCTTGTGATACAACTTTAATCTGTACGTTTAATGTTGTGGTACAACTTCAATTAGTTGTACCTTAAAAGTACCAGTACTTTAAAGCATAGTAAAAGTGCTCGTCGTTGCTAACTTTGTTTGACGATAAATGGAGATTTGGGTCATTTCTCAGTACTGTGCAAGAGCAACACCAAGGACGTGGCTGGACACCGAGTTCGCACCAGCCAGCAGCTCACAACCCGATTTCCTGACCATGCTGTTTGGGCCTGAATTCCTCTGTTCCAGGCTCTACCAACTCTGTTCCAAAGAGGTATGTTGTAAAATCGTATTAAAGGTTGTACGGGAAAAGTTAGCGGATAAAGTATTTTGTACTAAAATTATGATTTAACTGGCGTTTCATACCACTAAAAAAAATCGCCTACCGTCTTAATCGCAAAGAATATTTTTCCGGACGAATAGCCGGTACGATACGCGCAGCAGCCTAAACAGTCCTCTAGTTGCATATTGTTTCAACTACATTAACTACTTGTTCATGTTGCCATAAAAAGGATTTGGAGCTGGCGAAGGCGATGGTGAGACCGAGCTCTCTGTACTTGCACGATCTGAGCAAGACAGAGAAGTTTACAGAGGAAGGATACGGTTCGGTACGCAGAGTCTTTGTGATTTGCAATGAGGATCGAGCGATAAAAGAAGAGTACCAGAGATGGATGATTGAGAATTACGTCGTCGAAAGAGTGATGGAGATCAAGGAATCGGATCACATGGCTATGCTTTGTGAACCCACGAAGCTCTTCGATTGTCTTTCTGAGATAGCAGATAATTACTCTTGATCAGTGGTAGTATGACAATTTTCGCAAAGGATTACGCGAAAGAGGAAGGGCCAAAAAACTTGCAGAGTCGTCGTCTCTGTTTTTATAGCGGCTCAAACTGATTTAACAATACCAGTTACACATCGCTCAACTTTAAATAAACAGAGCTTATAAAACGAAACTTGAAACGTCTTCTTCTTGTTCTGTTTCTCTTCGAGCAAATCCCGATCAACCGAGGATTTCTTCAGCTGCTTCATCCTTTCAGTTTGATACAGTATGAGTATAAAAACACAAAGAAAAGATTATGCATCATTAATTTTTAATTATAATAACACACTGACAGCCTTGTGTGAGTGTGAGTGGCTGATGAAATTGATGAGATTGTCCGAACAAATTAGCTTATCAGTGTCAAAGATTGCATAGGTAAATCATATCTCACTCGCCGTTTATATGATTTTCTTATTGCTTAGTACTTTTTCACAGGTTACATGAGTATATATAGGTCTAGAGACCTAAACCCTAACAGAAGCCTATATGGCATATTTACATATTGGTACTTTAACAATATAATAATTGACAATCATTTGATAAGACTAATAATATAAACCTCAAGTATAATTTATGAGAATTTGCGTCAATTTTTTGATGAAATTGCTTGAAATAATTTATTATAGTTGTTAATGATTTGACAATAATATTCTTCAAATGATATTGACAACTACCTTTAATTATTATTGATTATCACTTTTTCAATAATGGTGACATTCATTCAACTCTTATATTTTTCAATAAGGTGTGATGTAATGCAAGGATTCTGTTTTCGATTTGATTGAATATAAATTCTTATAAGATAATGTTTTCTGTATGAATAATTAGGTAACTTGATGTTAGTTGTTGTTAAAATAAAATATCTCAATCATGGTACCGGTTTTAATTTTGATTTAAAAAGTCTTAACAATTATGTGGTAAAAAGTCTTAATTTCGACCGGATGACACAATTACAACGAAATTAATCATTATAAAGAATTTGTTTGCACGATTTTTAGAGTGATAAACTAATACCGTAGATGGTTATTTGCAGTAGTTTATGTTGATATCAACTTGGGTTAAATGGTAGCAATGTCCTTGTGCATATATTGACATTTCTAGTGATGGAATCTTATTCTAAACATGATAATGTAATGGTCAACCGACCGACCGTTCTGTTGCTCGGATCAACCATTACTTTCCTTTTTGTAATGGTGGAGTAACGTTGCAAATATTAAAACATTTCTAGTGACGGACCCATCTTATTCTGACACCTTATAAGGTAATTACTAACTGGTCAACCATTCTATCTTGTTAGAGAGTGATATAAGATCCAGCAGAACCTTCTCCCAACAACTCGAGTTATTGGGAGCAACTGGTTCTTGACATGGTATCAGAGCCTCGAACCAAAAGGTCATGTGTTCGAATCTCCACGACCCCCAATATTAACCGTTGTCTTTCAAGCACATGGTATGGTGGGCCTGTGCAAACTTCAAGCCCATGGGTTGGCTTTCGTTTGAGGGGGCGTGTTAGAGTGTGGTATAAGATCCAGCAGAACCCTCTCCCAACAACTCGAGTTATTGGGAGCAACTGGTTCTTGACATGGTTGTTAGAGAGTGGTATAAGATCCAGCATAACCTTCTCCCAACAACTCGAGTTATTGGGACCAACTGGTTCATGACATGGTATCAGAGCCTAGAACCGAAAGGTCATGTGTTCGAATCTCCACGACCCCCAATATTAACCGTTGTCTTTCAAGCACATGGTATGGTGGGCCTGTGCAAACTTCAAGCCCGTGGGTTGGCTTTCATTTGAGGGGGCGTGTTAGAGAGTGGTATAAGATCCAGCATAACCTTCTCTAACCTGTCGATTGTTTTCCTTTACATGATGGTGCAATTTCATTGCAAACAGATAAGTGCGCCATCCATTCTACCGTTTGACAAAATCACTTGATCGCGTTTTCTTCAATTGTGGGAGGACTGGGAATGTTCAGCACCTCCTTTTTCCATAGTTCAACGGCTAACTTGGCTGAGTCGCCATACAGTCTTCGACACGTGAAAGCAATAGAGTTTCTGTTTTCTGACAAGTTCGGCCATGGCAGCTGGAGTCGCAGCGGTCGGCCATGGCTCTCTTTGCAGTCCTCAAGAAGAGTCTCTCGCCTCTCTCTACCTCGCAATTCCATGAATAAACAAAGACACGCCAACTCCACTACCTAACCCTTTCTCCACCAGAGGAACGAAATCACCATGGAAACAGTAAAAAATGCAGCCTTTAAAAACGCCCCCCTCAAATCCCCTGCATTACACAACCAACAAATTAAGAAACGACAATGGCAGGGGAGGCAAAGAAGAAGACGGCACACTTCGTGCTGGTCCACGGAGCCTGCCATGGAGCTTGGACCTGGTTCAAGCTCAAGCCTCTGCTGGAATCCGCCGGCCACCGCGTCACCGCCGTGGACCTGGCGGCTTCAGGAATCAACTGCAAGGCAATCCAACAAGTCCCCACTTTCCGCGACTACACGGATCCCCTGCTCCACGCTCTGTCCCTCGTCGACGAGAAGGTCATTGTCGTTGGGCACAGCTTGGGCGGCATGAATTGCGCCCTGGCGATGGAGATTTTCCCTGAAAAGATTGCTGCCGCAGTTTTCTTGTCGGCTTTCATGCCTGACACGCTCCATTCCCCGTCTTTCGTCCTCGATCAGGTAACAGGGTTGGATATACAGAGGGTGGTAAATTGGTAATGGAGAAAGGTTGAAGCTTTTTATTTCTCTCTGGAATCTAATTGGGGGTGATCTCGATGGGGTTTTTTTGCAGTATTGTGCAAGAGCTCCAGCAGGGGCGTGGCTGGACACTGAATTCGCACCAGCCAGCAGCTCGCAGCCTGATTTCATGACCATGTATTTTGGGCCTGAGTTCCTCTGTTCTAAGCTCTACCAACTCTGTTCCAAAGAGGTATGAAAAATACTAAATTCAACTTGTTTCTCGATCCTCTTAATGGGTATTTAGTGAATATGATATTTATGTTCTGAGAAAAAGGATTTGGAGCTGGGGAAGGCGCTGGTGAGGCCGAGCTCTCTGTTTTTGCACGATCTGAGCAAGGCGGCGAAGTTTACAGAGGAAGGGTACGGTTCTGTGCGCAGAGTGTTTGTGATTTGCAATGAGGATCAAGGGATAAACGAGGAGTTCCAGAGGTGGATGATTCAGAATTACGTTGTTGAAGAAGTGATGGAGATCAAGGAATCGGATCACATGGCGATGCTCTGCGAACCCAGGAAGCTCTTCGATTGTCTTTCTCAGATAGCAAATAATTACACTCTTGATCGGTAGTAGTAGGGGTCAAAATGCACACAAAAATGAAGCACCCTTATTTTTTCGACATGACACCATGATTGTATTGATGAGACTGTATTAAAAACCAAATGACGCAGCATTTGTTTGCATCCTCAATCTCGTGTGTCTATCATTTCTACAATCATCATCTTCAAGGAACTCAAAGAAATTGGAAATCCAAATTAATAACAGAAAGAGTTATGAATTGGTGTATGGCTTTGGATAATGCACCGCATTATCTCCCCCAAGACGAGCATTTAAAAGACCAACATGTTCTCTTGCTGATAGAGATTGGCCAGTCTCTTCCCCCAGTAACTTCTCGTCTTGTTTTGGAAGGAGGAAAAGGAGCTCGATCTGCTCTCCTCTGCCGCTTCACCAGACACAGAGCAACGGATTAATTAACTGATATTTGATTGATTCCCTGCTTTGCCAAACCCTGGGAACCGTAAACATCAACTACTCTCCTGTATATAAGCTCTCATTTCTCGAGACAGCTTGGTCACAGGACAAAATAAACAGAGCAGGAAATGGCAGAAACAGGGGACGAGCAGAGGCAGAGAGCAGCCCTGGTGGCTGTATTTAACCGCCAGCTTCAGGAGTATGCTGCTGCGGAGAGGAAGGTAATAGCTGCCCACAAGTTAAAGGTAGCCGCGCTCCGCAGAAAGATAAGGGAAGCTGAGGAGCAGCTTGAGAGGAATCTAGAGAAGGCTCGCAGGGATCATCACTCTGCCTGTGCGTGAATAAACAACATTACGGTGTAAATAAGCATACATTTACTTGAACAAAAGTAAAAATGAGTGAATTAGGTGGTTGGACTCTTTAGATGCCACCAAACGAGTGGTCTTAAATCTTAATGGCCCTTTTAAGGTCCTCAAAAGTTGCCTCTGCCTCAAGGGTCTAGGTGAATCTAGCTCAGTCAATGGCTGGCTATTCCCTATTCAAATTTCAAAGGTTCTTCTGACAGATGACAATGGCGTCCCAAGACCATGAACGAGACTCGCAACTCCCAATACCACCGGAATCCGGATAAATGATGTCACCATAGACACAGTAAAATCAGCCTTTATTAAATGAACGCCCCAAATCCCCTGCATTACAACCCACCAAATTAAGAAACGACAATGGCAGGGGAGGCAAAGAAAAGGGCACATTTCGTGCTTGTCCACGGAGCCTGCCACGGAGCTTGGTCCTGGTTCAAGCTCAAGCCTCTGCTGGAATCCGCAGGCCACCGCGTCACCGCCCTCGACATGGCGGCTTCAGGGATCAACGGCAAGGCGATCGGACAAGTCCCCACTTTCCGTGACTACACGCAGCCCCTGCTCGACGCTCTGGCCCGTGTCGACGAGAAGGTAATTGTCGTTGGGCACAGCTTCGGCGGCATGAATTGCGCCCTGGCGATGGAGATTTTCCCTCAAAAGATTGCTGCCGCAGTTTTCTTGTCGGCTTTCATGCCCGACACGCTCCATCCCCCGTCGTTCGTCATCGATCAGGTATAACGGTCGAATTTACAGAGCACCGTAATTGAGAAAAAGGTTGAAGCTTTTTTTCTCTGGATTTTGATGGGTGATCTGATTTTTCAGTGTTTTGCAAGAGCTCCACCAGGGGCGTGGCTGGACACTGAATTCGCACCAACAAACAGCAGCTCGCAATCCGATTTCCTGACCATTCTGTTTGGGCCTGAATTCCTCTGTTCCAGGCTCTACCAACTCTGTTCCAAAGAGGTATTTTCCATTTTCACTGCCAAGCTACGTGCTTTTTTAATTTTCTTTTCTTTTCTCTCCACTCTGATTCTGGGTTTCTTCGTGTTTCCCATAAAAAGGATATGGAGCTGGCGAAGGCACTGGCGAGGCCGAGCTCCCTCTTCCTGCACGATCTCGGAAAAGCAGAGAAGTTTACAGAGGAAGGGTATGGTTCAGTGAGCAGAGTCTATGTGATTTGCAACGAGGATCGAGGGATGGAAGAGGAGTTCCAGCGATGGATGATTCAGAATTACGTTGTGGAAGAAGTGGTGGAGATTAAGGAATCGGATCATATGGCGATGCTCTGTGAACCCATAAAGCTCTTCGATTGCCTTTCTAAGGTAGCAGATAATTACTCTTTAGATTGGTAGTATGAGTGAAAGTGCACAAAGAAAAAATAAGACACCTCTATTATTATTTTAGTTATAACAATAGAAAGTGTCATTTGGTTTTAGCAAATTATCGAATAAGAAATATGATTAAATGATATTGTGGGAGTGATTTGATGATATTAATCAAATTGTGCATTGGAATTTCACTCACAACATTATCCTTTAATCATTCTCCCTGGCTTAGAATCTGTAACTGCATTTCGCCCACCGTGAAGACCCACTTCTTCATTTTGAAACTGTACCGACATGATTAGTTTTCTTTCAAGTGTATTCACCTCTATTGTCTTTCTACACTGTGTGTACTATCTACTTGTGCTCTCTTCTTTGTACTCCTAATTCATCTTTGCATTTGTTGACACCCATTTAGTGTCACATTAACAAAATCCCATATCATTCATAAATAAAAATTGTGCAAATCGATTAAAATGTCAATTGGTTATGTTGATGATATTGGGTAAAC
Source organism: Linum tenue (assembly GCA_946122785.1). Classification (NCBI taxonomy): domain Eukaryota; kingdom Viridiplantae; phylum Streptophyta; class Magnoliopsida; order Malpighiales; family Linaceae; genus Linum; species Linum tenue. Next base: position 44,167,581 of record CAMGYJ010000010.1, read on the forward strand.
TACGATATAGCACGTTTAGCATATACATTTTTAATACTTTATAAGTGATTTGAATCGTTTAAATCTATAAAATTTTGTATATATTAATATCACAACATATGTATGTTGATCAAATATGTACACAAGCTGACCAAGTCAGAAAGATATGGGGTTAAAACGAACAAATTGGTAAAGTAATAAATTTGAGTGTAAATATCGTATCAACAATATCACTACCTATAATTAATTTAAACGTGATACTTTGTGACATGTGGTATGTATGTGGTAATTGATCGCAAATAATATGTTTGACAATGCTGAATCATAAACATACTATATAAATATAGGTGATTTCGTAAAACCGGTATAACGGTATAAACCGGTTTGACAACCTTACCCTAATGTAGGCATAGATATATACTATCCCAGGGGAACCATTGCAAAGAGTTTTTTATCTTCTTTTTTTACAATTACAATTTACAAACCGATCGCAAGAAGGCGAAACTTAGATATAGATTTGTTAATCCATCGCTTGCACTTTACGTAATGAACATGGTTGTCAACCATTCAATTAGGAGCCCAACAACTTATGTACATAATAATTCTCAGCGACTCTTCCACCTGCTTAACCTTATTACATTCTTTCATCATGCTGCCATTAAAATTAGTCGTGACGCGGGAGAGATTTCTCGTACTATTTGAAAAATTAGATGATGAAGAAGAGGAATCTTTCAAAGCCTTACTGGTCTCGGAATCCTTTGAAATTCCTTGCATTGCTCCTCGACTGACGAACTTCGAACTCATACCTATGCAATAGAACAACCGAAGAACCGAATGATGCTTTACATATAAGATGATAATTGGCCGGTTTCTTACGAATGAGAGGAAAATATGCAGAGAAAACATTATATTTAGGCCTATCAAAAAGCTTAATTTAGTGTGCAAGAGCCTCTTGTTTGTTTGGGAAACAACTAGACAGATTTGGAAAGAGCGCTTTTGAATAAGCATATATAGGTATTGTAACGACGAAATTCGACATGTCAATGTGTGATTCGTTTGGAAATGGCACAACCTTGCCTAGTTTGTTGTTAATTTGTGGGTTTGGGTAGATTTAGTGTTGTACTACTTCATGCTAAGATTGGAAAATAGTTGTTAGTTGATAGATGGTTAAAAACCTAAAATGGGTATAGGATTGTTGTTTGTTTTGGATAACATATGAAGTTTGATTAATTAAAAAAAAGATATGTTTTATTAAGAATGTGTAAGTCACCCAAGAAATAAGCACAAAACTAGAATGGTTGTGTAATATGAAGTCTAAAAAGCAGACCCAAGATCTTTGAATGTATAACAAGGTTATGGATAACTATGCATAATCCTATATTTATGGATGTTAACTTACTTTTTCGCATGAGTTATTACAAAATAAGTCATTTGGTCAAATGTAGACATTTGAGAAATGTAAAATTTGTGAATATATACATTTACAAATGTGTTGTTTGTTTAATAGTTTTTAGATGAGTTATTCTTAAATGGGTCATTTGTATAATGTTGTCATTTGTTCTTACATTTAATATTTCATTATCTTGTTTCCTATCCTAATAAAACAATTGCAACTACTATGAGTCATGTATAATACTTATAATTTTAAAGAACACTTTCATGTTAAATTTCTTTGTAAAAAGTAACGACTCCAGGAGTCTCACATTCTCGCTAATTAAGGCTCTCCATACGATTTGTTTGGATGGTAAATTTCCGAAACGAGGTAATTTTATCCAAATGTCTCATCTCATAGTTGTCTTATAAAATGCATCATTTTTACACTACTTATCTTTTCTTTGTCAATTTAAAATGATGCAAATACAAAACAACTTAAATTGACTTATCCCAATTGTTGCATCCACATCTAGTGTTGCCAAACGTGGCTATTTGACCTAATCGCTTCATTTTGAGGCAATTGAACCAAATTGTCTCATCAAATTTCATCATTCAAACGACCTCAAACTTATGCAAAACAAGACAATTTAAATTTTCTCATCACAATTATTACATCCACATTTTGTGTTGTCAAACCAAATTATTTGATCCAAAGTTGTCAAACCAGTTTATACCGGTGTGCCGGTTTTGAAAGTGGAATGGTCCGACCGTGGTACAATCAGTATTCACGCCGGTTGTGCCGGTTTTAATAAAATATATAAGATAAATGAAAATCCTCAATTCCAAATAAATTAGTCATAAAAAAGCAATTAGAAAAATTATTTCACACAAAATAATTTATAGCTAAGAATTGGTAACTAATACTAAACAATTAGATGCTTAAAAATAAGAGTATATAAAATGAATTTTATTAATGTTTATAATGATTTGTGTAAAATTAAGTATTAGATATATAATATATAAGGTTAATATATACAACAAAGTTGCTTGTACCCTACTGGTGTATAAGCGAGACTAAAATGAACATGAGATACTTGGTTCAAATCTTAAGGAAGGTGTTTATTTTTGGATATAATATGTGTAATATTGAATTCCGGTTTCTGATCTAACCGGTCGGAATTTCCGAAATTGATCGGATCTGACCGGCATTGACTACAGTTAAATACCGGCCTCTTTCCAGCCGGTTTGGTGACCGGTACCGGTTGTACCCAGTTGAACTGGCCGGCACAAAACCGGTTTGACAACCATGATTTGATCCAATTGCATTATTTTGAAACTATTGAACCATATTATCTTATCCAACTCCACCACCTCTACCTACAATAACACCGATTTAACCACGCCGTGTTTGATTCGTTCGGACTGTCTTTCTCTGATTCTTGCCCTTGCAGCTGACCCCCCTAAGTGGCCATGGAGAGTTTCTGCTTGGCTAGGGATTATTCAAGACATTCTAACGCGTAACGGCTTCATCAAGGTTGCTTTCTTCGGACGCAAGCTTAACAAGAGAGCGGATTGGGTGGCCAAATCGCTTGCTAGGAATTTACTCCCTCCAGATTGGATGACAATTCTTAGTATTATTTCACCTCTCCTTGTATCCTGATGCATAGTGTAACTGCTGTCCCATGGGAAATGAAATTGGAAGTTTTCTTGGTAAAAAAAAAAGGCAAAATACACTTGTATAGCCATAACTTTCACGTTTGTGACAAATATAGCCATAACTATTCGAAAACACAAAATAGCCATTTCCGTCCATCCCTTTAACGGTGTCATCTAACATGCTGACTAGACTAACGGAAAAGCTGACGTGGAGACATTTCATCAGTAACCATTCCACGGGGATATATGAATGGAAAATTTTTTTTTTAATGAAACCCATCTCAATTTCTTCCAATCTTCGTGCACTGCTCACTCTGCCCATTTCGTCTTCTTCCTTCCTTCCACATTGCCATTTTCTGAAACCAAATTTGAATCCAACAACCTAATCAAATCCAAACCCATCTCAGCCGCCATCAATCTGCCACCATCTAAACCCCCAACTCCTCACACAGCAGAGAAGAAGTCGCCCCCCCGTGGCGGAGCTTCTCCTTTCACACCCGAGACAGAGTCTCGCCACCGTGGGCCAAGCCGAGATACGCCGAGGTTGGGTGAAGATGATTGATGATTACCCAACTCCTCCGCCGATGGCATCAGCCCCATTCCAAAATCCCCATCTTTCGCCAGATCTGGAATCTCGATTTCCTCTGTCCTTGAATTACGATTTTCTTCATTCTTGAATCTACCTAGAGGAAGAAGCGGACTCGTAAAAGCAGCGACGGAGGCGGCGAAAAAGGGGGATCGTTGAGGAGTGTGAAAATCGACACCGATGGTGAAATTATCCCGGTGGGGGTGTGCAGCAGAGGAGCAAAGGTGAGAGGAAGGGAAAGATCGCAGGTGTGGTTTTGAGTCGTCTCCTCGCCGCTACTCCAAGAAGCCCCCTGAATGCGAGCTTCCAGGTATCAATGGTGCTTGCTGGAAGAAGAAGAAGAAGAAGAAGAAGAAGCGGAGGAAACGAAGTCTAGGAATTAGGAAGAAAGGGACAGATCGGAAATAAAAATCTGATAGATCTCTCAAACCACCACCGCCGTCAACGAAAAGAATCCCCTCAGCCCACCATCGTCGAGCTCCACGAAGTGATGGCGAGCAGCAAGTCAAAGATCAAAATCGCCATGGAGCTCGTCCGCGACGGCGAGATTTTCTCCAAGATCGAGAGAGGCTGTTTGAGAGATGAAGTGTGTACTTCCAGCAACTGATCTCTACCATCGATTCTGCCACAGCTGCGACGTCTACCATCGAGATATGAAATCAGAGTCCCGCCCTGGTTCTCCTCCGAGTCCCGCCTCCTCGTCTTCGCCTTCCCCTGCCACCACTGCAGCTATTCCAGCGACAGCGTCGCGGTCTCCAGCGGCGGAGTCGCGGTCTCCAGCGGCGGTGTCGTCTTCAGCAAGTGCGAACCCTAAATCGTGAGAATTAGATTTTCGGGGACAGGGAAGAAGGAGGAAGGGAAGTAAACATATATAAATTAATTTTTTTTTAATTATTTATGTGGCATTCCACATGTACGTTTTGCTGATGTGTCAATGATGTGGAGGTCGGTTTTCGTCCTCGTCAGCGTTCCGTCAAACGATTTAACGGAGTCGCAGACGGTGTTAAAGTTTCTAACGGTTTTGGCTAGATTTGTCACACTACCTTCCGTTTTTTAGGCCATTTGTTGTTTTCGAATAGATATGGCTATATTTGTCAAAAGTGTGAAAGTTATGGCTATACAGCTGTATTTTGCCAAAAAAAAACACTGATTTAACAAAGTTGGTGTATTAACGTTGAAATTTGCCACACTTTTCTGCAATAACTTTCTTGTCATGTTTAGGAAGAAGAGAAAGGAACTCTCCCGCTTCCCCAGAAATGGAACAACGGCTTAATTATATCAAAGAAGAGAAAGGAACCCTGCCTGCTCCATCAGCCCTCGGAACCATAAACATCAACAAACCAGGAAACCTCAATACACTATACATCCTCATTTCCAGCAAACTCCAACCCCGCAGAAAACATAACAAAAGGCAGGTAATGGCTGGAACAGGGAACGGAGAAGGGAACAAGAGCAGCTCGGGTGGCTGCATTTAACCACCAGCTCCGCGACTTTAACGGTCACGAAAGGAGGATTTCTGCAGCGTACGAGCCGAAGATAGCCGAGCTTCGCAGAAAGATTCAGGAAGCTGAAGAGCAAGTTGAGCGGGAAGTAGAAGAGGCTCGCAGGAACTACGATGCTGCCTGTGCCAAACTACTGAAGGATTGGGTTGGATGAGCAAGGAAGCGAAGAGTCACTTGAGGGAGATTCCGGATTAATTAACTTTAGCATTTACTTCACTCAGGACCTTCATACTATCTACACTTCATTTGGCAATTAGATATACACCTTTGGCAATTGCTGAACAAATTGTCACTTAAGCTTCTCGCCACTTTCACGATTGAAAGTTAACCGATAAGGAGGCTCTGAGGGTAACTCCTGGTCTAGTAATGGAGGTAAATCGAAGATTGGGTGTTCCGGGCGTTACCTCAGGTGGGGAGAGCTGGTACAATTTAGTTGACATCAGCTTTGGTCCAAACAGCATGCTGGTCGGAGGATTTTCAGGACCATTGTGGAATGAGAAGTGGCTATCCATGAAATCGATTTGCTTGAGACACTGCATAGAAGTTTTCGTACTACTAAAGTTACTGAACTGCAGAACGAGTCCAAGAGAAAAGCAACAATAAGACCACCAAAGAGGTAGGAATTGCTCGGAGAAAGATGATGGGTAAACTAAAAGTCTGCAACTTTTTGTACCCAAAGAGGATAAAAGTTTGTACCTTTAATACTCAAATCCAACGTTGATTAAAGACTCTAATACGATGTGAAACAGAAAAACCAGTTTACCCAATAAAGAACGAGAAAGAGAAAAAGTACCTCTTCTTTTGGAAAAGAGTAGCCGACACCGGAGTGAGAAGCTGGCATAATAGCCAACACCACCCATACTATGTCCAACTAAGATCACCTTCTCTTCTTCTCCTGTTAAGGAAGCCATCAACTCCATCAGCGGCCCGAGGTAGTCCGAGACCGAACCCAGCTCGGTAACCTGCTTTGGATGGATCCCAGAAGCGCCCAAGTCGAGAGCGGTCACTTCATAGCCAGCTTGTTTCAGTAAAGGAACAACCTTGTACCAACACCAAGCTCCATGGCAAGCTCCATGGACCAGCACGAAATGATGATGACGACGACTCTGTTTCTCCTCCTCCATCTGGTTCTTCTCTGCTTACAGAAACTCCCCAACCAACCATAATTCCTGTAAGAGAACGAGTACAGTGAATTTATGTTGCTTCTGGAACGAGAAAAATGATTTCATATTTCATACACATTTGTTTTCGTTTGTCACTAAGAAGAGAAAGGAACTCTGCCGCTTCTCCAGACATGGAGCAACGGCCGCTTAATTAAAGAAGAGAAAGGAACCCTGCTCCGTCAGCCCTCAGAAAAGTTCTGCCTTTTTCACATTAAGATATCCACAACATACAATTACACTTCAGTAGCACTCTATAAATTTGCCAGATCAACTTTTACCACGGGCGGCGAAGCCAGAGGCAATCGTTCACTCATCAAGCATACTTGCTGGCAAGCTCCAAAAGGTAGGTGCAGAGCTCATGTGGTTTTGAGAACATTGCCATGTGATCAGCAGAAGATATGGGTTTGACATCGTCAGTTGGGTTGTTCTCGATCATCCACCTCTGCAGATCCGGCTTGATAATTTCGTCTGCTTCACAGACAACATAAGCTCGAGGAACTGATCCGTATTTCTCGCTTGTCAGGGCTATTTCAGCTTCTGTTTCCGCATCGTTGAAGAGAGGGCAGGGCCTTATAAGCATCATTCCCAGTGTTAAATCCTGCAGCAAAGGACAGTAGTAGTACATTATCTTAACCCTTGCAATTCATCAGCAATTCTAAATGTCGACCTCTTTGTGTCGCTTATCAACTTTAGCATTTAGTTAATTAAGCAATTTCAATTTCAGTTACTGGGTCCATCGTAACATTTTGATCTTAGGGAGAACAAAGAATCAGCTTACTAGAAGAAAGCGAAAGGGTTAAACTGTTTACAATATGGGGGTTTTCCAAGCACAACAACATATTTGGGAATTAGATCTACACCTTTGTAATTGCTAAACAAAATTGCCACTTCAGCTTCTCGTCACTAAGTCAACGAATAAAGATGCTCTGAGGAAACTCCTGGTTTAGTAATGGATGTAAATTGAAGATTGGGTGTTCAGGGTGTTACCTCAGGCGGGGAGAGCTGGTACAATTTAGTTGACATCGCCTTGGGTCCAAACAATACACTGGTCGGAGGATTTTCAGGACCATCATGGAATGAGAATTGGCTATCCATGAAATCCATTTGCTTGAGACACTGCATAAAATTTTCCGTATAATTTAAAGTTAATGAGCTGCAGATCAAGTCATAGAGAAAAGCAGAGATAAGACAACTAAAGAGGTAGGGGTTGCTCGGAGAAAGATGATGTGTAAACTAAAAGTCTGCAACTTTTTGTACCCAAAAAGGATAAAAGTTTGTAACTTTATTACTCAAATCCAACGTTAATTAACGACTCTAATACGATGTGAAACTGAAAAACCAATTTAACCATAACGAGAAGGAGAAGGGAAAAGTACCTCTTCTTTTGTAAGAGAATAGCCAACACCAGGATGAGGAGCTGGCATCATGGCCGCTTCAAACACCGCAACAGCTACTTTCTCTGCAAATTTTTCCATTGCAGCAGATATCCCAACACCACCCATACTATGTCCAACTAAGATCACCTTCTCTTCTTCTCCTGTTAAGGAAGTCATCAACTCCATAAGTGGCGCCAGGTAGTCCGAGACCGAACCCAGCTCGGTAACCTGCTTTGGATGGATCCCAGAAGCGGCCAAGTCGAGAGCCGTCACTTTGTAGCCAGCTTGTGTCAGTAAAGGAACAACCTTGTACCAACACCAAGCTCCATGGCAAGCTCCATGGACCAGCACGAAATGATGATGACGACTCTGTTTCTTCCCCTCCATCTGGTTCTTCTCTGCTTACAACAACTCCCAACTTCCTCTCAAATAATGATATTTCCTTTGTCCTTGGGATGATGCTACGCGGCCACAAACTTCCAAACCATCACAAGATAACCAACTTTGTCCTTTGGCTGAAAAAAAAAAGCTTCAACTATTAAAACCAAAAGTCCATCCTGTCAAACAATAGAGCCTTCGGATGTCAAGACTATCCAAAATGACCCAATTCGTAATAACTACAATTTGAATTACTGCCTAACCTGCCTACTCGTTGGGCCATGCTAACATGACCTTTGAAGTGACAGGAAACGCTGAAATAGTGGGGAAGTTCAAGACCACTAACTTAAAAGCTGAGGAAATTTCCAGAGCCAAGTTAGGCAATTCCTGAACCTGAAGCTCCGTACCTGTTTCTCCAAAAAAAAAAAAAAGAACCTCAGTGTGAGAACCACGCTTCTAGGGATTCTCGATACTGATCTTCGGCACCCGTAATTATCGTAACAATTAGGGATTTAGGGATTGAGATAAGGAATTAGGGATTTAGATGAGATAGAATAGAATTGGGAATCGGCCGAGGCCTTGGACTAGGATGAGATGAGAAATTAGGAGTTGAGAGGAGAGTTTAGGGTTTAGGAGACTTTGCTTAATATTCTTCTTGATTATGACGTAAACCCAAAGTACATATTTATAGGGAAATACTGGAAAACCCTAACGAATAACCTAATTGTACTAAATCTCTACTAACCATAATAATAATTATCCTATCTAATATAATAATAGAAACCCCAATAAATGTGTTTCTCACAATCCATCCCCCTTGAGAACAACCTTGACCTCAAGGTTGTAGTTGACTTCTACCTCCTTGACCTTCCGCTTTCTTCGTTTCCAATTGCGTTCCAACTCACGAATGACTTCTTCAACTCCAACGTCCTTCAACTCTTTTCGAATTGCGTGACACATGTCACGTTTCCTATAAACGAACAATTCTTCCTCTTCCTTTTCAAAATCCATGGAATAAGAATTGGAGAATTGTCCTTCTTCATGCTCTAGCTTGAGGCCTTCAAGGCTATGCTCCATAAATTCTTGCTTGGTGGTGATTACAGCCCATAACCTTACCCAATCCTCTTTTCCTTCACATTGAACTAGACCCATATCTACTTGGAAGAAAGAGCTAGAGCCCAACCCAATGTTAAGTCTCATTGTTCTCTTCTTCTCTTCATTTCCGTTTGGGTTTGGCCCATCGTTAAGCCCACTTGCCAAGGTAAGAACCCACTCTTTCTTTTCCTTCAAGCCTTGCTCAAACCAAGGAGAACAAATCAGACAGCCCATCAGAGGCCCAAGCCCTCTCTTAAAACTCGGCCCATCTTTCTCTTTATGCCAGCTGAGTTCTTTCTTGTTCAGCCCACCATTTAATCCAACTAGCCCACATTCTTCTTCTCTCAAGTTCTGTCCCTGCAAGACAAATCTTACAAAATAGCCCACTGAAACTTGGCCCAGGGAGAGCCCATGCGAAATCCATCCTGGCCCAACAAACTCCACCCATGGGTGCGGGCTGGTCTGGCCCACTTTCATTGGCCTCACGGCCCACTCGGCTTGGAAATCTCGGCCCGATGGGTGCCCAACCCACCCCACTCTTCGACCGCCTAGGGTTACAGCAGAAGGAGATCCGCCGCCGCCCAAGAGCTCCTTCCTCGGCGAACCCTTCGCCTCATTCTCCGGCGACGCGCAAACGATCCGGCGGCAAGGCTGTTGCCGCGCTTCTGGCTCCGTCCTCCGACCCCTCTCCCTGCTGATCGACAACACGAGGGGAGCCGCCGTCGAATCCTTCTCCTTGTTCGCCGCCGTCTGCAACTTCCGGGACGGCGCTGTCTTCGTCTCGGTCAAGTTCTCCGGCGAGAAACAGAACCTCCAGCAGGAAGTTTGCCCTGCTCCCCGCTCCATCTTCGACGGTGAATCCTTCTTCTTCTTCCTCTTCTCCGGCAGCCCCTCGTCGTTGGTCGAATCTTTCCTCGGCAGTGTGCAATTCCGCCGATGGCCAAGTGGCCAGTCCGAATCCGCCACCGCCTGCTCCTTCTTCCTCGGCGGCGTTTTCTTCTTCGGAGGCGAACAGGCCGCTGTCACCATGACTAGAGCCGCCGCACAGCTCGCCTTCCCTTTCTCCCCAACTGTCGTCACCGCGGCTAGAGTCACTACAGATCGCGGCGTCTGGGTGATTTCCCTCTCTGGCAAGACTTCAACCTCGCGGCGCGGAGCCAAGCTCGAGCCCCCGATCTTCCTCTTCGACTCTTCCTTCAGCGACGCGATCCAGAGCACCGGCGAGTCCAGCCCACGGCTCGAGCTCACGATTGGCGATGATTGATCGTCGGGTGGTTTCCTCGGCTGTGGAATGGCCGGGTTTAAGAAATCCCTTGTCGCGCCGGGACTCGCTCCCGGATCTTCTTCCATCATCATTACAGCCAGATCTGTCTGTGTTGTCAGAGCGGCAGCAACGGCCGGTAGTGGAGCCATGGCTTCTTTCTTCTGTGGTTTGGTGGTGATCACCAACAGCTGTGGCCGTTTGATGTTCTCGGCAGTGGCCTCGGCTAGAGGAACAGCTACCGACGACGACGGTGGTGGTGATGTCGCAGCAGCCGCTGCAGTAGCTTCTTTCTCGGTCTTCACATCGGCGGTAATTTCCCCTTGCTCGACCTCGATTGGACACGCCGGTTGTTCCCACCAATCCTCGAAGTCCAATTCTGCAGCTGCGTTCTTCAATAATGGCGGTGCATCTTCCTTCATCGACTCCTTTGGCGCGGCGGTTGCGGTTATGTGTGGAGCAGTCTGCGCGATGTTCGCGGACAGCGGCAAGGACGAGGTAACCTCGTTCTTCCACTCCGCTTCCAGCTTCGACTTCAACATCTTTGTGAGTGCGTTGATCAAGAGCTCTTCGAATCTCGACATGGTTCTGGTACGAGTGCCACAACCAGGCTCTGATACCAATTGTGAGAACCACGCTTCTAGGGATTCTCGATACTGATCTTCGGCACCCGTAATTATCGTAACAATTAGGGATTTAGGGATTGAGATAAGGAATTAGGGATTTAGATGAGATAGAATAGAATTGGGAATCGGCCGAGGCCTTGGACTAGGATGAGATGAGAAATTAGGAGTTGAGAGGAGAGTTTAGGGTTTAGGAGACTTTGCTTAATATTCTTCTTGATTATGACGTAAACCCAAAGTACATATTTATAGGGAAATACTGGAAAACCCTAACGAATAACCTAATTGTACTAAATCTCTACTAACCATAATAATAATTATCCTATCTAATATAATAATAGAAACCCCAATAAATGTGTTTCTCACACTCAGTACCAGAACTAGCTCCTGGAACTTGAAAAAGTCGATGGCGGAGTCCAATCGGCAACCAGAAAATTCTATCAACTATCAATAGGAGCACCAATCAGGTCCAACAGTGCGGCCAGTCCCACTCAGTCGGAGAAAATTATGCAACTTCTGCAAGTTTGTATGATGGATGCCTGCAAGAGGCAGGAAAATGGTTCGAAAAATTTGATTTTTCGTCCATAAACATAGGCTATTAAGGTTGAAGAATGGGAGAACCTTCAAGGTTACTTGGAGCCACACCTTGGAATATCGAGTGAAACTCTAGCACCTTATTATAATTTATAACAATATCTCCTTCAGCAGGAAAAGATAGTTCTCTCTAAGCAAGTAGTCTAGGAAAAGTCATCATGATTGCTGCAGAGTTCCTCAAATTTTGTCAACCTGCAAAAACGAACCAACCAACCACAATTTCTTTAAGAGACTGTGTACAATGAATTAAAGTTGCTTCTGGAAAGAAAAATATGATTTCTTACACATTTGTTTTCATTTGTCACTAAAATTCAATGAAAAGGCAGAGAAAGGGACTCAAGGTGGATAACGCACCGTTGTAAGAGAGCTTTAGGGTTATATGGAAACAGATTCTTCCGGTGAAGATTTTCTATAGAAACTTTCAAAGATAGCAGACAATCTTTCGCCTCGATGAATGCAAGCCTTCTGCATTTGTTTTGCTTATAACTACTGTCAGTATCTATCTTCACTTTATCATTAAGAGAGGGAGAAGTGTCCATGGTTGGCGATCCAGAGGATTGGTCTGCCTGGAAGTCAGGACCATCTTCCAAGATTTTTTGCTTTTTTCGAGATAAACTATCCATAGCATTTCCTTCAACATAGAACTCTATGAATAAATGCCACGCACTGCAAGTAATTCTTAAACACCTAAAAATGAAGGATGATTGATAAGAATAGAACCAGATGGAAAGACATCAGTCAACATATGCAACTGACTCTCAGGATTGACGAGTTAAGACTACACTCAGCATGTCCAAACTGGAAGTTACCTCAATAGATACTCTGCACAACTAATTCCAAGATCCTTGGAAATAAGGTAATCAAGCAGAACTTGATGATCATAGTGCAACTACAAGAGAATGAGAAGTATTTAGAAGATCAAAACAAAAAGGCAGAGAGGCCGTGTGGCCAATTAATATAAAAGCCTATATATAAAGGGAAGTCACCTCTGAGAGGAATAGATGGAATAAGTTCACTGGACTGAAAGCATTTGAAACTAGAAATCCAATATCCTCTTCTGCATCCTGATATGGTTGTTTCTCTCCCTCTAACCTGAACACATGAGACAACCAATTAGGTATTTTAACCAGTGAAATAAATTGAAATAGTTATACTCACTGCTGCTCCAAACAAGACGATGCAGTAACCATCTGCAGGAGAACCTTAAACAATAAGTCATCCTGCACAAAAATCAAAAAGTATTTAGAACATGAGACGTGGCAAGAAATCATTGATTTGCTACTGCCTACAACGGTCTAATGTTAAAATACATTTGCTAAGATTTTCAAGTAAGAGACATCAATCTTAAGAGAACATGGTCTATTGTAGCTAACTAATCCCTGAGTTAAGAAGCTTCTAACCTCATGCAAGTATAGCTGGAGAAAAGATCTTGCAAAAAGTATACACTTGTCCACATGCATTTCCTTTCCACATAAGAAGCTATCTCGGAGGTGGGCTTGGAACCATTTGTAGAGATCAATAAATCCTTTACTTCTACCAGAAAAATTAGGGTCAGAGACCACGTTGACAGCCGAGAGAGACTTATGAGCTGCGGGAAGTTGCTTAGTATTCTCTCCTGTCGAGCTGATCAAACTGAAGCAGCACCTAAGAAATAGGAGTATGGCCTGCCTTTGAGAATGAAGGGAATGCCTCATATGTTGTGCTTCTCCCTCAGAGAAGCTAGATAGAAACGGGGAGCCTTCTAGGCAATCATTTTGACAAGTCTTAACCCTAGACATGGGTTTCAAAAGTAGCTCTTCAAAGTAATCATGGAGAAGTTGCAACCAGGACACAAGTGTGGTGCAACTTATATGAGTTCCATAACCATAACTAAGCCTCAGCAGTAACATCTGCAGAAAAATGTTGCAGATCTAAAAAACTTGAACGCGTCAATCAACACAACACAAAACTTCATGACAACAGCATATCACTATGAACCAGTAAAACAGTGGAAACTATCTATCGTTCACTATGTCTTGCAATGCTTTTCAAGACAAGAGAAATGAAGCAAGGTCTTACCAGCAATTTGTGAGTGAAATACTGAAAGGTGGACTGTTTGACCCTATTCTCTGCCTTGCCAAGGCACCAACGAAAAAGTTTAGGCACAAGATTAATAACTATGGGAAGATTTGGTTGTTTATCTTGGAGATGGACTTTGGATTCTGGAGCTACGGTTTGCTCAACCAATGAGCAAAGAAATGCGATCAAACTCCCCAAGAACACAACTTTTGGCTCTTTTGTACAGCACTCGTCCATCCGATCCCAGGGCACATTTGACAGAAAGGGATAGACATATTTTTCGTAAACTTGAAGAAGCTGATCATCAGACTCTTCCTTCAAACTTTTCAGTATATTCCGCAAGATTTGGATTATATGAGCTGCAGTGGACCAGTCTGCGTTTCCCAGATAACGATTTAAGACCATTAAACCTGAGGTTCCAAAATGTAAATCCTCGCCAGCATTTGAAATTGCAGAACAGGACAACACGTGTTTGACTATCAATTCCAGGGAAATCCAGAGCGAATGAACCAAAGAGTCCCAGTTTCTGACCTGTCAAAACATTCACAAACGATTATCAAAATTGTAAATTGTCATGTACCCTCAATAGACTGACAATGGAAGCAAACCACGAGCTCACAGATGGAGCCAGGAGCTCAGAAACGGCCACAACAATCTTTCCAACTGAATGTTGTACGTACTGACTGTCAACTGTCAGTAGAAGAATCTGCATGCCATAGGAAATGACCAGTTACCCCAATGCAACTTCAAATTAATTAACAAGCACATTAGTACAGTAAAACTGATCCTGGCAAAGCATTTTGAAACCACCATGCCTTCCTGGGCAATGCTACTGATACATCCAAATTAACCTCACTCAATTGGATAGATTTAACTCTACATGTTCATCTTATCAAAGCAACTTCAGGCGCAGAAAGGGAGAGGGAGAGAGTGCATACCAAGTCAGCTAGGACTTTCATCAAACAGTTATGCTCCTCGTGTACAACCTCCAATGAACACTCAGAACTCGTGATCTCCTGTCCCCAAATTCATCTCAGAAACCTTAAGCTTCCATCTGGAAACCAACTTGTTCATGGAAATTCAGAAAATAAAACTTTTCAAGGAGCTTACTTCATCGGAATCAACCTCCATTTCACGAATCCAGACCTGAATCTCTCTGTAAACCTAAAATGGCAGAATTCGTTCAAACTACTGACCACATTTGGAGCATATAGTACACAACTAGGGAGGAAAGATACAGAACCTTAGAGAGTGCAATCAGAAGATTCTTCTCCTTTTCTCTGGTTAAAGACACAGAACCTACGGCCGGCTCCTGTAAAAATAGCAGCGGGCTCAGTTATTTTAACATAAACAATCAAGCGAACGGAGAATCTAGCTCGAATCAGGAAATTAAATTAATAAACAACTAACGAAGTAAGGACGAAGGAGCTCCTCGACCAGACGGCAGAGACGAGGCAATTCCCAATCGCCGGTCATTCTTTCGTGGTGTCGTTCGCTGCCGCGCCGGAGATGGGGACGGAGACGGTGAATTTTTTTATATTTATAGGTTAATCACTTCGGAGAAACGCAGCGTTTTGATCCTTTTGGAGACAAATGTAATATTGAAAAGACTTCCTTGTTTTGTATCCGGATTTCAAATATTAGACGGTTTTATGAACTTTTGGCGGGTGAACGGAAGACGGTTGCTTCATGCCGCCATTAACAACCCTCATACAGAACTGCACGGTTGTGACCTCGCTTAAGAGAGCTCGTCAGCTCCATGCTCTGATCCTAACAACCACAGTCTACACCAACGATGCACTCTCTCCATACAGAAACAACAACATCGTGTCTATGTACGGCCGATGCGGCTCCATATGGGAAGCCCAGCAGGTGTTCGACCGAATGCCTGTGAGAAACACTGTATCCTATAATGCGCTTCTTGCAGCCTATTCTAAATCTCCCTGTCTTGGAATGCGATGTATAGAGGTTTTTAAGGATATGGGAAGTGAAGGGCTGAGACCTGGTGGGTCGACTTTCGTCAGCTTACTGCAAGCTTGCTCTGCGCTCGACGATTGGTTTATGGGTTCTTCAATTCACTGTCAAGTTTTTAAATTTGGTGGGTCGGATGATGTCTCCATTCAGACATCATTGCTTGGGATGTACTCGAAATTTGGGGATTTGAAGTCTGCATGCCAAATTTTCGACGGTGTGGTTGTTAAAGATGCGGTCATGTGGACAGCCATGATGTTTAACCTCTTCAAGAATGAGAAGTTACATGAAGGGCTTCGTCTGTTCAATTCCATGTTGAAATCTGATGTCAGCCCTACTCAGTTCACATACTCAACGGTGCTAAATGCTTGTGCTAAACTGCGAGAATACATCGTTGGAAGGACGATTCACTCTCGAGTTATTGTTTCGGGTCTGCCACATGATTCAAAACTGCAGAACGCTTTGCTCGACATGTATTCCAGTTGTGGAGACATTGGAACAGCTTTCGATGTATACAGTAGGATCGAGGAACCAGAGTTAGTTTCCTGGAACTCTATAATATCAGGATGTGCAGAAAATGGCGAGTCAAGAAAGGCAATGGAATTGTTTATACAGTTACTGAGACTTTCGGTTCCTAAACCAGATGATTACACTCTGGCAGCCATTATTTCTGGAACTGGAGATGACTATGGGAAAGCTCTCCACACCCTGGTAGTGAAAATGGGATTAGAGAAGAATGTCTTCGTAGGAACTACCTTGCTGTCAATGTATTTTAGAAACAGTGATTCCGAGTCAGCACGAAAGGTCTTTTCTTTCATCGAAGAGAAAGATGTTGTTCTCTGGACTGAGATGGTTATGGGTCATTCTAGAATGGGCGATGGGGAGACTGCAATAAAATCATTCCGCGACATGTGCAACGATGGCCTAAGAAGGGACAGCTTTGCCTTCAGTGGAGGTCTGAGTGCATGTGCTGATCTGGCAACACTGAAACAAGGAGAGATGATTCACTCCCAGGCAATAAAAACAGGATGTGATGCTGAAATGAACGTCTGCGGAAGTCTCGTTCATATGTATGCCAAAAATGGTAATCTGCAAGCTTCTCGGGCAGTGTTCTCCCAAGTTTGGCTCCCTGACTTAAAGTGCTGGAATTCTCTGCTTGGTGGATATGGTCATCATGGAATGCCGGTGGAAACATTGAAACTCTTCAAAGAGATGCTAAAACATGGCATCCAGCCGGATCATGTGACATTTCTGACCCTATTGTCCGCTTGCAGCCATGGCGGCTTGGTGGAGGAAGGAATGATGTTGTGGAATTCCATGAAGCAGAAAAGTGGGACTATTACCCCAGGGCCTAACCATTACTCCTGCATGGTGAGTTTACTTTGCCGGGCAGGATTGCTAGAGAAGGCCGAAGAGGTTATACAAGAATCAGCAGCAGCAGCATCTCATTCATCAGAGCATAACTTGGAGATGTGGAGAACCCTACTGAGTGCTTGTGTGGATAAGAGGAATTTGGGATTAGGAATTCGAGCTGGCGAGGAGGTATTGAGGTTGGATAGTGATGACAGTGCGACACATGTTCTGGTCTCGAATCTGTATGCTGTTACAGGGAGATGGGATGGAGTTGCTGATATGAGAAAGAAGATGAGAGGAATGATGCTGGAGAAAGAAGCTGGGCTAAGCTGGATTGAAGCCCATCATGGTGGCATTCAGGCATTCACTTCTGATGATCAAACTAGTCCTGTGATTAAAGAAACTCAATCAGAAGTATGGAGATTGCAAGGGAACATGGGAAGGTCAGAAGTCGATGATCTTGATGCCAAGGATTGTTCTATGTAAGTGGTTGAAAAGGAGATGTTTTGCTTGTTATATCCATCCCAGCAAAGCAATAGATGATCAGCTGGAAGTTTAGTTGGTGCCATGGCCAATTTGGTCCAGTCCAGTATTCACTTTGATCTTCTTTGTTTATAGTCAAATCAAACTATATTCAACTATGAACGATTCAATCGAAATGTCTATTGAATCCAATTTAGTACCCTGTGCCAGTAAACCAAATCCTTGAACTCACTTGATTTTATGCTCACAGAACAAAGTCATACAAAAGATTAACAAAAACTCTTTAATGATCCCTCAATGGGCAATTTCAGATTCCTTGACATAATTGAACAGAGATAACCCAGTCCCTGAAGGAGCTGCTGGTCCTGCTGCTGCTGCTGCTGCCAAAGATGTCTGCGGAGCAGTTGATGATGCAGCAAATGCAGGTAGCAACTCAGCAACTTGATTCGAAGGCTGACAATTTGATGCCGGCAAATGCAGAGTTGGATGAACTCTCTTAGCAGCAGCCTCTTGTTTTGCAGCCTCACGACGATCCGCCTCAAGAAACGGGTCATTCACATCACCTCGACGCCGCTGGTCTGCAAGGTAAGCTGTCCTCATTGATTCGATATACTGATGTATGCTCCCCACCTGTAGAGACAGAAAAGAAAACATTAACCATTCAGAACCAAGTTCCATAACCTTTCTATGCCACATCATTTTCCACAGGAAACCTGCAACAACCACTTGACCCTTCCGTCTAACTATGGACACCATAGAATTTCATGTAAGAATACAAATGGAATGACCAAACCTGCACATTCATCCAGTGGCAACGACAGATGAGCGGATAGATACCAAGTGTAGGTATAAGTCAATAGGAAATCAAGAAATGAGGGTTAAAGAAACTGGATGTAGCATGATTGAGGTTGACCGGGGATGAAAACATAGTTGGGCTTGAACTTCATGTAACCATGCATGTTTCCTTAGTAGAAAAAGAGGGGAGTAATAGGCAGGTTTGTATGGATGTTGATTGCGGAAGACCTTCGTTATAGTTTTTCTATAGGTTTGATAGTTTGGCAGGGCGCTCATGGCACGAAGCTGATTGCAAAGTGGTGTCAATCCATTGAAGATGGGAGACTGACTTTATGATTTGATAAATGGGAAGATTTTCCACCTATGCAGGTCAGTGGATTCTTCTCGTGGTTCAATTAGTGATGCTTTATTGTACCTGAACTGTGAATCTTTCCACACTATTTTGCAAGTTACTGTTACTGTGGGAATTTGCTAGTTTAAGTGGTTCATATGGTTACTGCTGGTATGCTGGTACATCTACTGCCTTACCTAGAAGTTAGCATTGTCAGAGTTTCTCTCTCTCAAGCTCACTTGCGATCAAGAGTTGTCGAGGAAATCTAAAGAAATGTGTGCTTAATGTCAAACGGGTATAGAGGAGAGGAAGTTGTTTAGATGTTCCGACTTATAAAGCTTATGCTACTAATCCCTTTCGGAGAGTTTGGGAGGATATTTGAACTTTTAACTGTCTGTAGTCCCCAGTTAACCCTGTGTATGCTTATTGTGTTTCCTACTCCCTATTACAAGGTGAAATATCCATTTGTGCAGGCAGAAAACTGTTGGTCTTCGCACTCAGTGTTGCAGTTGTGAGATGGTCTAAGGACAGTTCATTGGAGATTGTTTGTACATGAGGTATGTTCCTCACATTTGCATTGCCTTTGTTTGTGTAAAATCAGCTCATCTGGTGTTTTCACCAAATGTAGTTATCAAGCCTGGCACATGTTACATGTACATGCTCAAGTACTTGGAACATCTAAATAATGGGAGCATGTACTTGGAGCGTCGAAACTTCGAACTGGATATGCCACATCTGCCTTGGTTGGGAGTTTGCAACTGCAGTTTCTGTTGGCAATCCAAAGAGCTTGCTTTCACCGGAGCACTTCACAAGGAGGTAACTGATCGCTGGAAATCTGACCCTTGCTTTCTATGTTGTTCATAATACAGTTGTAGAGTTGGTGTCTCTATCTCCTTGTTAATTTGTGTAATATCTTTGGTTTTCTCAATCTTTTTTCCAGATAGCAAACTTGGGCTACAAGTCAGTTGCACCCTGTCTCCATCCAAACCCAACAACCAGAAAACAAATGTTGCACATACCACAGGGCCCTGCCAGTGAAGATTCTGCTAAAAGGCCACCTGCATTTTCAACAACAAACCTTTCAATTTCTCAAAGATACTGGAAAGATGAAAAACCAGTAACGAACTAATGCAATTCAGTTCAGTGCGGTCTGATGTGGTTTTGTTTCAAAGGTCGTGGAACTATACTTAGCCTTAGCCCTTTCAATTTCCATATCATTGTTTTCTCCTCTTTCCAATTTATTTTGGTATCATTTTTCACGGAATATATAAGTAGTTACAACCGAGGATTGTGCAAAAGCTAAGTGAATTGACGTTGTTTAGACTAAGAATTGTGTTTAATTAAGTTTCAATATGAAACTGTCTTTCCATTTTGCATTGTTTTATGTTTTATTTTAAGCTTTCTAAGTTTATTGTTTCTTCAGATGCAACCGGGCATACCTTATCAATGTAGTGTCAAAGTTTTGCATATTTAAACCAAGAAATGACGATAATGAATGAAAAGACATGTTCTAGGGTTCCATTTCCAACCAAAACCTTTCAACATGTTATGAGAGTTTGGTTAGGAAAACTCCAAAAGGCGTCAATCCCCTTTGATTTTTCTTGGCTTTCGTAGTTCGTATATTCGAGTTTTGAAGTGATCTTCACTATCTCCTATTGCGTTCATCCACCTACCATGATGCGTTCCGACGATGTTCAGCTATGTAAGCATGTTTTTACAAATAAAATTGTGAGCACCGTAGTTGTATCGTCTACTTATTTTTATCATGCCGGGCGTTATTTAAAAGAAAAACAACACATGAGCAACGCCAAAAGGCGTATGCAGCTTTGCATTTGTACGTCCAGATGACACTACTCCATCCAACTTGAGACAAGGGTAAGAAAAAGAGAGAGATTTGGTGGTCAATCATTTCTAAAGCATGTCAATGTAAAACATGGATTATGAACAGAGCCATTGGAAAAGCTCTTCCTATTCTACAAGTGGTGTACATAACATTCCTAATTGTAGTGGATGGATTGTTTCACATCCCATCATATTGCTATCAAAACCCACTTAAAATTGTGTGTTTGATTAGTAAAAAATGGTAATTTGGATACATGTTAATTCCCTTTTGTAGGATAAAAAGAAAAATCATAATCTGTACTAAGAATCAAAATGGAGCATGATGTTCCCGATTATAAAGAGTCACGCAGTAACGGTTAGAAACAAAGAAGTTCCACAAGGGAATTAGGGATTGAGAAGAGAAGAAATTAGGGATTTGAGAAGAATTGGGGAAGAACAAGAGATAGAGAGAATTGGGGATTTAGAGATTTTGATTGTAATATTGATTATTGACTAACTCTGCAGAATAGTGTTCTCTCCTCTTAAATACAAAACAGAAATAATGAAAATAAGGAAACTGCCACTCCCCTCACCCAACCGGCCCAACCCGCCGGTTTCTAACATCCTCCCCCTCTTCAAGCCTGACCTTGTCCTCAAGGTCAAAGTGCGGAAACTTCTGCTGCAAGTCTCCGGTCTCCTCCCAAGTCGCGTCCTCCGGCTCCAAATGCTTCCAAAGCACTAAGCTTTCCTCCACTAGTCGTCCCTTCTTCTTCACCCACCTGGTCTCGAGCACCTTCAGCGGCTCCAGCTCGAGATCACCATCCGCACTGACCGGCGGGGTCGTCGTCTCAACTCTGTCTGCTGCTCCCCTGTAACGTTTCAACAATGAAACATGGAAGGTGGGATGAATGCGAGACTCCGCCGGCAGTTGCAGACGATAGGCCACTGGGTTGACCTTCTGCAGAATCTCGTAGGGCCCGAAATAGCGAGCAGCCAGCTTATGATAGGCGCGCCTGAAGACTGAGGCCTGCCGATAGGGATGCAGTCGCAGCAGCACCCAGTCACCCACCTCGAACTCTTCCTCCCGCCTACCCGCATCCTCTAACTGCTTCATCCTGTTATTGGCTGCCGCAACGTACTCCGCAGCTGCTCGAGCGCCTCATCCTTCGCCCCCAACCACCTGTCCACCGAACTGTCACCCAGCCTGTATCGTACCAGAGACGGCGGGGCTCGCCCGGATAGAGCCTCAAAGGGTGACATCCGAATAGCCCTGTGGTAGGTGGTGTTATACCATAACTCAGCCCATGGGATCATGGCCAACCAGCTCTTGGGTTGCTGGTGGGCAAAACACCTGAAATACTGCTCCAGATGTTTGTTCACGATCTCCGTCTGGCCATCCGTCTGCGGGTGATAGGCCGAGCTCATCTTCAGTGCCGTCTTGGCCATAGCAAATACCTCCTGCCAGAAGTGACTCAAGAAGACTGAATCCCGATCGCTCACAATAGATCGAGGGAACCCGTGATGCCGCACCACTCCTGATACAAACTGCTCAGCCACTGCCCTTGCCGTGTACGGGTGAGCCAAGGGCATGAAGTGAGCAAACTTCGTCAGGCGGTCCACCACCACGAACAACACAGTCTTGCCGCCTGAGGGAGGGAGTCCCACTATAAAATCCATGCTGATGTCTTCCCAAACCCGCTCCGGCACCTGTAGTGGCTGCAACAACCCTACATGTCTGAGATGAGATAACTTCACCCTCTGACAGGTGTCACAGGATGCCACGTAGCTCTTCACGTCGTCCGCCATGCGGGGCCAGTAGAAATGAGCCCGAATCCGCCGTAGGGTCCGCTCCACGCCCGAATGACCCCCAGCGGCGAGTCATGAAACTCCATCAGCACTGTAGTGACCAGGTTTGACCCCGGCGGAAGGACCACCCGGCCCTTGAAAAGTACTAGCCCCTGTCTGAACTGGTAGCGACCCGACTCGTCGCTCACAGCAATGTCCCGGCAGCTCTGCAGATACGAACTGGTCTCCAAAGAGGTACGGAGCTCATCCCAAAACTCCGGCACGGGCCCGGTCACTGCCGTGAGAACCTCCCCACCCGGCCTCCTGGATAGGCCGTCCGCCACCACATTGGTGGGTCCTGGTCTGTAGTGAATCTCGTAGTCGTACCCCAGCAACTTCGAAATCCACTTGTGCTGGTCTGGTGTCGACACCCTCTGTTCCAGGAGATGCTTCAAACTCTGATGATCTGTATAGATGTGAAACTTCTGGCCCAACAAATACGGTCTCCAGGTCTGTACTGCTGTTATGATAGCCTGCATCTCCTTCTGATATGTTGACCAGGCCTCTTTCGAGGGCGGGAGAGTCTTGCTCATGAAGGCAATGGGATGGCGATCCTGAGACAACACTGCCCCGATACCGCGACCAGAGGCGTCGGCCTCAATCACGAACGTCTTCGAGAAATCCGGCATGGCCAGGGTGGGGGTCGTGGACATCGCCTGCTTCAGCTTCTGGAATGCCTCCTCTGCCTACGGTGACCACCCGAAACCCCCTTTCTTCAGCAGGTCCGTCAGAGGTCTCGCGATCATACTGTACCCCTGCACAAACTTCCGGTAATACCCTGTCAGTCCCAGGAAGCCACGCAACTCGGTCACATTGGTGGGCACCGGCCAGTCCACCATGGCTTGGATCTTGGTCTGGTCCACCTGCACTCCCTGAGGCGTCACCACATGACCCAGATAATCCACCTTCTGCACCCCAAACGCACACTTGGAGGCCTTGACATAATACTGATGCCTCCGCAGAATCTCAAACACCTCCTGCAAATGTCTCAAATGGTCCTCCCAAGTAGGACTATATACCAGTATATCATCAAAGAATACCAAGACATACCGTCTCAGGAGCGGCCTTAAAATGTCGTTCATGGCAGCCTGGAATGTTGAAGGAGCATTGCACAGCCCAAACGGCATGACCAAATACTCATAATGGCCATTATGAGTGCGAAAGGCCGTCTTGGGCACATCCTCCTCCTGCATCCTGATCTGGTGGTAACCGACTCTCAAGTCGAGCTTAGTGAAATAGCTCGACCCATGTAGTTCATCTAGCATGTCATCCACTGTCGGGATCGGAAACCGATCCTTCACGGTCGCCTTGTTGAGAGCCCGGTAGTCTGTGCAGAATCTCCACGTCCCATCCTTCTTCTTAACCAGCAGTACCGGCGAAGAAAAAGGACTGGTACTGGGCCGAATTAGCCCGGTAGCGAGCATCTCCTCCACCTGCTTCTCGATCTCCCCCTTCTGCGAGTGCCCATAACGGTATGGCCTCACATTCACCGCTTCCACACCTTCCTTCAAACAAATCTGATGATCGACCTGACGGTGGGGCGGGAGCGTGGTTGGCGCCCGGAATAGCTCGGGGTACCGATCCAACAGCTCCTGTATCTCCCCATCAATCTCCGTCTTCCCTGCTGCGGAAAGAGGCCAGCATAGGACAGCGAGCTCGGTGTCCCCCCCCCCCCCTTCGCGCACTCATCCATCTCCACCGGCCCAATGGCCGTGGTCAGGCCTCTCAACCTCCACTCCTTGTCCCTCCACTTGAAGCACATCGTCAGACTCCTCCAATCACTAGTGATCGGTCCCAAGCTCTGCAGCCAGGGTATACCAAGGATGATATCGAACCCTCGCAGAGGCAATACATACAAGTCGGTGGTAATCTCGAGGCCTTGGATCTCCATAGTCATCCCCCTGTACACCTCGACGCACCGCATTGGCGCGCCATTAGCCACTCTTACCACCACTGGTCTCGTCGGACTCGCTGCCACCTGTAAGGTCTTAGCAAAGTCCTCCCCGATAAAATTTAGCGAGGCCCCACTGTCAACGAGGACGAGACCCTGCTGCCCGGCCACCTTTGCTCGAAACCTCAGGGTTCCGGGTGACGACATCCCAGCTACAGAATGTAGGGAAATCGCCGCCCCTTCCTCGGCCTCGCTCTCCTCCGCGGGTCGCGCGCTCCCCGGAGCTTCCCCGCCAGCCCCGCCGGTCGGGCTCCGCCCCGAGCCATCCTCGACCACCGCGCGCGCCGCCTCCTGCCACGCGCCGCCCTCCGCGCCTCGGCCGGCCTGCCCGAACGCCGCTGCCTCCTTCTTCCAATAGCTCGCAATCTGCCACATCCTCTCTTGCTTCTGAGCCCATGACAGTTCTGATCTTTCCATCGCTGATTCTCTGGTTTCGAAGCTGTCCCTGATGGAGTTGGGAAGAACTCACAGATCGGAACGGGGCTCTGATACCAGATGTTAGAAACAAAGAAGTTCCACAAGGGAATTAGGGATTGAGAAGAGAAGAAATTAGGGATTTGAGAAGAATTGGGGAAGAACAAGAGATAGAGAGAGATAGAGAGAATTGGGGATTTAGGGATTTTGATTGTAATATTGATTATTGACTAACTCTGCAGAATAGTGTTCTCTCCTCTTAAATACAAAACAGAAATAATGAAAATAACGAAACTGCCACTCCCCTCACCCAACCCGCCCAACCCGCCGGTTTCTAACAGTAACCAATGTAACATAAACGCATAGGAAGATTCTAACACGTGAGCACTTCATAAAAAATAATATGAGTTGGAATTCAACAAATAACTAATGGTTTCACTACCCTTCCGATGATCAAATTGAACACTCAAACATATAGTGAAAAATGCTGAAAATCTCTAATATGATGGGTGATGGAGCAAGCATGATTTCATTCAACCATTCTAATTAATCGAATAACAATTCATAAGTCAGTCCAGAGAACCAATCCCTAAGAACCCCAAATCTTTTTCTAAAAAAACATTTTTATCTCATCACTTATGTACCATTATCATTCGAGAACACATATCAAAAATCGGAATAGACGGGACCAACATTAATAAACTACTTACACAAACTTTCTTTTTAAGAGATTATATCATTATCAACCATCATCCATCCTATGGACTAGACCACTAGCTACTGCTATCATGTTAATTATGATTATCTTCCAAATCAAACGAAGTGCTCTCATCAAAACCTCACCAATTTCTCCATAAAAGTATACTTCAAAAGGTGAATAAAACCATCATTTCGCTTTGCATTGTGACAATACGCAAAGGGACACGAGAGGTACAAATCAAACCAACCACTTCCTCTCCTCTCCCTTTCTTTCTTGTGCTCCTTATTTGCATTACAAATTATTAGTTTTAGACTTTTAGTTTAGTTCTTCTATGCAAAGTATTGATATTAATTTAGTAATAAGTGGGTGTGGGGTGCCGGTTGGGTTAATCGAAACCATAAAAAAAATAAAAAACTGAACTATGATATTTACCCGAAACCAAAATCGAACCATTTAAAGAGCTTATTGGTTAACCAAAATTCGATAAGACCTTATCGGGTTCGGTTAAAACAAACCGTGAATTTAAACCCCTACATCCTCAATTAAAACCAAAACCCTCTGTACTCCTCAACTGCTAATTGTGGTTTCAATTTCTTATATGTTTTTCGGTTTAACTTAGAACCGTTGATCTACAAACTGGGTTGGAAAACAAAAACTCATAACCGCTATCCCAGCCCTAGCTAGGTGTCACCAATGGAGCTCTGGAGATATAATATTTTATGTTCAACATTGTCTCGTGAAAAATATAACCTACACGAGTTGTCAATTAAGCAGTATAGCTTGATTCGCCCTATTATCATGATTAAGTTGACAATCATGATGACTAGACATTCATTATAGTTGTGAATCACTCCGTTTAAAAACTAATAAGTGGATTAGGCTAATGAAATTTTGGACATGTAGGGTTTGAGTTAAATACTATTATGTTGTTCATCGGGGAGAATACAAACTATGAGAGATATATTAATCAGACAATATCTATTGATTCATTTATTATCATGATTGAGCTAACGATTATAGTGATCAGTTGATTATCTTCGATCGTGGATCACTCGATTGTTATGGAAGAGAATTACTATGACCCATATTTTTATTAAGTCAACCGAAATTATGGTTATAGATCGCAAGGATATTTTGGCTTTCTCCAATAGCTAGTTGACCGATTGATTAACGTCGTTTATGGTTTTATTTCTATCCAACTTGGATTAGGAAATTATGAAGGAAACAAATAAGGAGCTCAAGCATCCTATCAGTATCATAAATTCATAATGATATTATGCACGTGGCTTAACTGGCTTCCATGTCTCCCATTAGTACATGTTTATGATTTTTTTTTGTAATTTCCATTTACCCATTAATCCATTAACTAATGAAGTTTAAGGGGGCAAGTAGCTAATAACGTAACAGGATTAAGGCTTCCAAATTGTCTTGATGACGGCTCTTGACTAGGGTTTTGATTGCTTTCACCCTTGGCCATCCATTGAATTAATCCCATTAACTCCCACAAATTAATTTAAAGCTTCCTTGATTTTGATTTATGAAGCAATGGCCAATAGTCCAACCAAGAAGATACCAACTATGTAACTAAAAGATGTTAGATGTCCATTACAATCTAAGTTTAGGAAGAATTTCACGTAAATTAAGACCAAAGTTTCAAAATGAGACATTTTGTTCAAATGTATAGTATGTGAAGAAAAATTAAAACAAGACATTCGGTTCATAAGATAAATTAAATGTATCAATTGAGAGAACTCGAAATATCTCTCATCCCTTTATTTATTTTAAAATTTCTTTTTATTTTGTTTCCTTACTTCCAAAACTATCCCGAATGTTTTAGTTGAAATCCAAAATCACCCCTGAACTCCTTGAATTGTCAATTACTGAACTTTTTTTTTTCTTCTTCAAAACACACTTTTAGTCTCTTTTATGCATGGAACCAATAAAAGATCTTGAAAAAACACAAATAATATACCATATCATGAGAAGCATTTTGCCTTTGGCTTTTTTGCTTTATGTTTCATGCAGACCACCCTTTCGCTTTCAAAATTTCAATTTGAGATATAAAGAAATCCTCCTGAATTGCCAAAACAAAACTTTATTAGGCAGCCAGCACACAAGTGCCCTTTCCAATTATCTCTGGTCTATCATTGAAAAAGTCAATATAATAATAACTATAGAAAATCACACGATGAGTTACTATGAAGAATTCTAACGGATTAATTTGATCCAGTTGTATCGCTTTGAGATAGTTGGGCCAATTTGATTCGTTTGGCTGCATAAATTTTAGATGGAACAATTTAGCTTGTGGAATTTCTAATTGAGTTATTTTGAGGCAATTACAATGTCTGGGATGGGGGCAGGTGATTCGAGTTGACAGTCAAATTATCTCATATTCCAATTGATCCATCCTGGTACAACTGTGGTGATTCTGTAGTCAGGTAAATCTCGGGGCTGCTGGCTCTCGACACAACCTTGGTCTCGTGAGAAGGGGGTGCTACTAGAGGCGAGGTAAGCCTAAAACGCCCAATAGTACTCGTGCATCAACCCACGATCAATAGAGCGAGGAGCAACCTCTGCGCAAAGCATTCGACGCATGCATCGAACCATGGATTGCTGGAGAAGAGCAACATACCAACCTCACACAAATCTTGATTAAAACAAATATCAAAATTACCTAGAGTTTTTCATTTCAATACTGATCGCGGACCCTTATTCTTACACGATCTATCGAGAACGAAATTGGAATGAAATACCAAAATGTGATAGTTTCATTGCTTCACCTTATTGATATCAAAATTCCCACATGCTTGGATGGAATAGATCTCCTTTCATGGCTCATCCTAATAACATCCTTAGACTAATTAACCATTCTTGTCACTTTAGGAAAAAACACACAGAAGAAACTACCATTAACTTCTTACTGCCGGTTGCTTATCCTTTTTCTTTAATGGCGATCTTCTTCATTACTTAAACAATTGGGAGGGAAATCTGAAAATAATAGGGACGAGGAAAAGAACACAGTAACAGCACAAGCATTTGGTGCTTTGCCAAAAGTCAATGTCCGTTCCTCCCCCTGTTTCCGTTTAAACTAAAGGGAGCTTATCGTGGTGGAAGAATATGAGAGAGAGATAAGTAGAGAGAGAAAGAGAGAGTCAATTGAGAGGGAAAGAGAGAGAGAGAGACAGGAAGTTTGGGGATATCAATGCTGGGATGTTTTTGTTTTTGGATTTTACTGGCAATTTAGAAGAGAAGAAGAAGCTGCAATAAATGAGGTCTCTTTGATAAGTGGGTGAAAAGGGGGGTTTTCTCTTTAATTCGCTGTAAGAGAGAGAGTCAAAGAGTGAGAAGTTTTCATCAAGCTTTGTGGATATGGTGGTCTAGTGTCGTAAAAATCGAGTCTTTGCTCACCTCTTCTCCTGGGTTTGGCTTCTGATGCACCAAAAACAAAAGCTTCTCTGTCCAATCTATAGCTGAAACCCTCTGTCCCTTTTCCTCTCCCCAGGAAACCATTTTGAGACTCGGCGCCACTGTGTTGCGGTTGCGGAGCTGCTTGGCTAGGTTTAGGGATCTGGGTTCTAGGGTTTGACTCTCCCTTCTTCTTCTTCTTCTTCTTCTTCTTCTTCTTCTTCTTCTTCACCCCTTTTCTCTTCATGAATTCGTTTTCTGTAATTGGGACTCGTTTTTAAGCGAATTCCCGCTTCCAATTGCAAGCCCCTCTCTGTATTTCAAAAGAAAGTTGCATTCTTGAAGAAATATTCTTTATACAGTTTCCAGTTCCCCTGATCTGTGTTCGCTCACTGGGAAGCTGCTTTCCCTCTTTCTTCCCCCACTTTTCTCCTCTGATTTCCCACTCCTAGGGTTTCCAAGCTGATCACTGAATCGAAAATATCCTCAAGTTCCCCCCTTTTTCATGGGCTGAACTGAAACTTGACCATCTCGAAGGAGCTTGATAGTAGTAAGTGTGATGCATCTGTCACTGTGGAAGCCTATTTCCCACTGCGCTGCTCTCATATTGGACAAGAAGAGCAAGAGGAAAAATGGGTCGGAATCCGATCTCGAGATTTCCAGAAACCCATCAATTCTCCGGAAACTTCAAGAGCACAGGTTGAGGGAAGCGCTCGAGGAAGCTTCTGAAGATGGGTCACTCGTCAAATCCAAGGACATGGATGATTCCGAGGCGGCCGCTGCTGCAAGCAACCAAGACGAAGGAACAATCGGCCGATCGAGATCGCTGGCGAGGCTTCACGCCCAGCGGGAGTTTCTTCGTGCCACGTCCCTTGCTGCAGATCGAGTGTTCGAGACCCCAGATTCCATTCCTGAGCTTCATGAGTCGTTCTCCAAGTTCCTCACTATGTACCCAAAGTACGAGTCTTCTGAGAAAGTTGATCAGTTGAGGTCAGATGAGTACACCCATTTGTCTCCCAAGGTATGCCTTGATTACTGTGGGTTTGGGCTGTTTTCATACCTTCAGACTCTACATTACTGGGAATCTTCCACTTTTAGCTTGTCCGAGATAACTGCGAATTTGAGCAATCATGCGCTTTATGGTGGTGCTGAGAAGAACACTGTGGAATATGATATCAAGGCTAGGATAATGGATTACTTGAACATCCCTGAGAATGAATATGGCCTTGTTTTTACGGTGAGTAGAGGTTCTGCTTTCAAATTGCTTGCAGAATCCTACCCTTTTCACACAAATAAGAAGTTGTTGACCATGTTTGATTACGAGAGTCAGTCTGTGAATTGGATGGCTCAGAGTGCCAAGGAGAAAGGTGCAGATGTTTACAGTGCTTGGTTCAAATGGCCAACCCTTAAGCTTTGCTCAACAGATTTGAGGAAGCAGATTTCGAACAAGAAAAGACGGAAGAAGGATTCTGCCACTGGTTTATTCGTCTTCCCTGTGCAGTCGAGGGTTACAGGAGCCAAGTATTCTTATCAGTGGATGGCACTTGCTCAGCAGAACAACTGGCATGTGTTGCTTGATGCTGGATCATTAGGCCCCAAAGATATGGATTCACTTGGTTTATCATTGTTTCGACCTGATTTCATCATCACTTCGTTTTACCGTGTGTTTGGGTTTGACCCAACTGGGTTTGGATGTCTTCTTATTAAGAAATCTGTCATGAGTTGTCTTCAGCGTCAGTCTGGCAGTACAGGGTCTGGGATAGTGAAGATAACTCCGGAGTATCCTCTCTATTTGAGTGATTCTGTAGATGGTCTAGATGGGACGACTGGTGTTGAAGATGACGAGGTTATGGGAAGTGATGAAAATGGTACTACGGAACCGCGTCAAGGGACGCAGCTGCCTGCATTCTCCGGGGCATTTACACCTGCTCAAGTGAGCGATGTTTTTGAGACCGAGATGAGTCATGACAACAACTCGGATAGAGATGGGACGAGCACTATATTTGAAGAAACAGAAAGCATCTCTGTTGGTGAAGTGATGAAAAGCCCTGTTTTCAGCGAAGATGGATCGTCAGACAATTCGTTCTGGATTGATTTGGGCCAGAGCCCGTTGGGTTCCGACTCTGCAGCAAAACACAAGTCAACTGGCTCTCCGCTGCCACCTTTTTGGTTCTCCAGCAAGAAGAATCACAACAAGAGAAACTCAACAAAACTGACTTCAAAAATCTACAGCAGTCCACTGTATGATGACAAGGTGTTGTCATTTGATGCTGCGGTTTTATCAGTTTCTCAGGAGCTGGACCGTGTTAAGGAGGTTCCTGAAGTAGAGCAGTATGGCCATACAAACCTGAGAGAGGGTCTTAATCATATGCATGTTTCCGAGATTGAAGAAGAAGAACCAGCAAACGGGTTTCATAATGGCACTGACAAAATAGAGAGTGCTATAAGAAGAGAAACAGAAGGTGAATTTCGGTTACTGGGAAGAAGGGAAGGGAACCGATATTCTGGTGGTAGATTTCTTGGAGTGGATGAGAGTGAACATCCGAGCAGGCGAAGAAGGGTGTCATCTAGCGCGGAGGAGAGTCGTAAAGAACTCGTGACTGAGCCAGGGGAAGTATCTATAGCTACACTAGAAGATGATAATGACGTGTACACAAGCGATGGTGAGTTTGGTGAGGGGATGCAGGATTGGGATAGGCGAGAGCCTGAGATAAGTTGCCGGCATTTGGATCATGTGAACATGTTGGGCCTCAATAAGACGACTCTAAGGCTTCGATTTTTGATCAACTGGCTTGTGACTTCATTGCTGCAACTGAGATTACCCATTGCCGAAGAAGGGGAAGGAGGAGGAGGAATGCATCTTGTCCACATTTATGGACCGAAGATCAAGTACGAGAGAGGTGCTGCAGTTGCTTTCAACATCAGGGATAGAAACCGGGGGCTTGTGCATCCTGAAGTTGTTCAGAGGCTAGCTGAAAGAGAAGGGATATCTCTTGGCATTGGGTTTCTCAGTCACATACGAATCGTGGATGGCCCTAGACAGCATAAGAGTGGCTTGAACCTTGAAGACGCTACTGCCCTTTGCAGGGCGGTGGAGACTGGTGGTCGCGGAAAATCAGGTTTTATAAGAGTCGAGGTTGTCACTGCCTCGCTAGGGTTTCTGACCAACTTCGAAGATGTTTACAAACTATGGGTTTTTGCTTCCAAGTTTCTAAATCCTGGATTTACCAGAGAAGGCAGCCTTCCGACGGTTGAAGAAGGCGAAGAAACATGATGTATCGAACCACTCATTGTTCTTTTTTGTTTGCCCAGATGTGATGGACCTAATATCGAATCCATCCGAGAGTCAGAGCTGAAGATCAAAAGCCAGGGCTGGGAGAAAGCTGGTGCTGTTTCTATTTCTTTTGCTCTTCCTCGTGACTCTTCTGAAAGATGGCAGTTGGGTTGGGATGGATGGATTTGTTGATACTTGTTTGTTGTTTGATTGTTCTCTTATTTTCTCCTCTGGGTTCTGGGTTCTTTGTAGAGAGGGTGGGCTCAGATTTGTATTCTCACTTGAGAACGTATCTAAACAGCAGAATACATTGATCTCAAAAGGTTCCAACATTCTGCTTTGTAGGTTGTCTGTCTCTACACTGAAAAAAAGTTCAAATTTCTTCATGCTGCTGTAAAAACACCTCAACTAGGCAAGCCTGTTGTAGATTATAATACCCATTTCATTGGCACGTTTTAGATCCCTGCCAGCCACCCTGATTGTGGTAGGGAAGATCTCTATTTCTTATTGAACGTGCAAGCTTATTTGTTTGTTTAATAGTTTTTAGATGAGTTATTTTTAAATGGTCATTTGTATAATGTTGTCATTTGCTCTTACATTTAATATTTCATTATCTTGTTTCCTATCTTAATAAAAACCAATTCCAACTATTATGAGTCATGTATAATACTTATAATTTTAAAGAAGTTTTCATATTAAATTTCTTTGTAAAAAGTAACGACTCCAGTAGTCTCACATTCTAGCTAATTAAGACTCACCATACGGTTCGTTTGGATGGTAAATTTCCGAAACGAGGTAATTTTATCCAATTGTCTCACGATTGTCTCATCTCATAGTTGTCTTATAAAACGTATCATTTTACACTACTTATCTTTTCTTTGTCAATTTAAAATGATGCAAATACAAAACAATTCAAATTGACTCATCCTGATTGTTACATCCATATCTAGTGTTGCCAAACGTGGCTATTTGACCTAATCGCTTCATTTTGAGGCAATTGAACCAAATTGTCTCATCAAATTTCATCATTCAAACGACCTCAAACTTATGCAAAAACAAGACAACTTAAATTTTCTCATCACAATTATTACATCCACATTTTGTGTTGTCAAACCAAATTATTTGATCCAATTACATTATTTTGAAACGATTTAACCATATTATCTCATCCAACTCCACCACCTCTACCTACAATAACACCGATTTAACAACGTTGGTGTATCAACACGCCAGGAAACCTCAATACACTATACATCCTCATTTCCAGCAAACTCCAACCCCGCAGAAAACAGAACAAAAGGCAGGTAATGGCTGGAACAGGGAACGGAGAATGGAACAAGAGCAGCTCTGGTGGCTGCATTTAACCACCAGCTCCGCGACTTTAACGGTCACGAAAGGAGGACTGCTGCAGCGTACGAGCCGAAGATAGCCGAGCTTCGCAGAAAGATTCAGGAAGCTGAAGAGCAAGTTGAGCAGGAAGTAGAAGAGGCTCGCAGGAACTACCATGCTGCCTGTGCCAAACTACTGAAGGATTGGGTTGATGAGCAAGGAAGCGAAGAGTCACTTGAGGGAGATTCCGCTTCATTAGTAAAATCTAAGAAGACCAAATATGTCATTCACCGCATTATCTATGTTGGCTCCTGCAAGACGAGAGAACTGTGATAATGGTCAAAGTAGCTCAGAAGTGTATCGCCTTTTTACCTTAAGATCACCCACTACATACAATCACAATTCAGTAGTAATATAAATTGGCCAGATTAACTTTTACCATGGGAGGGGAACGCCAAGAGGCAATCGTTCATTCATCAAGTATACTTGCTGGCAAGCTCCAAAAGGTAAGTGCAGAGCTCATGTGGTTTTGAGAACATAGCCATGTGATCAGCTGAAGATATGGGCTTGACATCGTCAGTTGGGTTGTTCTCGATCATCCACCTCTGCAGATCCGGCTTGTAAATTTCGTCTGCTTCACAGACGACGTAAACTCGAGGAACCAATCCAAATTTCTCGCTTGTCAGGGCTATTTCAGCTTCTGTTTCCTCATCGTTGAAGAGAGGGCAGGGTCGTATTAGCATCATTCCCAGTGTTAAATCCTGTAGCATAGGACAGCAGTAGATCATCTGAATGCCTTGCAATTCATCAGCAATTCCAAATGTGCCGCGTATTAACATTAGCATTTACTTAACTCAGCACCTTCATACTATCTATAATTCATACTTCGCAATAATATCTACACCTTTGCAATCGCTAAACGAAATTGTCACTTAAGCTTCTCGCCACTTCCACGATTGTTAAAGTTTAACCGATAAAGAGGCTCTGAGGTAACTCCTGGTCTAGTAATGGAGGTAAAAATAGAAGATCGGGGTGTTCAGGGTGTTACCTCAGGTGGGGAGAGCTGGTACAATTTAGTTGACATCAGCTTTGGTCCAAACAGCATGCTGGTCGGAGGATTTTCAGGACCATTGTGGAATGAGAAGTGGCTATCCATGAAATCCATTCGCTTGAGACACTGCATAGAAGTTTTCCGTACTACGAAAGTTAATGAATTACAGAACGAGTCCAAGAGAAAAGCAACGATAAGACCACCAAAGGGGTAGGAGTTATTCGGAGAAAGATAGATGGGTAAACTAAAAGTCTGCAACTTATTGTACCAATAACGGATACGAGTCCAAGAGAAAAGCAACGATAAGACCACCAAAGGGGTAGGAGTTATTCGGAGAAAGATAGATGGGTAAACTAAAAGTCTGCAACTTATTGTACCCAAAACGGATAAAAGTTTGTAACTTTATACTCAAATCCAAAGTTGATTAAACACTCTAATACGATGTGAAACTGAAAAACCAATTTATCCAACAAAGAACGAGAAAGAGAAGGGGAAAAGCACCTCTTCTCTTGGAAAAGAGTAGCCGACACCGGGATGAGGAGCTGGCATAATAGCCGCTACATACACTGCAACAGATACTTTCTCTGCAAATATTTCCATTGCTACAGATATCGCAACACCACCCATACTATGTCCAACTAAGATCACCTTCTCTTCTCCTCCTGTTAAGGAAGCCATCAACTCCATCAGCGGCGCGAGGTAGTCCGAGACCGAACCCATCTCGGTAACCTGCTTTGGATGGATCCCAGAAGCGCCCAAGTCGAGAGCGGTCACTTTATAGCCAGCTTGTTTCAGTAAAGGAACAACCTTGTACCAACACCAAGCTCCATGGCAAGCTCCATGGACCAGCACGAAATGATGATGATGATGACGACTCTGTTTCTCCTCCTCCATCTGGCTCTTCTCTGCTTACAGAAACTCCCAACTTCCCCTCAAATTATGATATTTCCCTTCTCCTTGGGATGATGCTACGCAGTCCACAAACTTCCAAACCATCACAAGATAACCCACTTTTTCCTTTGGCTGAAATCATAAGTTTCCACTAATAAAGCCAAACGTCCATCCTGTCAAAACAATAAATCCTTCGGGTATATCAGACTATCCAGAATGACCCAATTCGTAATAACTACAGTTTGAATTACTACCTAACCTGCCTAGTGCCTACTCGCTGGGCCATGCTAACATGACCTTTGAAGTGACAGGAAACGCACCAAGTTTGACAATTCCTGAACCTCAGCACCAGAACTATCTCCTGGTACTTGAAAAATTCAATAGCAGAGTCCAATCAGCAACCAGAAACTTCTATTGACTACCAATAGGAACACCCGTCAGGCCGACCAGTGCGGCCAGTCCCACTCGGTCAGAAAAATTATGCAACTTCTGCAATTGCGTATAATGAAAGCCCGCAAGAGGAAGGAGCATAATTCGAAAATTTTACCTTTCGTCCAGAAACAAAGGTTAATAAGGTTGAAGAATCAGAGAACCTTCAAGGTTACTTGGAGCCACACCTTGAATATCGAGTTGAACTCTAGCAACCTATTATAATGATCTCTCCTTCAACTGGAAAAGATAGTTCTTTCTAAGCAAGTAGCCTAGGAAAAGCCATCGTGATTGCCGCAGAGTTCCTCAATTTTTGTCAACCTGCAATAAAGAACCAACCAACCATAATTCCTGTAAGAGACCGAGTACAATGAACTTGGTTCTGGAACGAGAAATATGATTTCATATTTCATACATATTTGTTTTCGTTTGTCACTAAGAAGAGAAAGGAACTCTGCCGCTTCTCCAGACATGGATCAACGGCCGCTTAATTATAGAAGAGAAAGGAACCCTGCTCCGTCAGCCCTCAGAAAGGTTTCGCCTTTTTCACATTAAGATCAACCACAACACATACAATTACACTTCAGTAGCACTCTATAAATTTGCCAGATCAACTTTTACCACGGGTGGCGAAGCCAGAGGCAATCGTTCACTCATCAATCATACTTGCTGGCAAGCTCCAAAAGGTAAGTGCAGAGCTCATGTGGTTTTGAGAACATTGCCATGTGATCAGCAGAAGATATGGGTTTGACATCGTCAGTTGGGTTGTTCTCGATCATCCACCTTTGCAGATCCGGCTTGATGATTTCGTCTGCTTCACAGACGACATAAGCTCGAGGAACTGATCCATATTTCTCGCTTGTCAGGGCTATTTCAGCTTCTGTTTCCGCATCGTTGAAGAAAGGGCAGGGTCTTATAAGCATCATTCCCAGTGTTAAATCCTGCAGCAAAGGACAGTAGTAGTAGATCATCTTAACCCTTGCAATTCATCAGCAATTCTAAATGTCGACCACTTTGTGTCACTTATCAACTTTAGCATTTACTTAATTAAGCAATTTCAATTTCAGTTACTGGGTCCATCGTAACATTTTGATCTTGAGGAGAACAAAGAATCAGCTTACTACAAGAAAGCGAAAGGGTTAAACTGTTTACAATATGGGGGTTTTCCCAGCACAACTTCA
This sequence comes from Linum tenue, assembly GCA_946122785.1. Classification (NCBI taxonomy): domain Eukaryota; kingdom Viridiplantae; phylum Streptophyta; class Magnoliopsida; order Malpighiales; family Linaceae; genus Linum; species Linum tenue. The sequence goes on from CAMGYJ010000010.1 coordinate 44,204,450, forward strand.
TATTTGGGAATAAGATCTACACCTTCGTAATTGCTAAACAAAATTGCCACTTCAGCTTCTCGTCACTAAGTCAACCAATAAAGATGCTCTGAGGAAACTCCTGGTTTAATAATGGACGTAAATTGAAGACTGGGTGTTCAGGGTGTTACCTCAGGCAGGGAGAGCTGGTACAATTTAGTTGACATTGCCTTGAGTCCAAACAATACACTGGTCGGAGGATTTTCAGGACCATCATGGAATGAGAATTGGCTATCCATGAAATCCATTTGCTTGAGACACTGCATAAAATTTTCCGCATAATTTAAAGTTAATGAGTTGCAGATCAAGTCGAAGAGAAAAGCAGAGATAAGACAACCAAAGAGGTAGGGGTTGCTCGGAGAAAGATGATGTGTAAACTAAAAGTCTGCAACTTTCTGTACCCAAAAAGGATGAAAGTTGGTAACTTTATTACTCAAATCCAACGTTGATTAAAGGCTCCAATACGATGTGAAACTGAAAATCCAGTTTACCCAATAAAGAACGAGAAAGAGAAGGGAAAAGTACCTCTTCTTTTGTAACAGAGTAGCCGACACCAGGATGAGGAGCTGGCATCAAAGCTGCAACAAACACCGCAACAGCTACTTTCTCTGCAAATTTTTCCATTGCAGCAGATATCCCAACACCACCCATACTATGTCCAACTAAGATCACCTTCTCTTCATCTCCTGTTAAGGAATCCATCAACTCCATCAGCGGCGTGTGGTAGTCCGAGACCGAACCCAGTTCGGTAACCTGCTTTGGATGGATCCCAGAAGCGCCCAAGTCGAGAGCAGTCACTTTGTAGCCAGCTTGTTTCAGTAAAGGAACAACCTTGTACCAACACCAAGCTCCATGGCAAGCTCCATGGACCAGCACGAAATGATGATGACGACGACTCTGTTTCTCCTCCTCCATCTGGTTCTTCTCTGCTTACAGAAACTCCCAACTTCCTCTCAAATTATGATATTTCCTTTCTCCTTGGGATGATGCTACGCGGTCCACAAACTTCCAAACCATCACAAGATAACCCACTTTGTCCTTTGGCTGAAATCAAAAGATTCAACTAATAAAGCCAAACGTCCATCCTGTCAAATAATAGATCCTTCGGACGGCAGACTATCCAAAATTACCCAATTCGTAATAACTAAATTTTGAATTACTGCCTAACCTGCCTACTCGTTGGGCGATGCTATCATGACCTTTGAAGTGACAGGAAAGGCTGAAATACTGGGGAAGTTCAAGATGATTAACTTAAAAGCTGAGGAAATTTCGAAATCCAAGTTAGGCAATTCCTGAATCTCAGTACCAGAACTAGATCCTGGAACTTTGAAAAAGTTAATGGCAGAGTCCAATCGGCAACCAGAAACTTCTATTGACTATCAATAGGAGCACCCATCAGGTCCAACAGTGCGGCCAGTCCCACTCAGTCAGAAAAAATTATGCAACTTCTGCAAGTTTGTATGATGGATGCCCGCAAGAGGAAGGATCATGGTTCTCTCTTAGCAAGCACTCTAGAAAAAGTCATCATGATTGCTGCAGAGTTCCTCAAATTTTGCCAACCTGCAAAAATGGACCAACCAAACACAATTTCTGTAAGAGACTGTGTACAATGAATTTAAGTTGCTTCAGGAAAAGGCAGAGAAAGGGACTCAAGGTGGATAACGCACCGTTGTATGAGAGCTTTAGGGTTATACGGAAACAGATTCTTCCGGTGAAGATTTTCTATAGAAACTTTCAAAGATAGCAGACAATCTTTCGCCTCGATGAATGCAAGCCTTATGCATTCGTTTTGCTTACAACTACTGTCAGTGTCTATCTTAACTTTATCATTAAGAGAGGGATAAGTGTCCATGGTTGGCGATGCAGAGGGTTGGTCTGCCTGGAAGTCAGGACCATCTTCCAAGATTTTTTGCTTTTTTCGAGATAAATTATGCATAGCATTTTCGTCAACGGAGAACTCTATGAATAAATGCCAGGCACTGCATGTAACCCTTAAACACCTAAAGATCAAGGGTGATTGATCAGCAGAGCAACAGATTGAAAGAGTCAACTTATGACAACTGACTCTCAGGATTGATGAGTTAAGACTACACTGTCCAAACTGCAAGTTACCTTAATAGGTACTCTGCACAACTAATTCCAAGATCCTTGGAAATAAGGTAATCAAGCAGCACTTGATGATCATAGTGCAACTACAAGAGAATGAGAAGTATTTAGAAGATCAAAACAAAAAGGCAGAGAGGTCTTGTGGCCAATTAATACCAAAGCCTATATATAATTGGGAGTCACCTCTGAGAGTAATAGATGGAATAAGTTCACTGGACTGAAAGCATTTGAAACTAGAAATCCAATATACTCTTCTGCATCCTGATATGTTTGTTTCTTTCCCTCTAACCTGTATCAGGCAACCAATTAGGTTTTTATAACAGTGAAATAAATTGAACTAGTTATAGTCAATACTCACTGCTGCTCCAAACAAGAAGATGCAGTAACCAACTGCAGGAGAACCTTAAACAATAAGTCATCCTGCACCGATATCAAACAGTAATTAGAACATGCGACGTGGCAAGAAATCCTTGATTTGCTAACGCCTATAAGGGTCTAATATAAAATACATTTGCTAAGATTTTCATGTAAGAGACATCAATCTTAAGAGAACATGGTCTATTGTAGCCAACTAATCCCTGAGTTAAGAAGCTTCTAACCTCATGCAAGTATAGCTGGAGAAAAGATCTTGCAAAAAGTATACACTTGTCCACGTGCATTTCCTTTCCACATAAGAAGCTATCTCGGAGGTGGGCTTGGAACCATTTGTAGAGCTCAATAAATCCTTTACTTCTACCAGAAAAATCAGGGTCAGAGACCATGTTGACAGCCGAGAGAGAGTTATGAGCTTTAAGAAGTTGCTTGGTATTCTCTCCTGTCGAGCTGATCAAACTGAAGCAGCACCTAAGAAATAGGAGTATGGCCTGCCTTTGAGAATGAAGGGAATGCCCCATGTGTTGTGCTTCTCCCTCAGAGACGCTAGACAGAAACGGGGAGCCTTCTAGGCAATCATTTTGACAAGTCTTAACCTTAGACATGGGTTTCAAAAGTAGCTCTTCAAAGTAATCATGGAGAAGTTTCAACCAGGAGACAAGTGTGGTGCAACTTATATGAGTTCCATAACTAAGCCTCAGCAGTAACATCTGCAGAAAAATGTTGCAGATCTCAAAAACCTGAACCAGTCAATCAAAGACACAGCATAAAACTTCATGACAACAGCATATCACAATGAACCAGTAAAACAGTGGAAACTATCTATCATTATATAATGTCTTGGAATGCTTTTCGAGACAAGAAATCCTACTTTCTACTTCGAATTAATCTACCCATGAAAATAAATGAAGCAAGGTCTTACCAGCAATTTGTGAGTGAAATACTGAAAGGTGGACTGTTTGGCCCTATTCTCTGCCTTGCCAAGGCACCAAAGAAAAAGTTTAGGCACAAAATTAATAACTATGGGAAGAGTTGAATGTTGATCTTGGAGATGGACTTCAGATTCTGAAGCTACAGTTTGCTCAACCAATGAGCAAAGAAATGAGATCAAACTACCCAAGAACACAACTTTTGGCTCTTTTGTACAGAACTCGTCCATCCGAACCCAGGGCACATTTGACAGAAAAGGATAGACATATTTGTTGTTAACTCGAAGAAGCTGACCATCAGACTCTTCCTTCAAATTTTTCAGTATATTCCGCAAGATTTGGATTACATGAGATGCAGTGGACCAGTCTGCATTTCCCAGACAACGATTTAAGAACATTAGACTTGAGGATCCAAAATGCAAATCCTCATTGGCATTTGAAATTGGAGAACAGGACAACAGGTGTTTGACAATCAATTCCAGACACATCCAGAGCGAACGAACCAAAGAGTCCCAGTTACTGACCTGTCAAAACATTCACAAACGATTTTTGAAATTATGAATTGTTATGTACCCTCAATAGACTGACAATGGAAGCAAACCACAAACTCACAGAAGGAGCCAGGAGCTCAGAAACAGCCACAACAATCTTTCCCGCCGAATGTTGTACGTATTGACTGTCAACTGTAAGTAGAAGAATCTGCATCCCATAGGAAATGACAATGTTAGACAACGCAACTTCAAATAAATTAACAAGCACATAAGTAAATGATACATCCAAATTAACCTCGCTCAATTGAATAGATTTAACTCTACATGTTCATCTTATCAAAGCAACTTCAGGCGCAGTCAGTGAGTGGAGAGAGTGCTTACCAAGTCAGCTAGGACTTTCATCAAACAGTTATGCTGCTCATGTGCATCCGCCGATAAACATTCAGAAACCATGGTCTCCTGTTCAGAAATTCATCTCAGAAACCTTAAGCTTCCATCTGGAAACCAACTTGTTCATAGAAATTCAGTGGGGGGGGAATCAAGGAGCTTACTTCATCGGAATCAACCTCCATTTCACGAATCCAGACCTGAATCTCTTTGTAAACCTAAAATGGCAGAACACTTTCAAACTACTAATCACATTTGGAGCATATACACAACAAGGGAGGAAAAGTGCAGAACCTTAGAGAGTGAAATCAGAAGGTTCTTCTCCTTTTCTCTGGTTAAAGACACAGAACCAGCGTCCGGCTCCTGTAAAAATAGCTGCGGGCTCAGTTGTTTTAACATAAACAATTCAAGCGAACGGAAAATCTAGCTCGAATCGGGAAATCAAATTAATAAACAACTAACGAAGTAAGGACGAAGGAGCTCCTCGACCAGACGGCAGAGACGAGGCAATTCCCAATCGCCGGTCATTCTTTCGTGGTGTCGTACGCTGCCGTGCCGGTGCCGGAGACGGAGACGGTGAAAATTTCTATATTTATAGGTTAATCACTTCGGAGAAACGCAGCGTTTTGGAGACAAATGTAATATTGAAAAGACTTCCTTGTTTTGTATCCGGATTTCAAATACTAGACGGTTTTATGGACTTTTGGCGGGTGAACGGAAGACGGTTGCTTCATGCCGCCATTAACAACCCTCATACAGAACTGCACGGTTGTGACCTCGCTTAAGAGAGCTCGTCAGCTCCATGCTCTGATCCTTACAACCACAGTCTACACCAACGATGCACTCTCTTCGTACAGAAACAACAACATCGTGTCTATGTACGGCCGATGCGGCTCCATCTGGGAAGCCCAGCAGGTGTTCGACCGAATGCCTGTGAGAAACACTGTATCCTATAATGCGCTTCTTGCAGCCTATTCTAAATCTCCCTGTCTTGGAATGAGATGTATAGAGTTGTTTAAGGATATGGGAAGTGAAGGGCTGAGACCTGGTGGGTCGACTTTCGTCAGCTTACTGCAAGCTTGCTCTGCGCTCGACGATTGGTTTATGGGTTCTTCAATTCACTGTCAAGTTTTTAAATTTGGTGGGTCGGATGATGTCTCCATTCAGACATCATTGCTTGGGATGTACTCGAAATTTGGGGATTTGAAGTCTGCATGCCAAATTTTCGACGGGGTGGTTGTTAAAGATGCGGTCATGTGGACAGCCATGATGTTTAACCTCTTCAAGAATGAGAAGTTACATGAAGGGCTTCGTCTGTTCAATTCCATGTTGAAATCTGATGTCAGCCCTACTCAGTTCACATACTCAACGGTGCTAAATGCTTGTGCTAAACTGCGAGAATACATCGTTGGAAGGACGATTCACTCTCGAGTTATTGTTTCGGGTCTGCCACATGATTCAAAACTGCAGAACGCTTTGCTCGACATGTATTCCAGTTGTGGAGACATTGGAACAGCTTTCGATGTCTACAGTAGGATCGAGGAACCAGAGTTAGTTTCCTGGAACTCTATAATATCAGGATGTGCAGAAAATGGCGAGTCAAGAAAGGCAATGGAATTGTTTATACAGTTACTGAGACTTTCGGTTCCTAAACCAGATGATTACACTCTGGCAGCCATTATTTCTGGAACTGGAGATGACTATGGGAAAGCTCTCCACACCCTGGTAGTGAAAATGGGATTAGAGAAGAATGTCTTCGTAGGAACTACCTTGCTGTCAATGTATTTTAGAAACAGTGATTCCGAGTCAGCACGAAAGGTCTTTTCTTTCATCGAAGAGAAAGATGTTGTTCTCTGGACTGAGATGGTTATGGGTCATTCTAGATTGGGCGATGGGGAGACTGCAATAAAATCATTCCGGGACATGTGCAACGATGGCCTAAGAAGGGACAGCTTTGCCTTCAGTGGAGGTCTGAGTGCATGTGCCGATCTGGCAACACTGAAACAAGGAGAGATGATTCACTCCCAGGCAATAAAAACAGGATGTGATGTTGAAATGAACGTCTGCGGAAGTCTCGTTCATATGTATGCCAAAAATGGTAATCTGCAAGCTTCTCGGTCAGTGTTCTCCCAATTTTGGCTCCCTGACTTAAAGTGCTGGAATTCTCTGCTTGGTGGATATGGTCACCATGGAATGCCGGTGGAAACATTGAAACTCTTCAAAGAGATGCTAAAACATGGCATCCAGCCGGATCATGTGACATTTCTGACCCTATTGTCCGCTTGCAGCCATGGCGGCTTGGTGGAGGAAGGAATGATGTTGTGGAATTCCATGAAGCAGAAAAGTGGGACTATTACCCCAGGGCCTAACCATTACTCCTGCATGGTGAGTTTACTTTGCCGGGCAGGATTGCTAGAGAAGGCCGAAGAGGTTATACAAGAATCAGCAGCAGCATCTCATTCATTAGAGCACAACTTGGAGATGTGGAGAACCCTACTGAGTGCTTGTGTGGATAAGAGGAATTTGGGATTAGGAATTCGAGCTGGGGAGGAGGTATTGAGATTGGATAGTGATGACAGTGCGACACATGTTCTGGTCTCGAATCTGTATGCTGTTACAGGGAGATGGGATGGAGTTGCTGATATGAGAAAGAAGATGAGAGGAATGATGCTGGAGAAAGAAGCTGGGCTAAGCTGGATTGAAGCCCAGCATGGTGGCATTCAGGCATTCACTTCTGATGATCAAACTAGTTCTGTGATTAATGAAGCTCAATCAGAAGTATGGAGATTGCGAGGGAACATGGGAAGGTCAGAAGTCGATGATCTTGATGCCAAGGATTGTTCTACGCAAGTGGTTGAAAAGGAGATGTGTTGCTTGTTATATCCATCCCAGCAAAGCAATAGATGACAGTGAACAATTGCTTGTTATAGCCAATTTGGTCCATTCCAGTATTCACTTTGATCTTCTTTGTTTATAGTCAAATCAAACTATATTCAACTATGAACTATTCAATCGAAATGTCTATTCAATCCAATTTAGCACCCTGTGCCTGTAAACCAAATCCTTGAACTCACTTGATTTTATGCTCACAGAACGAAGTCATACAAAAGATCAACAAAAACTCTTTAATGATCCCTCAATGGGCAATTTCAGATTCCTTGACATAATTGAGAGAAGACTAGCTTTGCCGCTTACATTTGTTCCAGAGTAATGTTCAATCAAAGACGATTACTACTATTATGCCTATCGTAATCGTACAATGTTACAAGATGATAGATATATTCTTGTCGGTGCCCCGCCTTGAGAATTGAAGGGCAATGGAAATGAATCAATCAAGTCGAATGACTTCAAGGACATTTCTACTTGTAGCTGCAGATATAGGTATTCCAGCAGATTTTTCCAGGGTGCATCAACATTGTATAGCATGTCACTAGCGCCTGCTAGTTCTCGATTTTGGCTTAGCTGATCTCTGCAACGCGTGTTAAGGGCGAAAGAGGGAAGAAATCAGGTGTATAGCTATAAGTCCACAAAACCAAAGCAACATACATAATATCACGACTGGCAAACAATACAAGGCAGATTACAAAAGAATGGCTACTTACCGATCCAGTTAAGCTAGCTCCAGATGCTATAGCTGCACCTGGTTCAAACAGACAAAAGACAAATTAGGGAATTGCAATTAAGGGCGGCTAGCTGGTTTCAGTTTTTCGGATAATCAAAAAGAAAAAATTATTTAACCGAGAAACAGGGAGGAAAAGAATCCAAGTTCAGAAAATTCCGGCAAAAATTAGAAAGCACGAAATACTGGTTTATAATGGCTGGTCAGTGTGTTTGACTAAGTGTTTCATTTTCCAGTTAACCGATAGGATTAGCGGTTCTGGCCCATTGGTTTCAGGAAGCAAACTCATCAAATAAGAACAAGAGCAAGCATGTTTCAGAAAGCATTACATATCCTAACCACATAGGAAACAAAACCAACACTTAAAACTTGTAAACAGGACTATAGTGTAGTACTATAGAGAGCAAGAATCACAAATATCAGCATACCTGAAGCAAATGGATTTGGAAATGGGGAGCTGGCAGCAGCAGGGGTGGTGGTAGGAGCAAAGGCTGAAGCAGGATTAGAAAACAACGATGGAGTAGAAGCAGGACTGAACAATGATGCTGATGATGTCCCAAACAAAGAAGATGTAGGCGGCGCAGATGGTGTTGGTGTACCGAACAAAGAAGAACCCGACATAGAAGACACAGGAGCAGAAGATGATGGTGTGCTGAACAGAGATAACCCAGTCCCTGAAGGAGCTGCTGGTCCTGCTGCTGCTGCCAAAGATGTATGCGGAGCAGTTGATGATGCAGCAGGTGCAGGTAGCAACCCAGCAACTTGATTCGAAGGCTGAGAATTTGATGCCGGCAAATGCAGAGTTGGATGAACTCTCTTAGCAGCAGCCTCTTGTTTCGCAGTCTCACGACGATCCGCCTCAAGAAACGGGTCATTCACATCACCTCGACGCCGCTGGTCCGCAAGGTAAGCTGTCCTCATTGATTCGATATACTGATGTATGCTCTCCACCTGTAGAGACAGAAAAGCAAACATTAACCATTCAGAACCAAGTTTCATAACCTTTCTATGCCACATCATTCTCCACAGGAAACCTGCAACAACCACTTGACCCTTCCGTCTAACTATGGACACCATAGAATTTCATGTAAGAATACAAATGGAATGACCAAAACTGCACATTCATCCAGTGGCGTATATTAATCGATCTTGTTCCGTAAGTTCATCAACTCTAGGGTTTCATAAACCCTAATCCAGCCAACTTACTTGTTGAAGAAGTTACCTAGACTATGATGGAAATTTTTCTTGTTTTTCATTCTAAATCAAATACATTATAGAAGATTAAAATCCGTAATCCCTAAAAGTTATGAGAAAAGATTTAGGAAAGCAAACTCAAAATAAATCAGGCTCCAACTTTGGTTACTCTCAACCCCTAAACTTGAGGTACTTCTTGTATTGGAGTTTTATCACTGATCCAATCGAACAATGGCTTGTACTTCTGGATTCTAAAGCTAGAGGGTCTTATGAGTCCAACACCACTGACACCATGCATTTTGGATAGATATGGAGCCAAAGAGAACACAAGCACAACAAGAAGCAAAAAGTGAAAGATTTATCAAAAGGTGCAAACATTAGATGTTTAAAGTCATCCCATCCAGCAAGGCCAGCATGCATTATGAAATGAAGAGTTGGAGAGTATCAATCTTCCTCACCTTAGAAGCTACATGGACGAAAAAGTCATGCACATTTGACATGACCTTAGGGAGAGACTGCAGCAATGTGGATTCAGGGTGGGAAGAGTTCCTGTAGGAATCTAAAAGGAGAAGCTGCTCCAACTCTTCAATCCATTGCCGACATTCACCCAAGTACTTCTCGAATCTGACAACTGTTTGCTGTAGGAAGGGAGACGGCTTTTTTGGAAGCCCACTGTAGAAATCAAATACAGGTCCTAGGGAAGTAGAAGATGGTTGGCTGGCAGAATTTGGTGGCTGGGATGGAGCAGTGACATTGGAAGAACCGCCTGCAGTAGGGTGGATAAACCTTGGACGGAGCATCATGAAAGAACGGACAGCCATCTCTGTATTTCTTAACATGTCTTTGACATTGGACATGAGCTCATGCAGCACAGCTTTTTGTCTTTCCATGGCAGTGTTAATCCCCCCAAGTTCCTGTTGGAGGAAAAAAAACAATAAAAATATGATGCCAAAGCTTTCAACATATAACATATTTTGTGAGGCTGGCAGCAAAAAAGATGACATTTTTTTTCTGCGAGTTCCTTACATTTGGGAAATTCTTGCTCAGTGCGTTTACTTAAGTGTATTTTCAAATGAATGTCCCAATCGCGAACTATTCCATCACATTATATTATGTGAGATGTATTTTCAAAAACACTGCTTTCTTCAGTGCATTTGTACAAGAAATGGTGCTAGTATAGTTAAAATAGGACCTACTTTTCTATAATGCAGCTTCAAATATGTCATTCCTCCCAAAGTATTTGATATGCATCATTTTATTGCATTTGAAATTGCATCTGAAATCCCGAACATACTCAAATACTTTACGAAAGGATCAACGAAACCAATATATTTATTTTACTGCGTGCAATTACAAAATAATTCTCCCACAAGCAACCCAACCAAACAACCTGGTTGTGTGGTTAATGTGACAGCAAGTTCACCTCGTTTGAAGAAAGTATCATTGCAGCAAGCTCAGGTAAAAAACTAATTACAAAAAAGTCCCATTCCTTTCCTCCCTTTTTGGCTCTTTCTCATTACTGAAGTACAAAGCCCATAAGGTATAGAACAGGTATTAATATAGCAGAAGAAACAGCAATCAGCAGCTATATGTCACAGACCAGAAGGTAAAGGCAAAATACCTGAACAATATGGCTGGCATCAAGCTCGAACCCTTCATTCAAGACTGATGAATCGTAAAGACGGCTACACTGATCTAGCCTGTTACTCTCATCCCTGTGCTCCAATATCCGCTCCCTACAGCTCAGAACCATTACCCATCAACAGCACCAAATTAGTCGCAAAATTGAGCTACAGAAAACTGAATCGAAAACCAAGAAGTAACTTGACCAAATTCTAATTGCTCAAGTCTGGTCTATTCAGACCATGGAGAAGTTGAAAGACAAAGCTTCATCAGATTAAATACACCTATAAGTTCCTTCTAAGTTCTAATGAACAATTAATATAAAACAAACGATCTTGGTACTACATTCCATTGGCTTAGCAGCTTCCTTCAAAAGCCAAAAGAAGAACAGCCAGAAAGCTAATTAGATGGACGATTACCCTTCAAAGAAATTCGCCAGTTCAAGAAAAACTGAAGAACAATCGAACATTTAACAAAGAACTACCAGCGGCAAACTTCAAAGAACTGAAATCCCAAAAGAGAACAAGTAAACATACTCGATTAGGAGCAGAAGCTTCTGGGAATCCGGATGAAGATCTGCCCACTTAGTGCTGTAAGTAGCAGGAGCTTTATCATTAGTAAAAAGAAACAATTGTTGCTGCTGAGTTTGCTGTTGCAGCTGTTGCTGCTGCGGCTGAAACAGCTGAGATTGTTGTTGTTGCTGTTGTTGTTGCTGCTGCGGAAAGAAACTGCTGGAGAAAGGCTGTTGCTGTTGTTGCTGCTGCGGCTGAGACTGGAAAAATGATGGGGTCTGCTGCTGCTGCTGCGGAGTCGAGAACGAGAACGCCATTACAAGGCTCCTCTTCCTTTTCTTGGCTCAAAGTTTCAAGCTTTGAGATGTTGTATCTTGTGGGTCGTCCCTTCCGTTAGCATTGGGCGGGATTGCGGAGAGGGAGGATATGGGGAAGAAAGCACACTCTCCGAAACCCTAACAGAGAGGGAAAAAATTTCCCACTGGAAATTGGAAAAGGCCCGCCTCTGGGGAAAGATTGGTTCGGGCAAAACGAAGAAGGAAAAGGTCAAAAAGGATGGTAATGTGCTGTATTTTAATACAGTGGGGTCCTATAGAGAATTATGTTAAATTTGAGGGCTCATTTAGAATAATTGGCATCAGGGATTGGGCTGGGCTATTATGGGCCTGCTTTGCAGTTCTGAGGAAGGCCGGTTCTATAATGGGCCCGTTTTGCAAGGAATCGAGTCTGCCGAGCAAATGGACAACATAAACATAGACATTTTCACTATGTTTGGCAACAAGGGGGTGCAAGTTCGAGGGGGGTGCAAGTTGAGGGGTAAATTGTTGGGGGGTGCAACTTGGTGGAGGGTGTAAGTGGAAGGGTAAATTGTTGTTTGGATGAAAAAGTAGGGGGGTGCAAATAGAGTAAAAAGTAAGTAATTATATTATTATAAAATAGATTTATCAATTTATAAAATATTATCACAAAATAATAACATGAAAATTCAATATATAATAATAATAAATAATAAATAAAAATAATTTTAATAAAAATAATTATTATATAATAATTCTCAAATATAATTATTTATAATAATAATAATAATCATTGGTCGAGCAACCTCGAAACTCAAAATCCAACTCGTAACTGGTCATCCTAAGGGGGTTCTCGTGTCTAACTTTAAATTGAATATGGTCAAACTTAGTCAAACACGTTCGAATCTATAAGTTTTAACTACTTATTAAAGTAAATCGAGTTAACTAAACTGTTCCTCTCTATCTTTTCAACAAACGCTTCTTATCTCTAATTTTCAATGCAAATTCGGGTCAATTAAGAGATATCGATTTGACTAGGCGAACATTGACAAACTTGCTCTCCGAGTCAAATGGTCAACCCCAAACAACTTCTACACTAATATAGATATAAGAAAAAATTAATAATATTAATTATTATGTAATTATAATCTAATTAAAAATCCATAATTCCCCTCCTCCCCCTTCCCCCTCCCTTCCTTCCTTCCCTTGCACCCCAATTTGGGGGGTAAGCCGAAATAGTGAATTTACGCTCACGTTTTGCACCCCCCTACTGTTACAAAATAACCAAACGGGGGTAAACACCTTGGAACTTGTGTTTACCCCCCAAACTTGCACCCCCTTCCATTTACCCCCCTTCCCAAACATAGTGTTTATGTGTTTAAATTTCTGTTTTCGTATGATTTTATTACCAATACGTTCATTATTTTTTTTTATTTGATACCTCCCGTATTAAACATGTATTAAACTCGTATAACATGTTTACTATTTGTATTTGACGAATTGAATTGATAATTGGAATATTATTTATATATTTATTTCTAAAATAATTATTTTCATATATTTTATTAGTATTAAAGTACCATTAGACTTAACATTAATTTAGAAATGAAGCAAAATACCAATACATATTTTATACTTAACTTACACATATCGTATTTTACTAACTATGCTTCATAACTCAATTTCATTCATTAATGTAGTAGGATTTTGTGGATTTTGTTTTTAGAGGATTGGGGGTGTGTTTATGTGGGTTTTTAGGTGGTATTATGACTTTTCGTAATTTTTTTGCGAATCATATCTCATTTTTTAACTCAAATTGCGTATTAAAATTATATGCTTTGTGTTCTAATAGAAGACATCTATTTTGAAATTTTTTAGCATGTTGTTCCCGCCCACCAGGATGCACCTGAAGGGAACCTGGTCGGCGTGAGGCCCGATGTTGTTTTTAAGCCAGTCGAGGGCCACGTTTGGCCGTCCCCGGGCGATGCGGATAACGTCCTGGTTCCCCACGCCGACCATAACCTGGACCCCCTGGTTTCTGAACGCCGCCACCAGGTCGCGGTCCTTGTACCCGTCGTAGATCCGGACTCGTCTAATCTGTTTCCTCAAGACTTGTTTTGCTATGTCCTTCGGCTAGGGCACGCTTCCCTGCCTTGCTAGGGTCACTCCGATGCCCTGAGCCCATACATACATACCATGGTGCAAACAGTCAAATCTCGAGTTCTGTTCACTATGTAAGCACGAGATAAGATTACTATGTAAACACGTACTTGCACCCATGACTTACCTACTAAATGTTGGGGTTGGGAGAACAGAAGGTAGCGTGTGACAAAGAGAACCAACTGATGTACTAAGAAAACCATACTTGTTGTAGAAAGATGGACATAGTAAGACTTGTCCTAATTCGTATTAATAATCAAACGAGTTTGAGGAAGTGTTTATCATATTCTCACGAAGCTGAAGATTATGATGGCTTCATTTTAGTTTAGTGGAGGAATTTTTTTTTTTTTTTATAACGGGGAAATATATGATATTGCTCTTATCTCCATTGGTTACAGAATAAGGGCCAAGTGGATCAGTTTATCTTTGTAAACCTAAAAATAGAGAGAGTTTGGTAGTTAAGTTTGTTTTCACTAAAGTTTATTAATTGGGAGATTCCTAATTGCTTGCCAAAAGACTCGAGTCTACATGTACTACCAATTTTACCCCCCTAAAAAAATGAAAACAATTATCCAAGCATGCGTGTTTATCTAATATCTCTATTTAAACTTGGTCAAAAATATTATATGTTTTCCCACAATAATTGATAGTATTAGTCCAAAAATAGTATGTGTTTTCCCGCCTTAAAAGTTAAAGTAAGTGCAAGGTGATCATTCATGTGAAAGTGGGGCTATCATAACTCGATTAACAAAACCATAACTCGATTCGATCCAGCTCGAATTCGCCTGATTAAAAAAAAAAATACAATACCCTAATTTAAGCCCTCTCTCTCTCTCTTTCCTCTTTGTTATCAAAGGTTGAGGAAAGGATTCGCCGGCGACCCATTGGGATAAAACATTCCGTACCACTTGTACAACCCGTTGTTGTTCTTGTCCTGGACGTAGAGCGTGTGGATGAAAGTCTCCACCGGCCAGTTGGGCTTCAGCGGCGTCCCGACGTTGTTCCTCAGCCGCTCCGCCAGGTTGTAGATGTACTCGCCGGCCAGCTTCGGGGTGGCGTATTTGACGGTGGAGCCCGACGCCCAGCCGGTCTCGCCGACGATCACCCGCATCGTGATCCCGAGCTTGCTGAGGGACGTGTAGAAGGCGTCCAACAGGCCGTCCATCATGTTGGTGTACTGGAGGCCGTTGTCCGTCACCGCCGGCGAGTCGCCGTTGAGGAGCGCGTAGTCGATGTTCATGCCCTTGTACTCGTAGTATGGGTCCGTCACGTACCTTCAAAAAGCAAAAAAAAACAAAGAGGTTGGAACCACTTTAAATATGTATATTCGGTTCGGTCTGATTAACCGAATCGTTAAGACTGAAACAAAAATCGAAGCAACAGGTAATTCCCCCAAACCGAAACCGAAACGTTAAAGGAGATAATCGGTTTTTCGATTTATGAAATTCCGATAAGCCTCTCGAAGAATCTGTTTTTGGTATGAAGAAAAAGCCAAACCTGAGTAAGGGTGCATCAAGCAGTTAAACCTTACAAGCTCTACATTACTCCTACCAAAAGAGTGTGTTTCGGTTTCTTTATTGTTTTTTCGGTTCAAACCAAAAGTGAAAATGTACTATCTGGGACCAAAAATCCGAAACCATTATGTGTCCTTAATGGTTCGGTCCCGGATTAACTCGAAAAAAAGCAAAACCGCGATATCCCAGCCGCCTAAACCACCACTTCTCCTTACACACTTGCTCCTCGAACGAAAGTCAAACTGATAATATGCTTGAAATTTGTACAGATCCACCACACATGATCAATGTGTTTTCAAATCCAACGGTTCAGATTGAGGTCACAATGACTCCAACACGTGACACATCACTATAAAAACCAATGTTATTATCACGTCATAAACCAACTGACCTCGTAACTCGAATCGTTAAAGTACGTACCTTATCATGGGGAATATGGAAACAACAAGTGTCCCCATATTATGCTCCATGAACGTCAACAACGGCCTCAGCACCGGCAATATAGCCCCGTCGAACGCCGCCGCCGACGGCGGGAAAGACTCCGCCAGCGCCGCATTATCCAAATCGATCCCCAGCGAGATATCGAGGCCGAGCCTCTTCTGCGCGGCCTGGACGTGAACCATGGCCTGGAGCAGCGTCGAGATCTCGTGGTTCCCCTGCAGCGCCATCTTCGACCCGAGCTGGAGGCACCGGAAGCTCACCCGGCCGTAGAACGGCTTGATGTTGGACTCCAACCACTTGGCGGCCTCGTTGGACGAATCGTCGGCGGCGACGCGGCCGACGTCGGCGTTGCTCATGCCGACGAGGACGTCGACGCCGGTGTCCTGGAGGGCGGTGAGGAGGTCCCGGTCGTAGAAGGCGTCGTAGACTTTGGCACGCTTCATGGACTTCTGGCGGAGGAGCCACATGATGGATTTGGGGGACGGCGGGGATTGCATCTCCCGGGCTAGGGTTACGCCCAGTCCCTGGGCGTCTGCTGCATGCATGCACGAGAAAACACATGAATTTTTTTTTTATATAATTAAATTGACTTGGACGTGTCGTCAGAAGACGACGGTCGGCTAACTCTATAAGTTCTGCAGAGCATTTTTTTTAATCATCATTAAACTGAACATGCTAGCGTATTGGATGGATGGATGGATAGGGTTACAGGGTTAGAGACTGGGTTGTGCTGACATCATCGGGGTGATGCGAGGCATTGTGATTTCTGTGCGATGGATGTGCATGAGGTGATTTTTTTCACACATAATGTGTGGATATATAGAGATGAGTCAGATGTCTGTGCGAGTCGCGCCTTCTTCCAGATTTTATTGGACGACATGACATTCTCGTTCAAATATAGACCTATGTACGTACTTGTGATGGTTGCCATACTAACCCTAACTTCGGTCAACACGCTAGCCAAAGGTGGGAAAGAAGAAGAGAGTGATGGAATTTCTTTTACCTGCAAAATGCTGGAAATGGGTAAAGAAGAGGAAAAAACTTGTGGTGGAGATAAGGAGTGGATTCATTAAGGAAGTCATGGTGAACCCAAATCGCTGAATTTCAAGAAACTGAGGAGAGAATTTTGGTGGAATGAATCTCAATTATGGGGGGTGGCTTTTATATAAGAGGAGGGCAGAAGAAAATTGTTTGAAAGGATTACAAACTTTTAAGTGGGAAGAAGAACCGTTGTCCTGGTCCCATTGCGGAAGTTACGTACGTTTAATTTCTACTGTGAACTAAAAACAGGTTTTGTTCCTTCCAATTTGTTAGGGGAAAATTAAGGTTGGTGTTTCTGAACTAGAGTGGTTTAATTTGGTTGGATTATAACTGATAAGCATTTATCAACTGTTTATCAATTCATGTTTATTGTTACCTAGCTAGTATTGTCTTATGAATCAATTAATCTACAGTTATGATTTAGTTGTTTTAAGTTCCTTATGTTTTCGCCAATTCATTTATAAGAACAAATTTGTGGTCGTTTAATGTAAGTTTATGAAATTATAAGTAAGTATTTATTTCTCAACAAAACAGTTAACATTCTTGCTCAGTATCTAACATTCAGAATTGTATATACCAAGTAAGATATCCATTTCCTGTGAAGATTAAATTAACATCGCGAAATATTATTATGAAAAAATCAAACACAATTTTATGTTTAATTCAATGTAACACATTTGAAAAGCCATTAAAAGATACATGTAAAAAAATTAAAATAAAGAAGGGGAACAAATAATGAATATTATATATACTATCGATCTTTCTTTTCATCCCAAGAAATGCATATCTCCCGAATCGTCGATCGAGCTTCTATTTGAGGATGTTCTATGGAACTTGCACATTCGCAAAATGCCAGCTCAAATGATTAGGGATTGGAATAGGGCTTGGTTATATATTGAAAGAAGGGTTGTAGATCCATTCTGCAAACCACATGAGCATAGGAGTCACTATTGATCGTTCTTTCAATCACAAAATAGTAGGGTTGGGAAAATAGACCAGATCGTTAGAAAAACCATTGTCCAAATCAGACCGCATAGTTTGGTTCGGACCATAGACCGTTAAGTATGGTCTGGTCTGGTCCATGGTCTGTATTATTTGATGTTTTCATCTCTTGGTCTGGTCTGGTCTAGACCGCGGTTTACCGGACCAAACAGTGGACCGCAACCGACTTGTCAATACGTGTTAATAGCCCATTCGACCGCTCTCCCAACTACCAAATGACACTCAAGTCTCAACTTTAATTTTGAGAATCTCGTCTCTCCTTCATTCACAACTACATTTCACCATAGAGTAGAGATAAGCATGTCTCCATATGACATCATGTTAATGTTTATGATGTTATGGTGCAAGTTGGGATGCTTTTACTTTGTACCTTTGTTATGTACTAAGATTTAGGGTATCAGAATTATTCATGCATGTTAGAATTAATGTTTTAAGGCAAAAAACAATTATTTTTCTTGGTTATTGGTTCAATTGTTTGTGTGGACTAAACAAATTGTTCATTTTTTTCATTTTTTCAATTTTTTTTTTGACCAAAGGATCTTTATTGCTCTTTGAAATGAAGGTTACAGAGAGGGAACAAAAAAACCCAGATTCAAACCAAGAACAAGGCAACAAGAGAACACAAGATGATATCAGACTACGCCTGGGAAAATACGTCAGGGAAAAGCAAGGCCTAGATTGACATCACACATCAACCAGCCAAGCTCTTGAAACAAACGCAGAACTTTTCATAAACCCTCTCTCTTCCAACCAAACCAAAGGGCAAAAAGATCAAAACAGCTTGTCCGATCACAACGAGATCCATGGCGAATTGACGAGCAATGCCATTAGCCGTCTCCTGAGGATTGTTCAAGACATCCAACACAGTGAATCTCAACACGAGATTGCTTGACGGTGGAAGAGGCTGTGAAGCAGATTGCTCCAAGCTAAGAAGGCAGAGGGGCCACGACAGCGGGGTCATGTTCAAATGGGAGCCGAGCTTCCTGGAAAAGCCACAACCCGCCACACAAGAACCGATTCCCACCGCAGCAACCGGAGAAGACTCAGCCCTCCACGGTCCAACGACGCTCCAAGCACCAACATCAACCTGGGGAGGCCGGAAGGGGAAGGATGAGAATGGCTTCACCTAGAAGATGAGACCACCAGCCTGGAAGAACAACCAACACCCGCGGCGAGATAGCCTCCCTAGCTGCAGACTCCAGGTCCCCAAACGAGCAAAGCCTTGAGACTGGAAAATCCTAGACCTGGAAAGCCACCACGGCTGGAGCAAAAGCAGAAAACCTAGAGACAAATGCGAAAAAAACATGGAAAGCAAGAAAAAACAAAGGAAAAGAAAGCAGATGGGCTGCCGCCGGTCACCAGAGGGAGCCGGCGGCAGCCATGGAAGGGTGGAGAAGAGTCTCGCTTTAGAGAGAAGGGAGAGTGAAATTCAAAAGGTAAAGTAAGAGAGAGGGTTGGCACCAGCCTTTACAACCTTTTTTCATTTTTTTCATTGAGTGTGGTCTATCTGTACCAGACCAGACCTCATAAGCGTGGTCTAGACCGCACCGTATAGTTTGTGATCTGGTCTATGATCTATACTTCAACCTCTCGGTCTGGAACACAGACAATATATATGGCATGGTCAGGACCAGACCGCACCATTTCCGAACCCTAAAAAATAGTCCTTAGATGCTCAAAAGAGAATGTCAAATGCGTAGTTGTAGAAAAAACAAAAATGTTAGCACGCATTTCATTCATTTGGTAGCCCATATGTAGAAGGGTTGGAGATCCAATTCTGCTAACCACATGAGCAAAGGAGTCGCTATGAATTGTTCTTTCGATCACAAGAAATTGCATATATTTAGAGTAATTGGGCAAGCCTCTGCTATAGGATGCTCAATGGAATTTGCACAATGCAATATGCGAGCTCGAACAATTAGGAATTGGAGTAGTTCTTGGTTACATATTGAACTAGTAAAACTGAAGTCATTAACACAAACATTCAAGCCTAACACCAAAAATACAAGAGCCACTATTTTCTTAACTCTGGTTTCATATTAGCTAATATACCATTACCACTAACTAAAAACTACTAAACCCCACCCTTCTACAATTCCTCCTCCACCTTAAAAAACGAACAAATTACAAAAAGACACCCACATCCCAAGAACCACTCATTTGAGTCCATTTCCAAGAGTTGAAATTGACAAATCAGGCCAAGAAAGGCAATCATTACCCCCACCGCCGGCCACAAGAAACCCACTCTCCCCGCTCTCGAACTGCCACGGATTGCCGCCGGTAATGCCACCCATCCCCACGGAACCACCGCCGGCGTTGTTGCCACCGCCAAAGGCACCACCACCACCACCACCGCCAGCACCGCCGCCTTCCTCCATGCCGTGAAGAGGCCAGATCCCTCTCCCGAGTCCAAAGCCCACATCTTCAAACCCCTGCACAAACCCACCACTTCCAAGCCCAGGCCCAGGATTGCTCAGCAGGGAAGTGAAGCTCCCACAGAGAGATCCAGGCCCATTCCCCTTCCCGTCAAGCCCAAGGCCCAACGGACCTCCAATAGCCCAGAAGAAATTCGCCTTCCCCGCATGATCTCCGCCGCCGTAATGCAGCGCCGTCGCTCCGTTCCTCCCCTGCATCAACTGCGACGAAGCGATCCCCTCGACGCCGGCTGATCTCGCCGGACTGGTGACGGCGGAAGAGGTAGCGGCGGAGGAGGCGGCGGTGGTGGTGTGGAAGGAGGTGCGGCACCGCTTGGCGCTCTTGCGGGTCCCGCCGCCGACGGGGATGTCGCGGAGGGTGCCGCCCTGGGTCCAGTAGCGGCGGCAGGACTTGCAGAAGTGGCGGGGCTGGGAGAAGTTGTAGTTGTTGTAGTAGCAGAACTTGGTGTTGGTGGAGTCGCAGCGCGGGCAGGGGAGGTGCTCTTGCTCCGGCGGAGGCAGGGGGTTGTGTGCGGAAGCACCTCCGCCGGTGGTGGCGGTGATCGGGACGCCGTTGATGAAGGGTTTCATCCCCCGCTTCGCCGTCGTCGCTGTAGTCTCGCCCATGGCGGCCACCGAAGTCATGATTGAAGAAAGTTGAATCCTTTTTTCTTCTAGAGATTCGGTAATGGTGGAAAAGGGGAAGAAACAGAGGAAGAGGAAACAGAG
Source organism: Linum tenue (assembly GCA_946122785.1). Taxonomy (NCBI): domain Eukaryota; kingdom Viridiplantae; phylum Streptophyta; class Magnoliopsida; order Malpighiales; family Linaceae; genus Linum; species Linum tenue. The sequence goes on from CAMGYJ010000010.1 coordinate 44,225,298, forward strand.
CAAGTGTGTGGGGAAATGGGTTATGTGAAATGGGGAAGAAGGGGGAGTGGGATTTTATGGAGAGAGCGATGAAGAGAGAGAGGGAGATAGGAGATGATTCTGAAGCGAATTTCTGCGGGTTTTATGAGCAGAGGGAACAGAGGTGGAAGGAATTGCAGCTTTATTGGGTTCTTTGCTGTTGTTGTTTTTCCTTCGTTTTTGGCGGTTGGTTGGGTCGAGTTTGGATTGGGTTTTCAATGTTTGGAGCCGAGATTTTAGATTAATGGATGATTATGTGGGAAGTGGGGATTGGGGTTTTTTGGGGCTACGAGTCGGCTACAGAGTACAGAGGCAGGCAAGCTAAAGTAGAGTGCGGCCGAGTTTTGTAGTGTAGCAGTTGTTTTGGTGCGCCGTTTCTGATATGAATCTGCACAATCTCTGGGGTTTTGTAGCTAGCTTCCTAAACGTTGGAATTAATTAATGAAGAAAATGGCCCAGGTATTGAAATTTTGGCTCTGTCATATGTGCTACGACATCGATGAGCGAATGTGTACTTGAGTAGTGGGGAGTGGGAAGTGAGGGGTGAGGATTGGAGTGACTTGTTATTACTCTCATTGTCCCGGTTATGGTTCGATTGTATTACGGTTAATCATATGTATCGATATTTAATGTTTTCAATAAAATAATTTGTTTTGTATTAAGCGCCTTTTCGATTCTGCTTTAGCCAACTTACAACAAAATGCTGGATGATGGTCTTTGTTGGGCTAGACGAGTAAGAGCATAAGAGGAACAAGTGATCTCGTGACTCATTCACCCTACCACATAGAATACACAAAGATTATATAGTTTTCGCTAAACACACACAGAATACACAAAGATTATATAGTTTCCCCTAAACAATAAAGCGTATCTCAAGTATATGTTCTCTCATAGAATAATCGACCAAGTAAAAAACCGATGCTTTGGAATACCATATATATACTTACCCCCACAAAACCTTGTACCAAGGCAATTGCCTACAAGGATGTGAAACCATGGTCGAAATTTAACATCTTCCTCCATATCAAGACCGTAATTATGTCAAAGTAAAATTTCATTTAATCAATATCGATTATCCTTGCGACCGAGAAAGAACTTCCATACACATGAAGAAGTAATAAGCAGTACTTCGAGCGATCATATCTCGAAGACTCATACCTCCCTCCTTTGGGATAACAACAGAAAGATTAATTATATTCTGAAGTTGATCTTTGGTGTTTAGTCGGTGTTGTCTGGTTTTGTTTGTCAAAGTGGGGGCGATTCGATTGGATTTGATCATCGAGTGGCACATTAACAGAAGAAAATGATAGGTTTTAGAGATGGAGTAGGAGAGAAAAGAAAACAAATTGCACTTATTTGGAAAACGATAGTTGTTGTGGAGAGTGGACCACTACGGTTATAATTAGGAGTCATGACAACGATCATAAGTGGATTAATCAAAATTAGGAGGAAATGGGAAAGATTAATCAGAAGAAAAGGCACGTGCTATATTCCCCGATTTATGAACCGTTGGTGTGTGGAGGTGGGGAGCAAATGTTCCCAACCTTTTGACAAAGTAGGATACGATGAAGAAAATAAAACAACCTTCGTAGCATATCCAAATGGCTAATATTAGAGTGATTGGAATACAAATTAGAGACGAAATCTAATATTATATCGGTATGTTCGAAATCGACATACCATGTTAAGTAAAAAATCAACAATTTGTCTGGTCGATCAAACAATAAATCAAATTAATAACCGAGGAAAAGATGTGCCTTGAAATCTAAATTATAGCTTGAATGCATAACAATAATACTCTGGATTCAAGCAAATAACAACGGCTCAAAGCAACCCAACTTCTACGGTAACGTCAGAAACATTAACATAATGTCATTTGGAGACATGAACGTCTCTAGTCAATAGAGAAGTACGATCTCCATATGAAGGATGTGACAAGATTCGTGAAATTAGGATTTTGAAATTTGAAACCTGTTGGGGAGTGGGGGAGAGTAGTCGAACGGTTGCTAAAACATATTAAAAACTGAGTTGGGTTCACAATCTTGTGTGATAAATTCCGTACCTCGACCAAACAAGATTAAGAGAACAAAACATATACCATAATATAGTAATGTACATCATGACCCAAATCAAACCATTCTTAACGATATATGATCTATACCAATTGTACAATCACGACACTAATCTATGGAGCTTAAATTAATGATATTCTCCCACCCAATTCAATCTCTGTCGTGTTTGCTACGAGTCTTCATTATTGGCCCACTTGGCCAATAAAATCTTCACCAGGGACCAAGTTCTCTATGTAAAGTCGGTCGAGATGATTTCACAAATGTCTTATTCAAACAAAATTCAATTAACAAATGATTATCTCCCGCTTAATCCAAGCCATTTGTGTTTGAAGTTTGAACCCATCGAGTACTTAAACTTTGAATAACTTGTGCTAATATATCATATGATCTAGTTTCCACTACGGCACTACTCGACAATGCCAAAACTTAATCAAAGAGGGCTAGTGATTGTAGTGTGAGGTAATAGTTTCTTTCCACCCCATTTTTCTATATGATAGGGTGACTTCTGCTTCTTTCATCAGTCTTCATGTTCTTTACTAAATTAGTTTTGTTTTGGTGTAAGGCACTACTGCACATGATCCTAGATAATCCATAATCAATGAAGTTTTGAGTGGGTTCAAAAGTAAACTAATCACAAAATATGTATATTACCAGAAGCACAATGGGTGGTTGTAATTTGAGTTGAAAATATGTTTGAAATCAATAATGCAATTTTTACAGAAAAGACATCACAGGATCACGATGAATAATATTATATCTTGAGTTGTTACTGATGATCTCATCTGGTATTATCCATGTGTCTTTTGTCAATGAACGATAAGTTACATATATGTGCGTGTTTTACGTATTGTCAATGAGTTGCTATATAGAAGGATTATATATGGACCGACGAAAGCTCATTCCATCTCGACAATGAGGAAATTAAATCTTTTGACAACGTCGAGTGAAGTTCGCGCTTCGAATTGCTCGACGAAGCTAGGGTTCCCCCAAACAACGACTCGTGTGGAATTCGTGGTTCCGTGGCATTCCAATCCCGGTCAATGCGGAAAGCCTCCAGTTTCACAAGCAAGGCCAATACTCCGATCCATATGGCTCTAATGTTATTTGTGGTGAATATTGTACATAACTAGACACGCCAGCGTGTTTGCTCATGCTTCCTATAAAAAGTGTAACGTTATACATATTCTACGTACGTCTCACGGCATTAACGTTACACATGTCCTGCAGCAGCGTACATATGTTTAAGCTCAAAACAAACTGTTTGAGCCCAATCGACTGAGGGTCGCTCGGGTCCAAGGGGTTTGGGGTGTCAGCCATGACCTTGAGGGGGTAGGCGCCCCGCCTCGTCCGAAGTAGAAAAAGAGAAGAAGTATATAGAGAGAGAAAGTAGAGAGAAGTTAGAGTAAGAGTAGATAGATTGCCATTTATGAGGAGAGAACTCCTATTTATACACTTTTGAGGGTTAGGTAGTGGTCTGGGCGCCTGCCAAGCCATAAATGCTCTGGTCGGGCGCCTCAGACTCTCTGACATTGTTCATAGTCCTTTTGGCAGAGGGTGTCCCCCTGCCCCTTGTCCTTGCTGATGTCAGGTGCCTGGGCTTGTCTCTTGTCCCCCAGCCTTGTCTTTTTCCTTTTGTCTTCTTCCCTTCTCCATGTCATTAGCCATGGTATTAATTCCTTAGTCACTATGATACCCTATCAATTGCCCCTTTTGGCGATGCCGTGAGTATACGGTATCGTCAAACAAATATGCTCTATGTTGGTAAACTACACAAACTATGAAGAAACGGAAAAAGAAAGAAAGAAAAAATAAAAAATAAAATACATAGGCGCCCGGCGCCTTCGGCTAATCGGGGGCGCCACCCCCTTCGCTTTTTTTTCCAATCGGGAGCGCCTCCTCCCCTTCTTTTCGCTAAGCACTTTTCGGTTTTTCTGAATCGTTTTTCTTTTGCAGGCGCCTCGCTTCATCTCTTTCGTTTGGGTAGGCGCCCGGCGCCTTCAGCTTATCGGGGGCGCCACCCACTTCGCTCTTTTCCAATCGGGAGCGCCTCCTCCGCTTTGACTACTGCCGTGTGCCTCCTTTCGCGGCCTAGGTACGCTCTCTCCTCTCTTACCCATTGTTCGCTACATTACTAACCGCCTTTTCCAGGCGCCTTCCCTTTCCGCTTCTTCGATTTTCCTTCTTCGACGGCAGGCGCCTCCCCTTACCGCTCTTCGATTTAGAGGCGCCGCGCAGCTTTCTCCTCTTTTTCCCATAGTTCGCTTCGTTACTAATCTTCTGATCTGTTGAGCGCTTGTGCACCCGCGTGGGTGTGCTTGCTTCCAAATAAGATGTAGTAAAATGAGAAAGAATAAACACATGTCTCAAGTAACGAAGACTAGCTGAAGAAGCAATCATGCCCCTTTTATCAAGCGCCTGACGCTTGCATTCTTCCGTTCTTCATCAATTATTTCCCAAGTGACCACTTTTTCATCTTAGAGGATGCGCCTACACTCGTGTTAGAGGATTCAATCTATCTTGACAATCATATGAAATTGAAACAAACTTGTCAGTTTTCCTTTGAACACCCTGTGCCTTGCCCATTTGAAACGAGCGCCTAGCGCTCTTTTCCCATTTTCTTCTTTTTGCCAAAAGATACCAATGATATTCAAATAATTTCCATTCATTGTCTGAGATGCTACATTTTTCTTTCGATTACTTGTGCTCTTGTAGAAGAGTGCTTGCTTCGATTCTTTGGCTAATCACTTGTCACCCAGCTTGTCGTTAGTTGCACTATGACCCAAACTAAACGAGATGTCTGGCGACTCGCTCCTTTGCCGAGGTGTATGACCTTCAGTTGGGCGCCTGGCACCTCACTGAAGAGTGAGGTGCCTGACCTTCAGTGGGGTGCCTGGCGCCTCACTCCTTCGCTTATGTCTTTGATAAGCATTTGTCATCCAGCTTGTCGTTTGTTACCTTAAGACACAAAGTCAACGAGGTGACTGGCGACTCGCTCATTTGCCAAGGTCTCTGACCTTCAGTTGGGCGCCTGGCACCTCACTCCTTCAGCGAGATGCCTGGCACCTCACTCCTTCAACGAGGTGCCTGACCTTCAGTGTCACTATTCTTCTTGTAGACCTTCTCCAAGTATTATCCGAGGTGCCTGACCTTCAGTTGGGCGCCTGACACCACACTACTTCGACGAGGTGCTTGACCTTCAGTGGGGCACCTGGTGACTCGCTCCTTTGTCGAGGTGCCTGACCTTTGATACGGCGGCTGACACCTCACTCCTTTGGTGAGGTGCCTAGCGACTCGCTCCTTTGCCTAGGTGTTGACATTTAGTGGGGCGCCTGTCACCTCACTCCTTCAGCGGGGCGCCTGGCACCGCACTCCTTCAACGAGATGTCTAACCTTCAGTGGAGCGCCTGACACCTCACTCCTTCGGCGAGGTGCCTAACCTTCAGTGAGGCACATGGAGACTTGCTCCTTTGTCGAGGTGTCTGACATTTAGTTGGGCGCCTGACACCTTACTCCTTCAGCAAGGTGTCTAACCTTCAGTTGAGTGCCTGGAGGCTCACTCCTTTGCCGATGCTACCCCCTTGCTTCAGGTAGCTTATTTCGTGCCTAATTTTTTGCAAGCGCTACCCTCCCTTCCTAGGCGCCACCCTTTACAATTTTTGAATTAGGGATTGCGATGCCGTGTGTCCTCTTCTTCAATCGGGGGAGACGCCTCTGCGCCCTTGTCTCTAAAATTATTGATCCTTTTCAGGCAACGCTCCTTCCATCCGCTAGGCGCCTTCGGATCTCGCGTAGGTGAGTTCCGCTTTGTTTTTCCTAGGCGCCACCCTTTACAATTTTTGAACTAGGGGTGGCGCCGTCGTTCGCCATGTGTCCTCCTCTTCAATCGGGGGAGGCGCCTCTGCGCCCTTGTCTATAAATTGTTGGCCCTTTTCAGGCAACGCTCCTTCCATCCGCTGGGCGCTTTCGGATCTCGCGTAGGTGAGTTCCGCTGTTTTTCCTAGGCGCCACCCTTTACAATCGGGGGGAGGCGCCTCCGCGCCCTTGTCTATAAATTGTTGGCCCTTTTCAGGCAACGCTCCTTCCATCCGCTAGGCGCCTTCGGATCTCGCATAGGTGAGTTCCGCTTTGTTTTTCCTAGGCGCCACCCTTTACAATCGGGGGAGGCGCCTTCGCGCCCTTGTCTCTAAAATTATTTGTCCTTTTCAGGCAACGCTCCTTCCATCCGCTAGGCGCCTTCGGATCTCGCATAGGTGAGTTCCGCTTTGTTTTTCCTAGGCGCCACCCTTTACAATTTTTGAACTAGGGGTGGCGCCGTCGTTCGCCATGTGTCCTCCTCTTCAATCATGGGAGGCGCCTCCGCCCTTGTCTATAAATTATTGGCCCTTCTCAGGCAACACTCCTTCCATCCGCTGGGCGCCTTCGGATCTCGCATAGGTGAGTTCCGCTTTGTTTTTCCTAGGCGCCACCCTTTACAATTTTTGAACTAGGGATGGCGTCGTCGTTCGACTTTTCTTCAATTGGGGGAGGCACCTCTGCCTCCTCGTTTCTAAAATTATGTATTTTCTCATGTGTCGTTCCTCCATTCGCTGGGCGCCTTCGGATCTCGCATAGGTGAGTTCCGCTTTGTTTTTCCTAGGCGCCACCCTTTACAATTTTTGAACTAGGGATGGCGTCGTCGTTCGACTTTTCTTCAATTGGGGGAGGCACCTCTGCCTCCTCGTTTCTAAAATTATGTATTTTCTCATGTGTCGTTCCTCCATTCGCTGGGCGCCTTCGGATCTCGCGTAGGTGGGTTCCGCTTTGTTTTTCCTAGGTGCCACCCTTTATAATTTTTGAACTAGGGGTGGCGCCGTCGTTCGCCTTTTCTTCAATTGGGGAGGCGCCTCTGCCTCATCCTTTCTAAAATTATGTATTTTCTCAGGTGTCGTTCCTCCATTCGCTGAGCGCCTCCGGAGCTCGCGTAGGTGAGTTCCGCTTTGTTCTTCCTAGGCGCCACCCTTTACAATTTTTGAACTAGGGGTGGCGTCGTCATTCGCCTCTTCTTCAATTGGGGGAGGCGCCTCTGCCTTGTTTCTACAATTATGTATTTTTTCTCAGGTGTCGTTCCTTCTATTTGCTGAGCGCTTCCGGAACTTGCGTAGGTAATCTCTGCTTAATCTTTCTTAGGCGACACCCTTGCGAAACTTTGAACCAGGGGCGGCGCCATCGTGTGCCTTTTCTTTAATTGGGGGAGGCGCCTCCCCGTCTTTGTTACAAGATTTTTCCTTTTCTGAACTCTCTTGCTTGTTTGAGCGCCACCCTCCGAGCTTTTGTTAGGCGCCGTGTTTAAGCTTCTCATTTTCCCGACAGTTGCTCTATCAGGAGACTCTGCGCGCCACCTCCTCCTTTGTTTGAACGCGCTCACCGAGTGTTTGTTTGTTTCCCTGCTCGAGCGGTGCTTCCCCCTCTTTTGTCTTATTCTTTATTTGCGATGTAGGTTTATCCGTTTCAAGGCGTCTAAGGCGCCTTTCCTCCTAAGGTTACGGGGCATAATAGCGGTTTTTTACCCGCACGTTACCTGCTTCGGCGTTGCACCCGGTTCTCCTCCAAGACTCGCTTTCTCTGTCCACCTCTCTCTCTTTGCCATGGCGTCTAATAACTCGCAGCCATCAGCTTCTATGGGTGGCGCCTCCGCTCCCTCTAAAGGGAAAGCTAAAGCTTTGAGGGTAACATGTCCAGTGTGGAGCTCGAGCCTGAAACGGGCAAATTTCGAGCTTCTGACGACCCCGACTACTGCGTTTTGCGATGGCGTGGCTGAAGTCTCCCCACGCGTACCCCTGAAAAGGAGGTGACGCGCTTAGGCTTCTCCTCGACGGAGGAAGCGAGCTTGAGTATCCCGTGCGTACCCTTGAAAAAGTGGTAACGCATTTAGGCTTCTCCTCGACGGAGGAAGCGGGTTTGGGTGACCCCTTCTGTCAAGGCAGGAATGTTTTGCGAGGGATATGGACAAAATATCGCCTCTCATGGGGACTCGTAAAACGAGCGCCCGACACTTGGATAAAAATCCACGTGTAAGCACTAGGGCTCTTCCGCTAGTCGCGGGTAAAGGCTTTGCCAAGATGAATATCTTGAGCAAGAATCGATTTCTCCTACGCGTACCCCTGAGAAGGAGGTGACGCGCTTAGGCTTCTCCTCGACGGAGGAAGCGAGCTTGAGTATCCCGTGCGTACCCTTGAAAAAGTGGTAACGCATTTAGGCTTCTCCTCGACGGAGGAAGCGGGTTTGGGTGACCCCTTCTGTCAATGCAGGAATGTTTTGCGAGGGATATGGACAAAATATCGCCTCTCATGGGGACTCGTAAAACGAGCGCCCGACACTTGGATAAAAATCCACGTGTAAGCACTAGGGCTCTTCCGCTAGTCGCGGGTAAAGGCTTTGCCAAGATGAATATCTTGAGCAAGAATCGATTTCTCCTACGCGTACCCCTGAGAAGGAAGTAACACGCTTAGGCTTCTCCTCGATGGAGGAAGCGAGTCCAGGAAGACTCCATTTGTTTCTCTATGATCACTTTCCGCAGTAGTGAATTTCCATTTCCTTTCTAGGAAGGCGGCGTCATCAGCTTCGAACGCTTCTTCTTCTGGTGAGGCGCCTACACCCTCCCGTGGGGAGTTCATGGGTGGCAACTCAACTTCCTGCATCTTTCCTCGGAGGCGCCTCCTCTCTTCCGTTGCTTCTTGTGAATTGGGAGGCGCCTGATCGTTGGCCTTGGTGAGTGCCGTCAACGCGGTCATGACTTGGTCTAGTTGGCCTTGCATGCTCGCCATTTGAAGTGTTTGCTTTTCCCGAAGCTTTGCTAGCTGGCCCTCCAGGCACTCCGTGCCTTCTCTGTCTCCCAATGGATCGTCGTCGTCGGATGCTTCCAAACCTTGGATGGTGAGTGGTTGAGGGTTGATAGCCTCGCGACCAAACCTCGTCATCAGCTTCGAATGCTTCTTCTTCTGGTGAGGCGCCTACACCCTCCCGTGAGGAGTTCATGGGTGGCACCTCAACTTCCTGCATCTTTCCTCGGAGGCTCCTCCTCTCTTCCGTTGCTTCTTGTGAATTGGGAGGCGCCTGGTCGTTGGCCTTGGTGAGTGCCGGCAACGCGGTCATGACTTGGTCTAGTTGGCCTTGCATGCTCGCCATTTGAAGTGTTTGCTTTTCCCGAAGCTTTGCTAGCTGGCCCTCCAGGCACTCCGTGCCTTCTCTGTCTCCCAATGGATCGTCGTCGTCGGATGCTTCCAAACCTTGGATGGTGAGTGGTTGAGGGTTGATAGCCTCGCGACCAACAACTTGCTTGAGAGGGGTCTTCGTAGGTGCTGGACTCCTTTCTTCTCCCTTCTTTGAGTTGGAAGCGTCTTTCAAAGTCATGCTTGGCCCCACGGTGGGCGCCAATTGTTTGAGCCCAATCGACTGAGGGTCGCTCGGGTCCAAGGGGTTTGGGGTGTCAGCCATGACCTTGAGGGGGTAGGCGCCCCGCCTCGTCCGAAGTAGAAAAAGAGAAGAAGTATATAGAGAGAGAAAGTAGAGAGAAGTTAGAGTAAGAGTAGATAGATTGCCATTTATGAGGAGAGAACTCCTATTTATACACTTTTGAGGGTTAGGTAGTGGTCTGGGCGCCTGCCAAGCCATAAATGCTCTGGTCGGGCGCCTCAGACTCTCTGACATTGTTCATAGTCCTTTTGGCAGAGGGTGTCCCCCTGCCCCTTGTCCTTGCTGATGTCAGGTGCCTGGGCTTGTCTCTTGTCCCCCAGCCTTGTCTTTTTCCTTTTGTCTTCTTCCCTTCTCCATGTCATTAGCCATGGTATTAATTCCTTAGTCACTATGATACCCTATCACAAACAAACGTGTGGAAATGTACAATCCTTACTTTAAAAGGTCTTTTTGCTAGCAACCATGGAGGAATTCGTATGGAAGGCAAGGAAGAGAAGAGAGCACATTGTTCACTTGTGTAAATTGTTAGTCATTAAAAGAAGATCGATCCTCCATTTTTCCCTAATTAAAGATTAGGGTATATTAGCCGCAATCCAAGAAACCTAATTGCTTTCTGAGACTAGAGAGAGAGAGAAAGAGAAAGAGGAGCTAGTGCGGGGGACAGAATGATGGATGTCGGAGCAGCGTGGGGAGCCAGCCAATAATGGAAGAAGACCACCCCTCTCTTTTTCTCTCATTCTTCCTTCCTTCCCCATTCCCTTTTCTTTTTGTTTCTTCTCGGAATAAATTTTTTTTTAAAAAAATGCCAAATTGCAGGCTGCTGATTTGGGGGGGACGCGTCGCCGTCGTGTCCCGCATCCGCATCAGATTCTCTCCCGCCGTCCGTACTCCCCATCTCTCTCTCTCTCTCGACTCTGCCGCCGTGCGATTCCCTTTTTTCCGGATTTCGCGCTAAACTGTTCCCACTACCCGACACCGACTGTTTCCCTTATTCCCCTCCGCCGCATCGCCGCCGTTGGATCTTCTCCCTTCCCATCCAACGGTCGCCTCTCCGCCACCTCCTCCTCCCAACAAAATCGAAACTCAAAGAGGGGAACAGTCGCTGGGTTTTGGTGGTATTGGAGTAGTCAAAGATTGATCTGATCTGCTTTGTTTGTTCCCATGCCCTGCTTACTGCAATTTCCTTCTCCCTTTGTCTCATCTCTTTCTCGTCAGTCCCTTTCTTTGTTCTCTCTCGCTCGCCACATTTTCAAACTAGATAGTCTTCATCCCATTTACGTCCATCTTCCACCAAAGAGATTTGAATATGTTCAACTAATTATGAACAAATTGAGCATTTACAATTCCAAAAAAATCATTTTTTAGTTCGCCAAGACGATATGGGGCGAATCACCTTATACATTTATATAACCGATTGTTGTTTAAATACACAGTTGGTATTACTTACAACAACAACAAAAAATTATGTTCAATCTGGAAGCTGGAAATCGGCAGCGTGGGGAAAACGCGATCCAACGATATTAACATCGTAGCAAACTTTTCGACCAATTATTGATGAGCCATGAAACTATCTTCCATTCCCCCCTTTTTTTTGGTTTTGTCTTCTATAAAACTATGGGTACATGGAGGAATATTTCAAAGCTTAAAGATGACTAGAGGAGAATATATGAACATAGGAGTGGAAAAGTTGTAATATAGTAGCTATGCATGCTATATAGGTGTAGCTGGGGTTCTGCAATTAGTTCACTCTGTTGCTCCAATTATTGGAAGGTGATTGATCAGCAAAGGCCAAAAGTAGGGGTGTAAGTGTGACCCTAAAAACCCATCAACCCGTCTCGACCCGTCCCGTCCCTGAGGGTCGGGAAGGGTCAGTTTGTCTATAGAGTCAGTTTAGGGACGAGACAGCTTTTGACCCTATAAGGGTCGGGACGGTTCGGGTCAACTTAGGGACGGGTCACCTTTTGACCCTGTGACCCTTAGCAACAACAAATATCTCATACCATATTGGACCTCCTTGTAAAACTTTCAAAAGTTTAGGTACTAAATTGCAAAAATAAAAAATTTGGGTACCAAAATGTAATTTTCCATCAAAATTTTACGACCTATTTGTACAAAAAATAATTTTTAGGTACTAAATCACAATAAAAAATAATTTTGGGTACCAAAATGTAATTTGTAAACAAAGTAGTGTGTAGATTAGGGTCGACCCACTGACCCATCCTATCCCTTGAGGGTCAGACAGGGTCAAGAAGGAAACAGGAACGGGACGGGTCAGTTATACATCTTGTCTCTTCAAGGACGGGTCAGACAGGGTCAGGGACGGGTCAGACAAATTTTCAGCCCTAACCAAAAGAAGAGAGTGATGATCCATATGAGTGAGAACCACAAAGGCAGCAGGAGAAAAAGTAAACAAGAGGGCAACTTGGCATGGAATGGAGGAGAAGAAGTGGAGAGGAAGGGGAATATGAAGATTGGGTAAAAAAAGTCCAATTGGGACGACAAAAAAGAAATGGAATTGGGCCCTTCAAATCTCATATCCAAAACACACAGAGGGAACCCTCTGCTCTGCCCAGCAGTTGCAGCAGTAATTCAGACGACAGTGGCGCTGCAGAAGAGGGTAAGTAAGGAAAGGAAAGGAAGCGAAGCTGAGCGGCTGAGCCCTTCCTCTGTTCCTTCTTTTTCTTATTTTGGGGTTTGGCGATAAACGATAGACTGGTAAGTAGGAATTGTACTATCTGTTTGGCAATGGACTGGGATCGTCATCGATCATCTGCAGGCTGGCAGAGGTGATAAGAGAAAGAAGCTTGCTAGGAAGCGACGGAGGGAGGATTCGCGGCAGAGGGCACGCGCAGCTTCCAAACAAGCTACAAAAATACAAACAAAACACTACTCTGCCTGCAGCTGCCTCTATTGCTCTTGCCTGCCTGCCTGCCTATTGGGGAATCTCTCATGCGTCACTTTCATCTCCCACTCCCCATCCATCCATCCATCCATCCATCCAACTTTCCATGTTCATGCTCTACACTATGCTAATGAACCTTTACTATGAGAATGAGGCTGAGGGGGGTCTTTTAGTAGGGGTGGGCAACAGGAAACGGGTATTTGGGTATACCCGTACCCGTCTCGTTTTTTGAGGGTTACGGGTACTCAAATATCCATAATTTTTTTTTACGGATGGGACTTGGGATCAAGAATCACTACTTTGGGTACCCGCGGGTTACCCGTCAATACCCGTTTGGGTATTACGGGTACCCGTTATACCCGTTAGTCCAAAATTAGTACAAGATTATTTTATTTTGATAATGGTGAAAAATATATATTACAAAAAAAGAAACAGAGTTAGTCACAGAAAAAGAAAGAAGCAGCCAATTGGCTCAACAAAATTGAACCAAACTGGAACACACTAACTAAAAAGAATCAGCAGAAAAAGGAACGAATTAATTCTTGTTTATTTAATTTTTGGTGGCGGCTTCACTTGGTGGCAGCATCACTTCACCTTCATCATATTGATTCTTGTTTCGTATTTGTTCTTAGCTTCTTTTTTTTTTTGTCGTTGCTGTTATTATGGTTGGTGTGCACAAGAAATGGTTTCGTTGTTTCTAGGATGATAATGGGAGATAGGCAAAGAAGGGATTCGATGGAATTTTGGACGGGTATTTATGGGTATTATGGGTATCCGTTATCCGTCCCGTACGGGTAATGGGTACCCGTTATCCGTACGGGATTGGGTACCCGTTTCAAACGGGACGGGTATCCCGTCCCGTCCCGTTGCCACCCCTATCTTTTAGGTGATTAACGTGCAACTAGGGACGGCAATCAGTTGAGTTGAATAATGTTTTTCGAACTCTAAATCCAATTCAGTAGGTGTACCTGTAAAAAAATTCGCGTCAAATATCCACCGTCTACATAAGAGAAAATCCAACCCAATTCAGTAGGTGGGTATATGATCAGCATCTATGGGTTTCACGTATATTATCAAAAAATTCTTTCAGCAGACAACTTTCTTTTAACCTGTGTGTCACTTATAAGTCATGAATTTCGGTCAACGGGATCCGTTCTTGCGAATAAGGGTCTGGACCAACAAACAACTTGTCTTTTACCACATATTGCTCTTGAACCTAAAGGTCCCACGTTCGAATCTCTCAAGCAACTTTTTGCATAACGGATTCATGGATACCCAACTCTTTTCGATCTAGTTAAGTCGAGTAAGACTTGAAGTTAATTGATAGATATTTCAGGTTGGGTGCAGGGAAAACCCACTTTGAGATTGAATTATTGAGTCGGGTGCAGGTTTGATAAAGAATTTAAAACAAAAATTAAAACCGAACAACACTAATGATTAGGAATCCTAAACAAAAATAATAATAATAATTAAACAATTACTAACCAAAGTATCAATCCTTATTAAAGAGAGTAGATAGGAACGTTCTTTTCATTAACTTCCATTAAAATATGGCATGGGTTTTGATATACAACTCATAGCTATAAAATTCATGTCTAACCCATCTCAGATATAATTCGTATCTAATGGACAATAAGACACGAATTTTGTAGTTCTGAATTTTGTATTTTATCATATCCCTTAAAACATGACGAACAGAGCAAAACCCTCCTCTTGGACACGTGAACAATAACTCTGTTGCTGCTCAAACAGGCGAAAAAGAAACATAAAACATAAAAGTAAAAAAATACAAATTCCATTTGTGAAACTAAAACACCCATGCATGCATCATGCATGCACCACGAATTTCACTTTCACACACACAAATTAAAAACCCAAAACAATTTCTTCTTCCTTCATGCAAATTCGTCAATGGTTTCTCAGCTGCCTAAGGTTCATGGGGGAGATGTACTTGGTGTCTCCATCCAACAGCTGTTTTGCGATGATCACGTTGGCAGCCTCGCTGGGATGGTATGGATCCCAGAACACATGCTTCGAACGATCCCCGCACATACTCGATGTTGGTCCACACGGTACTATTCCTGCGAATTGTCCTCCGTTTCCACAACAAGCCCTGCTCGAAGTCGTAAATCCTTAAGAAATTGCGAAAAAATCAAAATAAATCATTAGTCTTTCACATCGATCAAATGCGCGAATCATTAAGCGAGACCATTAAGAAAGTCAAAGTTGGTGTTGTGTGATAGATTGCATATATCTTTGAAGTTTGAAGTCTCATCGGAGATAGGGGGTAACGGGGTTTCTTTTCTCGTCATGATGACGTTCGAGTTCATCATGACTTCCGCACCAAGCAGCTCTCCCAGCACTTCAAAAGGTTTGAGTTCATGATAGCATTAGAAGGAAAAACTACCATGAACTCAGACCTTATGAGGTATGAGCACCTGCTTTATACGAGATCCATGAAACTTCAAAAAAATTCTTACAGAGTTTCGAATTAGTGCTTGTTCATTTCAACAATGATCTTCAGCCTTCCCACAATAGAAATTTTTGTGTTCCATTTATAAACCATTTCATATGGTTAGAGCATCACGATCACTACAGCAATCACTAATTTTCACAAAAACGACAAAAAGAAATTTGTTTCGATGACCAAAACGGATCCAACGTGAAACTCAGGTGACCCGTCGAACAATTTTACATACAAAAAAACAAAGTATAACTTGCCGTATATGCGTACCGTATTTGGCATAATTGCTGATGAGCTCCATGACCAAATCATAGACATTAGCGTGAACAAACACGGCGTCGGGCATATTGTCATTCATCTCCGCCAGCAAATCCTTCAGCCTGCCATTGTACTGAAGCGCAAGCTTGTTGGGCAAATCCACGCATTCGTTCTCCTTCAACCGGTTTATCGTCTTCTGGTACGGAATACATCCGATCGGCCCCACGTTGCCGATCACAAACTTCCGAGCATCCATTTGGTAAAGCCTCTGCCACCGACGGCCCAAAAAAAAAAACAGGGGAATCAAAACTTCAAATCCAGAAAACTAAAGTTACCATTTTGTAATTATCCAACTCTTCACTGGCAAATCGATCTTTTACCGTGAGTTGAGCTCGCAGATGTGAGATCATGTCGTCGATGAAGGCATCGGGGCTCTGAGAAACCCTGGCGCCGACGGAGAGGACGGGGAGGAGGTAGTTGTTGAGAAAATCGTTGGCGCCGACGGTGATGGAGAAGATGGAGCTCTTGGTGAGGAATTCTCTGGCCCTGGATGCTCCCAGAAGCTGGTCGAGCTGCTTCCTCGTGATGTTGAAGTAGTCGATTTGCACGTCCATGCCCAGCCTGTTGACGAAGATTCTCCCGGTGGCGTTCATGATCCCTCCGCCGCCGGAGGCGTAGTTGACCCCGGAAAGGAGCGCCTTTCCGGTGGTGTTGGGTGATAGGAACGGCAGCGCGTAGTTCAACTGCCCGAGTTCTTCACCTGCAGAAATTGATCAGGCCAGAGATAACATATATTATCATCGGACAATCCAAGTACCACGTCCGAAAGTTTAAGAGAAACGACACTTGTGATTTGTATCGTAAGTATTCTCCGAGCTCATTAGTACGAGATTGGAAAAGATATCCAAAAGTAAATTGGTTTTGTACTTGACCTCAAATGGACAATATTCTACTAGTGGAGCACTCAGATTTCAGTTGTGGCAAAGCTTGGTTGAAGTTAGGAATTTTAATAGTCTGTAAGGCTTTAGCCCCTCCTACTCCAATTACGGCAATTAAGTCAGCCCGTTGTTCAGATTTCTGACTCCGTTACTGGGTTTCAACAAGTGGTACCAGAACTTATGATACAATTCAACGGAATCATAAGAGAACCTAATCAGTACGCGGACAATATCGTACTAATGCAGTTTGATTAGCTTACCGACGATGTCACTGATGGTTTTCCCGTTGGTGTATCTCCCGGTGGGACTCCCGCCCGACGCCGTGAAATCGATCCCGTTGGGCCGAATGTTGGCCTTGGACAGAGTGGAGAAGAAATTGTTGTTGCCAGCATCAACCAACGAATCCCCGAAGACGAAGGAAGCGCCGCCATTTACAGCATCGTCGCCGAGAGCTGGACTGCCCAAATTGATGATGACCACCGCGACAAGTAAAGCCAACAGACCCATGATTTTGGGTTGTTTCCTTTTTTTCTCTTTCTCTGTCAGCCGCAGCAGCTAATCTATAATTGTGGAAACGAAGATGGGGCAGAGTATTTAATGCAGGGGAAGAAAGCTTAAAATTCAATGGGTTTTTGCCACGCTCTCGTGACAGGAGGAGAGCTAACTTGTGAAGTTTCTGCTGGTGAAGTTGCAAGTTGGCGTGACCAGAGGAGCTGTTTTATGGAGGTGGGTTTTGGGTTTTTTCTTCCTCCTGGTAGTGTGGAAAAAAGAAGGAGAAAAACAGGGGAGGTTGAGAGTTTGGAGTTGGATTTTCTGTAATATGGGGCATGTGGGTAGATCATCAAACTCGTTAGTGTACATTTTTCTCAACCTGTGATGAGACTTTTTGTGGGAGGATGAAACGATTAAGTTTATTGTTGAAGACTTGTTGTTGTGGTTGATGATGTTTTTGTCTTGTGGTACACTCAAGTTGGATTATGCATGGGAATTGGGATCTTGAGTGGTCTCATTAATTATGGTGGGAAATCCATTTGGGGAAGGATTTTGTTTGGGAGGAGGAGGAAGTAGGTGGTTGTTTGTTTTGGACGTGTAAAATTGGAAGAGGAGTGTGTGCTTTTTATGAGATAAAAGTTCGGCTGGACAATAAGAATGGTAGTCCGTATTCAATCGAATTTTCGATAAAAGAGTTTGTTTTGCTATGAGGTGAACATCTATGTTAAAATTCGACGGAGCAAGAAGACTCGGAGATTGAGACAAAGGAGGATGGAAGAGAATGAACTTCCTTTGGTATGACACCCGCTCTGAAATGAGAAGGTTTCCTCGATGTAGCATCCTTGATGGCCAATTCAGAGTCTCTACACAAAAAGTAATAGTCAAGAATTCATGAGCATGGCACTATCTCGTAGCATCACTAATGGGCAGATGTAGCAGTCGAATTGTTTAGTTCTTCAAGAAATCACAAGTTTAATTCATTATTTATTTAATTCGTTCTTAATCATTTTTAATAGTTGGAGCTCGAGTTCACACTTTAAGTTTCTTTGAGTTCAACGATTGCTGTGATGTGAATGAAAAATCGTACAGATTCATGATGAATTATGGATGAGATTAGAACTCAAAATACACTAATTTTATGTGTGACGTTGAAAACATGAGACATAGATATGGAGAGTATTACAATTTTGTATATAACCTCAATAAATCTTTTGGATAACGATTATTAAAATTTCTCGCTCACTTAGCGAAGATTCTAAATCACAACACTTCTCGAATATGCTTACACTGAAGTAAGGATTAGGACTTGTCTTGTATAAAGGATTTTGAGTGTCATCTTTGGGATTCTTGTTGCTGATTGTATTTGATGAATAATGCGCACCCATTTATCGGGGAAAATTTTTATTAAAATAAAATTTTAATTTAAGTGAGTGGTAAAAAATCCTAAAACATATATAAGAAAATTTTCAATATTATCAATTAGGTGATACTATATTGACACAAAATCAGAAAAGAATTGACCACTCCACCATTTAGTTGACCGTTAAATCTATCATAAATTATTAAATTACCACTTTTTGATATTAGGCCAAAAAAATATTACCCCAAATTAAATTGTTAAAAAGGCTATAAATCCCATTTTAATCCCCGATTAATCCCCTTAGACTTTTCAACTTTCCTTTTTTCTTCTCCCTCTCTCACCACTATCACCTCAATAGTCACTTCTGCCATAAAAAAACCACGAAAAGTCGACCGTTGAGACTCCACATCTTCCCTCTCACTCTCACTCTCACTCTCACTCGCCCACTCACCGCTGCTCGCTCTGAACAGGACGGCCGTCAAAGAAGCCGATTGTGAGAGAGTTGAACTCAGAACAAAGTAAAGAAACGAAAATGGCGACTCTGGACAGCCGATCACCGGGACGGGACCCACCACCAATCGACGGGAACATTGGCGTTCAGACGCCCAAGATTTCTGTCTACGAACAGACGAGAGAAGAGAGAATCAGAGCCAACTTGGAGAGGATGCAGAAGCTCGGCCTCAAGGAGCTCTCTCTGAACCTCAATCCTCTTTCCCGGACCAAACCCAAGCAGCAGCGCAAAAGCTACACTAAGTTCTCCGAGAGGCCCGAGCTTTCTTCCCCACGCCGCCGCTCGTCTAGGTCAATTAAATTTCACCCCTTTTCTTCTTTTTTTCCCCTTGTGGGTTTTCATTCCGTGCTGCTGATTCTTTGTGTTGGGTGAAAAAAATCTGCTAAAGGAGATCAATTCGAGTGGAGTATATGGTTTAATTTTGCAATGTGAAAATCTTGCTTGCTTGCTGCTTCTTTTATTGTTGTTTCTCTTGCATGGACACGGATTGGCATGAGAATCTGGAAATGGGAGGGGGTTAGGGTTTTGTGTGACTTGGAGATTTTGGTTAAAGGAAATGCTGGTAGCCTGGTGGGTTGAATTTTTGATGAAATTTACTTGGTGTTGAATTAGGCTGCAAAATGTACAGCCCCCTAGCTATTCAGAAGGGAGGAAGTCAAAAAGGGATGTGCTGGATGATGACGAAGGTGCGAATCGCAGTGCTGGGGGTAGCAAGCCGGAGGTTTACACTGAAGAGCAGGTTAAGAGGCTGGGAGGCACCGAGAGGACCTGGACACTTTTCGTGGATGGATATGGGAAGGATGGGAGAAGAATATATGATCCCATCAATGGCAAGACTTGCCACCAGTGCAGGTTAGTGTTTCCCCATCGCTTCTCTGTTCTGTAACGAGCGATGCTTCATTGTGTGTGAAATCTGTGCTGTGAACGGTTCTACTATTTTGCAAGTTGATTGTAACTGCCTTCGCTTCAGGGAAGTTATCGGTATCTAGATTGTTGATGTGGTACGCAGTGGTACCTTAATACCAGTTTCTTCCCTCGATTTTCTCTTCTGCAAGCTCGATTGTAGTTACGGGGATTGAAGAAAATCTACAAAAAACGTGTACTTCATGTTGCAATTGTTTAGAGGAGACCAAGTTACTTTATTTTGAGTTGTTGCCACTTAGAAACCTAATGCTATTAACTCACTTTGCGGAGGCTGGAAGGTGATTCCAGTCTTTGACAGTTTAAATGTCTGCGTCTGTGTTACTCTCTTTAGATGGTTATAGCATTTCCTACATGCTATCACAAGATGAAATTGTCATTTATGCAGGCAGAAAACTCTTGGCCATCGCACTCACTGTAGCAGTTGCCAAAGGGTGCAAGGGCAGTTTTGTGGAGATTGCTTGTACATGAGGTATTGTTTTTTCACATTACTTACTTTTGTTTCCAGTACATTAGCGCTTGCAGTGTTGGTTGTTTCGGCAGACGTTTAACTAACGAACCTAAGTGAAACACTTGCTGGTTGTGGGTTTAATATCCTTGGATCAACTTGTTCTGAAACTTGCTAGCATTAAGCTAAACATTGATAGCTGAGAACTGGGGAAATCCTATTTTAATTCAGCACTTAATTTTTCCCTCTGTTATTCCACTAGATATGGTGAGCATGTACTTGAAGCCTTGGAAGATCCGAACTGGATATGCCCAGTCTGCCGCGGGATTTGCAACTGCAGCTTTTGTCGACAAGCAAAAGGGTTTGCTCCCACTGGAATTATGTACAGAAAGGTAAGTGAATGTTGAAATCTGGCATTTTTATGCTATTGGAGTACAGGGGTGAAGTTTGTGCCTTTTATTATATCTTTGTTTTCCTTTGTTTTTGGTGCTTCCAGATATCAAGCTTGGGGTACAAGTCAGTTGCACACTACCTCATGCAGGCTCAACGTCCAGAAACCAATGTTGTTGCCAATACAAGCTCAGCTCCTCTAAGTGAAGAGTCTGCTAAAAGGTCAATTGCATTTTCAGATACCGAAGAAGCAGCACCAGAGGAACCTTGTGAAATCGAGCATCAACAAGATACACCAGCTAAGCAACCTCATTCTGAAGAACTCAAACCAGGCAGCGAAACTCCAGTATTGAATAGCGAGATAAAGAGATTGGTGTGGATGGAGGGTGAAGTAGATTGTGACTATTCAAAATTTATATCAGCAACTCCTCCTAAAAGTGAAGGGAGGATTGAAAACAAACTCAAATATGAAGAGAAAGATGAAATGGTTACAGACTTGGAGGCGGGGCAGAGGAGGCCAAGCAGGAGACTCGATGTAAGTGATGATCACTATGAGGTTGAAATAACAATGGTGATGGAGGGTAAAGCTTCTGGTGGCACCATGATGGACCAAGCTGCTGCACCGAGCCCCAACAGCATTGGTGGAAGGCTTCGTCGAAGGAGCGGATTAGGACCTTCTGGTGGCATCACTATTAACCAAGCTGCTGCACCAAGTCCCGATAGCATCGGTGCAAGGCTGCGTCAAAGGCGCAGATTAGGTGCTTAAATGATCTAGTTCATGGAGAAGAAGACACAGAACAAGATGAAGATTTTTTTGGGTAGGGGATGGTCTTGTGTCTTTATTTTGTGAAGCGGATTGTAGAAGTGTTACTTCCTGAACTATCAAAGCACTAGCCTGTATGATATGGGTTATTAGGAATCTGTTTTGGCATTGTGGTAGAAGATGTAATGTAGTTTGAAGACATTGTTAGTTCTAGTTTTAATGTTTTATCAACATTCTAGGTTTGCTCTTATGGGATTGGTGCAAAGATGTTGAGCCGAAAGAAACCGGAACCGGAGTTACTGGTTCAACCTCCATGCCGGGCCAAACGGTAGACCGGTTTACCAAAAGAAAACCAAACTCCTATTGCTCATCCTAAAAATTCCGCCTTTCTGCCAAAGGCCCTACCTTTCCTTATTTCTCCTGAAGATGCGCCATGCTTTGCGCTTGACTTCAAAGGTCGAGGGCCGGTTGAAGCACCATAACCCAAAGCGTAATTCGATCGTCTCCATCTCCTGCGATCTCGCTTCCCTCCTGCAATCCTGCAATCGGACTTCCCAAATCGCCCAAGTTCATGGCTTTATGGTCACGAATGGTCTGCAACACGACCCTTTCTCCGTCAGCAAGCTTCTCGCTTCGTCAATACAAGACACGCAATATGCGGCCTCCATATTCGAGAATTTCCGAGACCCAAATCTGTTCATGTTCAACACTATGCTTAGAGCCTATTCCATTAGCGGAACACCCTGGAAGGCCTTTGGTGTTTTCAATAACTTGAGGGCTCGAAGCTTCTTGCTCGATCAGTTCTCCTTCATCACGACCCTTAAAGCATGCGCGCGCGAATTGGCTGAGGAAAACGGGCAGGCGATACATGGACTTGTGTTGAGATCTGGGCATTTATTGTTTGTGGAAGTTAAGAATGCACTTTTGCACTACTATGGTGTTTGTGGGGAAATCGGACACGCCCACAAGTTGTTTGATGAAATGCCAGAGGAGAATGATCTTGTAACGTGTAACACAATGATGGCTGCTTATATGCAAGCTTCTCAACCAGATATGGCGTTGAAATTGTTCAGGGAGGGGGTCAGGTGTGGCCAGGGAGTCAGCGAGACCTCATTGTTGTCCGTTCTGTCGGCTCTCAGCGAATTAGAGGATTCACGTGGAGGCGAGTCCATTCATGGCCTTTGGATAAAGGTCGGCTTCCATTCTAATAAGAACGTTGTGACTGCTCTTATTGACATGTATGCAAAAACAGGTAGTATAGAATCAGGACGTAGGCTTTTTGATGAGACCATGTCTAGAGACGTTGTCCTGTGGAACTGCATGATAGATAAATATGCAAAAGCTGGGCTGCTAGATGAAGGGATAGCTCTGCTAAAGCTGATGAAAAGTGAACGAGTCAATCCAAATTCCTCCACTTTGGCAAGTCTACTCTCAGCCTGTGCTTCCACCGGATCTATCAAACTTGGCCGGTACTTAAGTAGCTTTGTCGAACTAGAGGCAATGAAGCTGGATGCAGTTCTCGGTACAGCTTTGATCGATATGTTCGCCAAGTCTGGGTTTCTAGACAAAGCCGTCGACATCTTCCAGCGAATGCAGAGCAAAGATGTCAAGTCCTGGACTGCCATGATCTTAGGTTATGGAGTTCATGGGCAGTCGAGCAATGCTGTTGCTCTCATGTACAGAATGGAGGATGAAGGATACAGGCCAAATGAGGTCACTTTCTTGGCTGTACTAAGCGCTTGTAGTCATGGCGGGATGGTGAAAGAAGCAATGGAATGCTTTCGGAGGATGGTTGAACGATATGGTCTTTTACCCAAAGTTGAGCACTACGGTTGCATTATTGATCTCTTGGGTCGTTTGGGATTGTTGAAGGAAGCACAAGGCTTGATCGAAAGGCTGCCACCAATCAAGAGAGATGCCACTGCTTGGCGTGCATTACTTGCTGCCTGCAGAGTGTATGGAGATACTGAGTTAGGGGAACGTGTGAACAGAGTATTGGTTGAAATGGATGATCAACATCCGACTGATTCAATGCTTCTATCAGGTACTTATGCCATAGCTGGAAGGTTGGGAGATCTTAGGAGCTTGCAGGTAACAACAGATGAGCGGATAGATACCAAGTTTAGGTATAATAAGTCAATAGGAAAGCAAGAAAAGAGGGTTAAAGAAGCTGGATGTAGCATGATTGAGGTTGACCGGGGATGAAAACATAGTTGGGTTTGAACTTCATGCAACCATGTTTCCTTAGTAGAAAGAGATGGAAAGGGGGGGGGGGGGGGGGGTAATAGGTTTGTATGGATAACGAAGATCTTCGTTATAGTTTTTCTACGCACATGGCATGAAGCTGAGTGTGCAAAGTGGTGTCAATCCATTGAAGACGGGAGACGACTTTATGATTTGATCGATGGGAAGATTTGCCACCTATGTAGGTCAGTGGGATCCTTCACATGGTTCACGTTTTCAATTATTGATGCTTTGTTTTATCTGAACTGTGAATCTTTTCACACTAGTTTGCAAGTTATTGTTACTGCGAATTTGCTAATATAAGTTGTTCATATGGTTACTGCTGGTTTGTTAGTACATCCACTGCCATAACTAGAAGTTAGCATTGTCAGAGTTTATTAAGATCCCTCAATTTTCTCTCCCTCAAGCTCACTTGTGATAAAGAGTTGCCGAGGAAAGCTAAAGAAATGTGTGCTTAATGTCAAACGGGTTTAGAGGAGAGGAAGTTGTTTAGATGTTCCGACTTATAAAGCTTATGCTACTAATCCCTTTCGGAGAGTTTGGGAGGATATTTGAACTTTTAACTGTCTGTAGTCCGCAGTTAACCCTGTGTATGCTTATTGTGTTTCCTACTCCCTATTACAAGGTGAAATATCCATTTGTGCAGGCAGAAAACTGTTGGTCTTCGCACTCAGTGTTGCAGTTGTGAGATGGTGTAAGGACAGTTCATTGGAGATTGTTTGTACATAAGGTATGTTCCTCACATTTGCATTGCCTTTGTTTGTGTAAAATCAGCTCATCTGGTGTTTTCACTAAATGTAGTTATCAAGCCTGGCACATGTTACATGTACATGCTCAAGTACTTGGAACATCTAAATAATGGGAGCATGTACTTGGAGTGTCGAAACTTCGAACTGGATATGCTACATCTGCCTTGGTTGGGAGTTTGCGACTGCAGTTTCTGTTGGCAATCCAAAGAGCTTGCTTTCGCCGGAGCACTTCACAGGGAGGTAACTGATCGCTGGAAATCTGACCCTTGCTTTCTATGTTGTTCATAATGCAGTTGTAGAGTTGGTGTCTCTATCTCCTTGATAATTTGTGTAATATCTTCGGTTTTCTCAATCTTTTTTTCCAGATAGCAAACTTGGGCTACAAGTCAGTTGCACACTGTCTCCATCAAAAACCCAACAACCAGAAAACAAATGTTGCACATACCACAGGGCCCTGCCAGTGAAGATTCTGCTAACAGGCCACCTGCATTTTCAACAACAAACCTTTCAATTTCTCAAAGATTCAGGAAAGATGAAAAACCTGTAACGAACTAATGCAATTCAGTTCAGTGCGGTCTGATGTGGTTTTGTTTCAAAGGTCTTGGAACTATACTTAGCCTAGCTCTTTCAATTTCCATATCATTGTTTTCTCCCCCTTTCAATTTATTTTGGCATCATTTTTCACTACATATATAGGTAGTTACAACCGAGGATTGTGAAAAATTTAATCGAATTGACGTTGTTTAGACTAAGAATTGTGTTTAATTAAGTTTCAATATAAAATTGTCTTTCCATTTTGCATTGTTTTAAAAGAAAAACAACACATGAGCAACGCCAAAAGGCGTATACAGCTTTGCATGCACGTCCAGATGACACTACTCCATCCAACTTGAGACAAGGGTAAGAAAAAGAGAGAGATTTGGTGGTCAATCATTTCTAAAGCATGTCAATGTAAAACATGGATTATGAACAGAAGCCATTGGAAAAGCTCTTCCTATTCTACAAGTGGTGTACATAACATTCCTAATTGTAGTGGATAGATTGTTTCACATCCCATCATATTGCTATCAAAGCCAACTTGAAATTTGTGTGTTTGATTAGTAAAAAAATGGTAATTTGGATACATGTTAATTCCCTTTTGTAGGATAGAAAGAATCAAAATGGAGCATGATGTTCCCGATTATAAAGAGTCACGCAGTAACAAATGTAACATAAACGCATAGGAAGATTCTAACTTCATAAAAAATAATATGAGTTGGAATTCAACAAATCACTAATGATTTCACTAGCCTTCCGATGATCATGTCGAACACTCAAACATATAGTGGAAAATGCTGGAAATCTCTAATATGATGGGTGATGGAGCAAGCATGATTTCATTCAGCCATTCTAATTAATCGAATAACAATTCATAAGTCAGTCAAGAGAACCAATCCCTAAAAACCCCAAATCGTTTTTAAAAAAAACATTTTTATCTCATTACTTATGTACCATTATCATTCGAGAACACATATCGAAAGTCGGAATGGAAGAGTTCAACATTAATAAACTAGTTACACATACTTTCTTTTTAAGAGATTATATCATTATCAACCATCATCCATCCTATGGACTAGACCACTAGCTACTACTATCATGTTAATTATGATTATCTTCCAAATCAAACGAAGTGCTCTCATCAAAACCTCACCAATTTCCCCATAAAAGTATACTTCAAAAGGTGAATAAAACCATCATTTCGCTTTGCATGGTGACAATACGCAAAGGGACACGAGAGGTACAAATCAAACCAACCACTTCCTCTCCTCTCCTCTCCCTTTCTTTCTTGGGCTCCTTATTTGCATTACAAATCATTAGTTTTAGACTTTTAGTTTAGTTCTTCTATGCAAAGTATTGATATTTTCGCCCAAAAGAATTTTCTAACATGAGAGCATAATTTAGTAATAAGTGGGTGTCACTAGGGGGTGCCGGTTGGGTTAATAAAAAAATTCAAAACCGAACTAGGATGTTTGCCCAAAATTAAAACCGAATAAGTTAAGAGCTTCTCTGTTAACCAAAATTTGATAAGAACCAGCGGCGGTTCCAGGATTGGGTAGAGCACTGGGCCACATTGGAAAAAAGTAGAGAAGGCTGGGCCGTAACACGACGAACACTGAAACGAGCACCAAAAATCGAAAATTTACACGTGCTATACTAGCTCCGGATCGAGGGAGGGCTGGGCCGTGGCCCGGGAACGGCCCCCCTAGATCCGCCGCTGATAAGAACTTATCGGGTCGGTTAGAACAAACATGAAATCTAAACCCCCTACATCCCTAATTAGAATCAAAACCTTCTGCATTCATCAACTACTAATTGCGGTTAAATACTAATATGTTGTTCTTCACGGAGAATATAAACTATGAGAGATATGTTGATAAGACAATATACATAGATTCATATAGTATCATGATTGAGCCGACGATTATAATGATGAGTTGATTATGTTGGACTGTGGAGCACTCAATAATTATGGAAGAGAACTACTATGACCCATATTTTTTATCAGTCAACCGAAATTATCGTTATAGATCGCAAAAGATTATTTTGGCTTTCTCCAATAGCTAGTTGACCGATTGATTAACGTTATTTATGGTTGTATTTCTATCTAACTTGGATTAGGAAATTATGAAGGAAACAAATAAGGAGCTCAAGCATCCTATGAGCATCATAATGATATTATGCACGTGGCTTAACTGGCTTCCATGTCAGCCATTAGTACATGTTTATGATTTTTTTTTTTGTAATTTCCATTTACCCATTAATCCATTAACTAATGAAGTTTAAGGGACACTAACATCAAGTTTAACAGGATTAAGGCTTCCAAATTGTCTTGATGACGGCTCTTGACTAGGGTTTTGATTGCTTTCACCCTTGGCCATCCATTGAATTAATCCCATTAACTCCCACAAATTAATTTAAAGCTTCCTTGATTATGAAGCAATGGCCAATAGTCCAACCAAGAAGATACCAACTATGTAACTACAAGATGTTAGATGTCCATTACAATCTAAGTACTTCTTGTCTCCATAATTAATAAATAATTGTGAGTTAGGTGTGGTAAGGTTAGGAGGAATTTCACGTCAATTAAGATAAAAGTTTCAAAATGAGACATTTTATTCAAATGTCTCGTATGTGAAGAAAAATGAAAACAAGACATTCGACTTATAAGATAAATTAAATGTCTCAACTGAGACAACTCGAAATCAAGGACCAGGAAACCGTACCGGACCGGCCGGTCGGACCGGAAAAACCGGAAACCGGATGTAAAACGGCCCAATAGGGTATTTGTACCCTTCTAATTCCTGCCGGGCGGTATTTGCGGTTGGACCGCAGTGAACCGAAATTTCGGCCGGTTTTAATAAAACCGGCGGTTTGGTTCATTTAAGTAAAACGCGATGTTTTGAGGGAGCTTTAAAAAAAAAAAAGTGAAGGCAAGCAGAGACCGAAAACCTACCTTCGGCCAGCAAGCCTCAGTCTTCTTCTCTCTGCCTCTCCTCTCCCCGAGTCGCTCCGCCTCTCCTCTCCCTATCCCGGCGCCGCTCTGCCGCTCTCCCCTCCCCGCGCCGCTTTGCCACTCGTCTCCCTCTCCCCGCGCCGGTCCAACTGTCCAACACCTGCCTCTCGTCTGCCTCGCGTCTCCCTCTCCCCGCGCCGCTCTGCCGCTCGTCTCCCTCTCCCTTGATCAGACAAGTAATTACTTACACTCTGAAGTTTTTTTTTTTTTTGTACATGTATTGCTCGGAAACACCAAGCAACTAGAGTATCGACGAGGCCTGTAATTCGAGGCCTGTATATCCTTGGCTTTACAACACACAGACAAGTAATAGGTTTTTCAGTTCTTCATATTTTATTCTGTGTTCATAATCTGTTCTTGGTCCAAGCTTGCATAAGGTGCTGCTTTGATCGAAACATATATAAAGGGAACCTTGTTTATGTGTTTAATGAAAACGTCTGCGTTTTACAATTAGTTGTAGGTTGTAAATTGAAGTGAAAGTGGGTTTAAAATTTAAATATCACTTTAACACAGTGTTTTTTTATGGGCTTGCTAGAAAAACGAGTTAATCCTGGATATGTGGGCTTGAGTTTAAATTTGTGGTCCATTGGCTTCTCTATACTTCATATAAAAACTCAATTGAAGTCAATTAGGGTAGACTTTTCGGATAAAAGAAGTCATTTTTCTAATGAAAGCAGAGACACACAAACTCAATTGTGGTTTTGTACTAGTTTCTAAAAATGTATTTGGATGATTATGAGGTTTATTAGGTTTATTAGGTAAAAGCTTATTTACTCTTTTACAATAGGCGGTATAATCCGGTTTTATTCCGGTATTTTCCCGGTATGGTACCCTAATTTTGTCGGTACGGTTTTTTAACAAAAAAATAATTTTTTTATTCCAAAAACGGTATTTACCGGTAGAAAACGGTTGAACCATGGTTGTACCACGATTTACCATGCCAAAAACGATTCCGGTTTGATGTCCGGTACGGTTTCGTAATCCTTGCTCGAAATATCTCCCATCCCCTTATTATTTTAAAATTTCTTTTTATTTTGTTCCTTACTTCCAAAACTATCCCGTATGATTTAGTTGAAATCCAAAATCACCATTCACCACTGAAATCTTTGAACAGTCAATTACTGAAACAAAATTTTTCTTTCAAAACACACTTTTAGTCTTTTTTATGCATGGAACCAATAAAAGATCTTAAAAAAATACAAATAATATACCATAATATCATGAGAAGCATTTAGCCTTTGGCTTTTTTGCTTTATGTTTCATGCAGACCACCCTTTCTCGTTCAAGATTTCAATTTGGGATAAAAAGAAATTCCTCCTGAATTGCCAAAACAAAACTTTATTAGGCAGCCAGCACACAAGTGCCCTTTCCAATTATCTCTTGTCTATCATTGGAAAAATCAAATATCAAAATAACCATAGAAAATCAGATGAGGCGTTTGGATAAGGAATTCTGACGAATTAATTTGATCTAATTGTATCGTTTTGAGATAGTTGGGCCAAGTTGTCTGGTTTGGCCGCATAAATTTTAGATGGAACCATTTGGCTTGTGGAATTTCAAAATTGAGTCATTTCAAGGCAATTACAATTGTATATGGTGGGGCAGGTGAGTCGAATTGACAGTCAAATTGTCTCGTATTCCAGTTGATCCATCCTGGTACCACCGTGGTGATTCTGCAGTCAGGTAAATCTCGGGGCTTCTGGCTCTCGAC
Organism: Linum tenue; assembly: GCA_946122785.1. Taxonomy (NCBI): domain Eukaryota; kingdom Viridiplantae; phylum Streptophyta; class Magnoliopsida; order Malpighiales; family Linaceae; genus Linum; species Linum tenue. The sequence goes on from CAMGYJ010000010.1 coordinate 44,254,544, forward strand.
ACAATCTTGGTCTCGTGAGCTGGGGGTGCTACTAGAGGCAAGGCAAGCCCAAAACGCCCAATAGTACTCGTGCATCAACCCACAATCAACAGAGTGAGAAGCAACCTCTGCGCAAAGCATTTGATGCATACATCGAACCATGGATTGCTGGAGAAGAGCAAGACACCAACCTCACACAAATCTTGATTGAAACAAATATCAAAATTATCTATAGGTTATAAAGAGTCAGTGTTCATTTCAATACCGATCACGAACACTTATTCTTACACTATCTATCGAGAACTAAATTGTAATGAAATAATTTCCAAAAATGTGATAGTTTCATTGCTTCACCTTATTGATATCAAAATTCCCACATGCTTGGATGGAATAGATCTCCTTTCATGGCTCATCCTAATAACATCCTCAGACTAATTAACCATTCTTGTCACTTTAGGAAAAACATTGCAATTATTACTGTTTTTGTAGCTACTAGCTACTACTGTACAGCACTTTGCTGTGGCCTGGTCCATCAGTTTTAACAAACTCCATCTGCTGGATGTTAAGTGCGATAGCCCCCACAAACACCTAACCTGTTTTAATGTTGAGGTAGCAATGGCTATGACAATAGCACAATTGAATGTTGGGCCAAAACCAATAGCTAGCTCGAAATAAATATTTCTTTTGCAGAATTTATCGATTTGGTGATCAAAGTTTCATTCTTTCTTTTTGCTCTTGATATCCGTTGGAGGGCAAAAAGAAGGCTTAATTGCAAGTTTGGTCACTCGAATTGCTATAAAATTTCACGTTTGCCACTCAAATTAATTTATTCCATTTATAGTCACTCGAATTAGTTGAACAGTTCAAGTTCGGTCACTCTCCGTTAACCTCTGTTAACTTTGACTGACGTGGCGGTCAACTCTGACAGTTGACCGTTAAATGTGTGACGTGGCAAATAAAAAATAATTAAAAATTAAATTTTTATAAATTACACATCATTATCACAAAAAATTATAATTATAAAAAATGAAAAAAAGAATCCTTCCCAACCATAATTGCTCCATCTCCCACATTATAGAAGCCATTAATCGTTATATTTCCCCACTCTCTTTAGATTAGCTGTTAATCTGTTACGTACCATGAATCCTTGTTTACAGGAGCATTAGGAACAGCACGGCGAGAAGGAAGTTGGGATACTTGTCTTGTTCCACGGGCAATCATATCGACGACTGCTGGCGATGCGACCCCAACTGGCAATCCCACCGCAAGCGCCTGGCCAACTGCGCCACCGGCTTCGGCCGCAACGCCATCGGTGGCCGAGACGGCCGCTACTACGTGGTCACGATGCCAGGAACGTTGCTGCTGATCTTCAAAGGCCGACGCGCCTCCCTCCGCCAAGTTTGCCCCGAACCGGAAATTGATGCTCTTCAGCTCTCCCAGAAACGGCGTCAGCAGAGGAAGCCCCAATTTCTCAGCTGATTCAAACCCAAATCCGAAAACAAAAACATTACACACTGAGTTCAATATATATATGCAGCAAGGTATAATTAAGAAAACCCGCTGGAAGAGCTAGCGTTAAGTGAAATATATATATTACCAATGAAGTCGACGATGAGACGCCCGTTGCAGCAGCGACCAGTCGGGCGACCGAAGTAAGTTTCGCCGTTTGGTAGGGAGCAACAGTGAGGGCACTTACCCAGCAGCATCTGGTTGCCGGTGTCGCTTACGGAGTCGCCGAAGCTGAACAGTGACGTGAAGCATGGTCCGATACCACCGCCGGCTGCTTCTGATGCCGCCGCCGAGTTTGAATAGTTGGCGGAGGCGGACAGGAGGCTCAGGAAGAGAAGAGCAGGGCTGAATAGAGAACTGATAGTGGTCCGAATTGCCATTTTCAGTAATGAATAAATTGGGAAGCTGAAGCTGTGATAAGTGATTTTGGGAATTTTTGCTTCCATTCGGCTTTTATTTTTTATAATTATAATTTTTTATGATAATATGTGTAATTTCTAAAAATTTATTTTTTATTTTTTAATTATTTTTTATTTTCCACGTCACACATTTAACGGTCAACTGTCAGAGTTGACCGCCACGTCAGTCAAAGTTAACAGAGGTTAACGGAGAGTGACCGAACTTGAACTGTTCAACTAATTCGAGTGACTATAAATGGAATAAATTAATTTGAGTGGCAAACGTGAAATTTTATAGCAATTCGAGTGACCAAACTTGCAATTAAGCCGCAAAAAGAAAGAATGCATCTTCATCCACTCGTATTGTTGCTAATCCTATAAGATTTGAAACCCAAATGAGGTATATACATTATACTTTTCAACTAAGCAATTTGCTTTATCCCATCATGGTAGGGTTTCTCATCTTTTCATCAGTTCTGCTTATGCTTTGATTTCCTTTTTCCTCCTTTTGGTTTCTTTCTCATTTTTCAAATTTGCCTTTGATTTTTGCATAGGAAGCAGCTTTTGTAAAAAGGAGGAAAGTAGCCAGCTGATTGTTTGACCTGGACTGGCAATTGAGACCCCTTATTGGGTGTGGGTCCAAGTGAGATTGGGCCCGCCATGGCTCATCCTTTTTCTTAATAATGTCGATCTTCTTCATTACTTGAACAGTTGGGAGGGAAATCTGAAAAGAATAGGGACGAGGAAAAGAACACAGTAACAGCACCAGCATTTGGTGCTTTGCCAAAAGTCAATGTCCGTTCCTCCCCCTGTTTCTGTTTAAACTAAAGGGAGCTAATCGTGGTGGAAGCATAGTTAGTAAATACTCCGTTTAATACACGTATATGTACCCGTACGTACTTTATCCGTTTAAAACTTCCGTATCCGTATTATTGTCAAGCCGTTTCATTTTTGTCCGTTCATTTGATGGCTCCCGTATTAAACACGTATAAAACCCGTATAACACGTTTAATATCCGTATTTAATGAATTAAATTACTAACTTTACTATTATTTATATATTTATTTATTTTTAAAATGATTAATTTTTCTATATTTATGAAAATTAACGTACTATTAAACGTAACATTAGCATACAGACGAAGTAAAATACCCGTACGTATTTTATACGTAACATTCCCGTACCGTATTTTACTAACTATGGGTGGAAGAATATGAGAGAGAGATAAGTAGAGAGAGAAAGAGAGAGTCAATTGAGAGAGAGAGAGAGAGAGAGAGAGAGAGAGAGAGAGAGAGAGACAGGAAGTTTGGGGATATCAATGCTGAGAGAGAAGAAGAAGCTGCAATAAATGAGGTCCCTTTGATAAGTGGGTGAAGAGGGGGGTTTTCTCTTTAATTCGCTGTAAGAGAGAGAGAGAGAGAGAGAGACAAAGAGTGAGACGTTTTCATCAAGCTGTGTGGATATGGTGGTCTAGTGTCGTAAAAATCGAGTCTTTGCTCACCTCTTCTTCTGGGTTTGGCTTCTGATGCACCAAAAACAAAAGCTCCTCTGTCCAATCTATAGCTGAAACCCTCTGTCCCTTTTCCTCTCCCCAGGAAACCATTTTGAGACTCGGTGCCACTGTGTTGCGGTTGCGGAGCTGCTTGGCTAGGTTTAGGGATCTGGGTTCTAGGGTTTGACTCTCCCTTCTTCTTCTTCTTCTTCTCTTCATGAATTCGTTTTCTGTAATTGGGACTCGTTTTTAAGCGAATTCCCGCTTCCAATTGCAAGCCCCTCTCTGTATTTTAAAAGAAAGTTGGATTCTTGAAGAAATATTCTTTATACAGTTTCCAGTTCCCCTGATCTGTGTTCGCTCACTGGGAAGCGGCTTTCCTCTTTCTTCCCCCACTTTTCTACTCTGATTTCCCACTCCTAGGGTTTCCAAGCTGATCACTGAATCGAAAATATCCTCAATTTCCCCCCTTTTTCATGGGCTGAACTGAAACTTGACCATCCCGAAGGAGCTTGATAGTAGCAAGTGTGATGCATCTGTCACTGTGGAAGCCTATTTCCCACTGCGCTGCTCTCATATTGGACAAGAAGAGCAAGAGGAAAAATGGGTCGGAATCCGATCTCGAGATTTCCAGAAATCCATCAATTCTCCGGAAACTTCAAGAGCACAGGTTGAGGGAAGCGCTCGAGGAAGCTTCTGAAGATGGGTCACTCGTCAAATCCAAGGACATGGATGATTCCGAGGCGGCCGCTGCTGCAAGCAACCAAGACGAAGGAACAATCGGCCGATCGAGATCGCTGGCGAGGCTTCACGCCCAGCGGGAGTTTCTTCGTGCCACGTCCCTTGCTGCAGATCGAGTGTTCGAGACCCCAGATTCCATTCCTGAGCTTCATGAGTCGTTCTCCAAGTTCCTCACTATGTACCCAAAGTACGAGTCTTCTGAGAAAGTTGATCAGTTGAGGTCAGATGAGTACACCCATTTGTCTCCCAAGGTATGCCTTGATTACTGTGGGTTTGGGCTGTTTTCATACCTTCAGACTCTGCATTACTGGGAATCTTCCACTTTTAGCTTGTCCGAGATAACTGCGAATTTGAGCAATCATGCGCTTTATGGTGGTGCTGAGAAGAACACTGTGGAATATGATATCAAGGCTAGGATAATGGATTACTTGAACATCCCTGAGAATGAATATGGCCTTGTTTTTACGGTGAGTAGAGGTTCTGCTTTCAAATTGCTTGCAGAATCCTACCCTTTTCACACAAATAAGAAGTTGTTGACCATGTTTGATTACGAGAGTCAGTCTGTGAATTGGATGGCTCAGAGTGCCAAGGAGAAAGGTGCAGATGTTTACAGTGCTTGGTTCAAATGGCCAACCCTTAAGCTTTGCTCAACAGATTTGAGGAAGCAGATTTCGAACAAGAAAAGACGGAAGAAGGATTCTGCCACTGGTTTATTCGTCTTCCCTGTGCAGTCGAGGGTTACAGGAGCCAAGTATTCTTATCAGTGGATGGCACTTGCTCAGCAGAACAACTGGCATGTGTTGCTTGATGCTGGATCATTAGGCCCCAAAGATATGGATTCACTTGGTTTATCGTTGTTTCGACCTGATTTCATCATCACTTCGTTTTACCGTGTGTTTGGGTTTGACCCAACTGGGTTTGGATGTCTTCTTATTAAGAAATCTGTCATGAGTTGTCTTCAGCGTCAGTCTGGCAGTACAGGGTCTGGGATAGTGAAGATAACTCCGGAGTATCCTCTCTATTTGAGTGATTCTGTAGATGGTCTAGATGGGACGACTGGTGTTGAAGATGACGAGGTTATGGGAAGTGATGAAAATGGTACTACGGAACCGCGTCAAGGGACGCAGCTGCCTGCATTCTCCGGGGCATTTACACCTGCTCAAGTGAGCGATGTTTTTGAGACCGAGATGAGTCATGACAACAACTCGGATAGAGATGGGACGAGCACTATATTTGAAGAAACAGAAAGCATCTCTGTTGGCGAAGTGATGAAAAGCCCTGTTTTCAGCGAAGATGGATCGTCAGACAATTCGTTCTGGATCGATTTGGGCCAGAGCCCGTTGGGTTCCGACTCTGCAGCAAAACACAAGTCAACTGGCTCTCCGCTGCCACCTTTTTGGTTCTCCAGCAAGAAGAATCACAACAAGAGAAACTCACCAAAACTGACTTCAGAGATCTACAGCAGTCCACTGTATGATGACAAGGTGTTGTCATTTGATGCTGCGGTTTTATCAGTTTCTCAGGAGCTCGACCGTGTTAAGGAGGTTCCTGAAGAAGAGCAGTATGGCCATACAAACCTGAGAGAGGGTCTTAATCATATGCATGTTTCCGAGATTGAAGAAGAAGAACCAGCAAACGGGTTTCATAATGGCACTGACAAAATAGAGAGTGCTATAAGAAGAGAAACAGAAGGTGAATTTCGGTTACTGGGAAGAAGGGAAGGGATCCGATATTCTGGTGGTAGATTTCTTGGAGTGGATGAGAGTGAACATCCGAGCAGGCGAAGAAGGGTGTCATTTAGCGCGGAGGAGAGTCGTAAAGAACTCGTGACTGAGCCAGGGGAAGTATCTATAGCTACACTAGAAGATGATAATGACGTGTACACAAGCGATGGTGAGTTTGGTGAGGGGATGCAGGATTGGGATAGGCGAGAGCCTGAGATAAGTTGCCGGCATTTGGATCATGTGAACATGTTGGGCCTCAATAAGACGACTCTAAGGCTTCGATTTTTGATCAACTGGCTTGTGACTTCATTGCTGCAACTGAGATTACCCACTGCCGAAGAAGGGGAAGGAGGAGGAGGAATGCATCTTGTCCACATTTATGGACCGAAGATCAAGTACGAGAGAGGTGCTGCAGTTGCTTTCAACATCAGGGATAGAAACCGGGGGCTTGTGCATCCTGAAGTTGTTCAGAGGCTAGCTGAAAGAGAAGGGATATCTCTTGGCATTGGGTTTCTCAGTCACATACGAATCGTGGATGGCCCTAGACAGCATAAGGGTGGCTTGAACCTTGAAGACGCTACTTCCCTTTGCAGGGCGGTGGAGACTGGTGGTCGCGGAAAATCAGGTTTTATAAGAGTCGAGGTTGTCACTGCCTCGCTAGGGTTTCTGACCAACTTCGAAGATGTTTACAAACTATGGGTTTTTGCTTCCAAGTTTCTAAATCCTGGATTTACCAGAGAAGGCAGCCTTCCGACGGTTGAAGAAGGCGAAGAAACATGATGTATTGAACCACTCATTGTTCTTTTTTGTTTGCCCAGATGTGATGGACCTAATGTCGAATCCATCCGAGAGTTAGAGCTGAAGATCAAAAGCCAGGGCTGGGCGAAAGCTGGTGCTGTTTCTATTTCTTTTGCTCTTCCTCGTGACTCTTCTGAAACATGGCAGTTGGGTTGGGATGGATGGATTTGTTGATACTTGTTTGTTGTTTGATTGTTCTCTTATTTTCTCCTCTGGGTTCTGGGTTCTTTGTAGAGAGGGTGGGCTCAGATTTGTATTCTCACTTGAGAAAGTATCTAAACAGCAGAATACATTGATCTCAAAAGGTTCCAACATTCTGCTTTCTAGGTTGTCTGTCTCTATACTGAAAAAAAGTTCAAATTTCTTCATGCTGCTGTAAAAACACCTCAACTAGGCAAGCCTGTTGTAGATTATAATACCCATTTCATTGGCACGTTTTAGATCCCTGCCAGCCACCCTGATTGTTGTAGGGAAGATCTCTATTTCTTATTGAACGTGCAAGCTTATTTGTTACAGCATTTCAATGCCATGCAGGAAGGTTCCTCAACGTCTGTACGCTAGGCAACGAAAAAACTCATCGTTTAGACTTTAGGTAGAGAATTAGACATTCATAACGTCTAGCGTCTTCTTCAACTTTATTAATAAGAGTATGTCGATCTTTGATGCAAATCTTGAGTTGGAGAGCCGTCATTTTCAATGTCTGTTAACACTCTTTTGTGTAAATGTGGAATCCAGGCTTAACAACTTGGTGCTTGTTCTTTCAGTACATTCATACTGAGTTTGTGAAGAAATACAGATCCAGGCTAGGCAGCAATGTAACACTGAAGGTCGCTAATGGTGATAGATGGGAAGTAGAGCTGGCTATTGATGATGATGGGCTTATTTGGCTGATTAAGGGCTGGGAGGATTTCGCAAAGCACCATTCTTTGAAGCCCCGTGATGTTCTAGTTTTGCGGCTAGAGCAGGACAGCTTCTTCCATGTCATGGTGTTGGAACGCACTACAGGCGAGGAGAAGTATCGTTGCAAGGATGTGAATGGCATTCGGAGACTGTTGAGTGATTTTAGAGTTGAGCTGGAAGTTGAAGAAGAAGAGGAGGAGGAGGAAGAAGAAGAAGAGGAGGAAGAAGATGCCTTCTCCACCAACGTTGAGACACCAAACAATCCATCGAAGACTGGAATGAGAGGTACACTTACTCTATGCTTTGTTGTTTTGTGTTGCAGAGTTTGTTGAGTATGCTCCCATTCTCGATCAGTTCAATGACATGTGCTTGTGTCATGCTGGTATAGAGTTGGATGTGCTTAATGTTTCAAGACCCTCTAGAATGGAGTTTGTTGTGTTTGTTCGTTCTATGCAGCTTTTGTTAGCAGGGGCATCAGGCATGGATGACATGAAATCAAGCTCCATACAAGAAACTCCGGCGCTTTACCGGATCGAGCAATGAAGCAATCCTGATCGATATCGACCCGTTAGTTCGAAAAGAACCGAACAGAGTGTTACATCAGCTACCACAACTATACTTCTACCACTGTTACATCACCTAATACCTACATTAATTCATCCATTACAGATCACAAAAAAACACCCAAAAAACCAAACAAAGAGAGACAGAATCATCACTTCACCATTACATCTTCCCTCGACGAGCTCGTGCTCCCGTTCTCCTCCTTCCCCTCGCAATCATCGCCATCCGATTCGCCGTCTTCTTCCTCCTCCGCCCGATCTTCGTCGGACGACGAGAGCGGTATCAGCCAGCACATCCCGTGCAGGTGCCCGTTGATGCAGACGAAGTACTCCAGCCCGCCGTCCCTCGACCCCAGCCTCCTCGCCGCGCTCCTCGGCACCAGCCTCGCCGCCGTCATGCTCCACACGCGGGCCCCGCAGTACGGACACCTCACCTTCTCCTCCAGCCTCACCCCTCGCTTCACCAAAAACGCCCGCGTTTTGGACCTCATGAATCCCCGGAAAATTCCCCTGTAAACCCCCAAATCCTCCCCTGCCTCCGCCGCCGGGTGCTCGCACGGGTCGCTCACGTACAGCAAATCCCCCCTGCACTTCTTCGCCAGGAAGCTCCTCCCCGACGTCTTCGAGAATCGCGACGCCTTCGCCACGTGTCCCGGCGAATTCGACGGCGAAGGAAACCCAGTCCCGTCGCCTCCGCCGCCGCCGCGATAGCCGCAGCAGAAGAGCATCAGCTTCGCGAGGGCCTTCCACCCGCCGTCGATTCGACCGCCGGGGGCGGCGGTGGAGGGAATAGACCCGCTCGTCAATGTGGCCAGCATCCGGGGAGCGCGGTAGAGGCAGAGCTCCCGCCAGAGGAGCCTCGCGGCCACCGCCGCGAGCTTCCGGTTCACCGCCGCGACGGCGGTGAGCGTGTGGAGGTCCCATTTCAGCGACTCGAACACCAGGACGAGGACGCGCTCGTTCAAAATCCCCGAGTCGCCGCCGAACGAGTCGGATCCGGGTCGGCTGGTTCTCCTGACCCGCTTGGTGTTGTTGTCCATGTTGCTTCGTCCCGGAGAGAAAACGATGGAGGTAGTTTTTATACGCGGCTCGAGAAGGGACGCGTGGCGGGCGGTGAATGGGTGGCGTTTACTGGGCAAGTGATCCCTTGATGTTCGCGACGGACACGTGGTAGGAGAGGATTGGTGAGATCGACGCGTGTAACGGGATTGGAGAAAACGACAAGAAGATCTGAGGGAATTGTGGCGTCGTGAGGGAAGCCGTTGGATTAGGGACACGTATGAGGATGGGAAAATATCCTTTTTTAATAATTATTATTTTTGTGGTACCGAAAATATCTTTTTGTTGTCGTTACTTTACCTGACTATTTTTACATGTCAGCATATTTGGTGGCGTGTGGGCAAAATGAGTGCATTATCTGAAACTGGAACGGGTGAAGGGTTTCGTCGGATTCAAGATATGACTTCTTCCGGTGACCGGAGACGCGGCGATTCGGCCGGGACCCGATTGCTCAGAATCGATTTTGTTCAGGAAACCGTTCGCGACAAAGAAGCTTGTAAGCGCAGTGTCTCTCTTCACCGTATTTTATTTTTACCCATTCGTTTCGAAATCGGAGGTCGATTTTGGGTTTTGAATTAGGTATAGTTCTTCGATAAGTATAGAGAGCTGGAGAGGACAGCTCCTTTTGCTCTCGCTTTTATTTGGGACCACAGTGGATTTGCTACTGGACCTGGAGTTACTCTGCTCTCTTGGTAAAAGTACGGGAAATGTCATGATGGTAAAAGAAAGAAGGTGGAAGTAAATTCAACATCCTAAAATGGCTACAAGTTAAGAAAAGCTGCCAGGTTTTGAGGGTTTCAATCTGGCCCTTCTGGGCAAAAGCTATCATCTTTAAGATAGAAATGAAATGCCAATGGCAGAACAAGGAAATGAAATTTCAGCAAGTTTTAGAGCAGCAACCATAAGGTAAAGAAGGAGAGAAGAAAGGTAGGAGAAAAAGAGCTGCTGCAAACCATGGAAACCTTTGGAATGAAGGATGGTGGGCAGAACAAGAAGGCAACGACGACCACCTTTGGGATGATACGCAGGGGAAATGCTTCTGCTATGGAGAAGATGAAGCCCCATTTCTTCAGGGTCATGCTTGATTTCATGTTGCAGGATTCCAAAATAGTAAGTACTCATTTTCCCCCGTGATCCCTTTCTGATTCAACTGGTGATTTCTTTTTCTCTGCAAAGTTTTATGAATTTCTTCAGTCTGGTTGTCAAATCTACTTCCAAAGCTGAAAACTTCTGTCTATGCTTGTTTAGGGTTTCAAAAAAGATGAAGCAAATGTGTAGAATCTGGCTTGTAACTAGCTTTCGTCTGTTTGCTTGCATTGCTTTGACAATGGTTTTTTTTGTTTTCTCCATCTGAAAAAGTAACCGGCACCAAGAACTGACAAATTGTTGCTTTGTGTCAGTACATTCCTACGGAGTTTGTGAAGAACTATAGATCTAGGCTAGGGAGCTCTGCAACCTTGAAGGTTGCTAATGGTGATACTTGGGAAGTAGAGCTGGTTGCTGATGATGATGGGCTGATTTGGTTGGTCAAGGGCTGGGAAGACTTCACAAACCACCATTCTTTGAAGCAAGGTGATATTCTGGTGTTTCGGCTAGAGCAGAACAGCTTATTTCAAGTCATGATTTTCGAACCCTCTGCCAGCGAGAAGAACTACCGCTGCAAGGACGTAAACGACCTTGGAAAGCTGTTGAATGATATCAAAGTTGAGGAGGAATGTGATGCTGGGAAGGAGAAAGGTAGTGGAACTTTTGAGAAAATAGGAAATTTGACAGGCCATTGTATTTTTTTTTCTCTGTTGAACAGAAGGTTCTGAACATGAAAGACTAATGCAGAAGTTCGTTTCTTTCCATGGACCAGTTCCTGCTGGAAAGCTGAAGGAAATCGAAACCAAGAAGAGTGGTGGAGGGAAGAGAAAGGTTAAATTGGCTGTTCCATTTGAGATTCCAAACCATCCATTGGAGACAAAAGTGAAAGGTAACATTTACTATTTGCTTGCTTTGTTTTCTTCATGCTACGAGTTTATTACCTTCCCAAACTTGATAAAGTTTTGCTTTGGCAGAGTGAGGTTATGTTTCCTTCTCGATTGATGCATTTACTTATGCTTGGTCTTTTATTCTGCTAGCTTTTCACCTTGTCAAATATGTAGTTTTGCTTTTCCATCAACAGAGTGAAATTGAATGCTTGCATTGTCGATTGATGCATTTTACATATGCTCCCACGAGCTCAAAATTCGACCAAATTTGATGCAGGAATATCACAACCAAGGAGGTGCAATGCCTCTACGAGCTCAGACAATCCAAACTTCTTCATCACCATCAGTGAAGCACACATGACACATCGTTACATGGTAGGTTCATTCAGTTCCATCAAACGAATTTACCATTTTTTCAAGGAAGCTTTGCATAACCAAATTTGAAAGCTGCCTCTCTCTTTGAATGTGCAGCTTCTGCCTACTAAATTTGTGTATGAACACATGATACCTGCACGTGGTACTATGCCTGAAAGTCGTATTGTGATGATTTCGAGTGAAGACGGGGTCGACTCATGGTCATTGTCCTTTGTCTTTCATCAACGACATGGAGGTGCACGTGGACAGGGCTTGTTCATTGGCGGTTGGCCCGCGCTCCGCAGAGGCAACTCTTTGAAATCAGGGGATGTTTGCCGGTTCGAGCTCATCTCCGATGGCCAAATGAAAGTGAGTATTCGGAGGGCTTAAGGATGGTTGCATCTGCTGAAAGTTTGAGAACCTCTAGAATGGAGTTTGTTGTGTTTGTTCGTTGTGTGTGTTTACTTATGGATGATGATGAAGCTTATGAAACCACTACAGCTTTTCGTTAAAGGAATTAATGGGATAGTGTAGTTTCATGTGGGAGGGAGTGGTAAGACGTTTGTTGATGCTTTGTTTTGGTTTCTGAAGCAAGGCATGAGTTGTGCTTTATGGCTTTCCATGGCAAAACTCTGTTATCAAGTTACTTTCTGATAGTAGTTCTGCTATTTGACTAGATTGAAAGTTATCTTGTTTATGATTGTGATTATTATTGATCATCAATTTGGCTAGCATACTTACAAGATTCTTTTAAGCACATGTTTATGTCGCGGATTGACGAAGCCTTAGCAGTTAGCACGCCCCTAAATTACACCATCCATTAGTCCCCCGACGATAACAAATTGTTCGCAATCTTAGATGATCATCCCTAAAACACAACCAACTCCATTCCAACAAGGTCCGAAGCTTCGACAGAGCACATATCACTGTTGAGCTATCAAACACAATTCATGGGGAACTTCAAGATCCCAATACTAACAAAGGCTTAAGCCTTAGCCACTCTCCGAATTATAGTACTTGTCCCATTAAATCCCTAAACCACAAAGCTTCAAACACAAGCAAACCAACCAGAGCCTTAATGTCTCTCGATAGTCACCTTCATTTGGCCATCGGAGATGAGCTCGAACCAGCAAACGTCTCCTAGTTCAAGAGCGTTGTCCCTACGGAACACGGTCCAACCACCAGCAAAACTGCCCCGTCCACTGGTGCGTCCATGGCATACACTAAAGATAAAGGACAAGTCCCATGAACCAGACCCGTCTTCAGCAGAAACCTTCACATTACTACTTTCAGGCTTCATGTGGTTAAACACAAAAGCACTCGGCAAACCCTGCACATTCAGTGAGAGAGAGAGAGTGATCCATCAAGGTCCAAACGAAACCTGCTTAGAATCGAAGTTGTATCCTTTCGATAAGAATTAATCAACTTACTGTGAAGTGCTTCTTCATGTTATATTCCATCATCGTAATAGAGAAGCTTGGATTCGTCGAGCTTGTTGAGGCATTGCCCCTCCTTGGTCCCAGTGTTCCTGCATCAAATGGAGTCATGATATGAACTATGGAATGAAAGCATTCAACTCTCTTTTTCCATCGAAATTACATATTACCGAGGCTATATCGATCACAATGTATCAATCTGACAAAGGAAAACACAAAACTCAATCTGCCTTGGCAAACTTACCCATTTGGGAAGGTTAAAAACTCACAGCATGAAGAAAACAAAGCATATAGTAAATGTTACCTCTCATATTTGTCTCCAATGGAGCAGCCAATTTCACCTTTCTCTTCCCTTCTCCACCACTCTTCTTGGTTTTCACTTCCTTGAGCTTCCCTGCAGGAAATGGTCCACGGAATGAAACAAATTTCTGCGTTAAGTCTTTCAGGTTCAGAACTTTCTGTTCAACATGAACATAACAATACAATGAGCTGTAAAATTTCATATGTCCTCCAACCTGTCTCTTTCCCCACATTAATTTCCTCCTCAACTTTGACCTCATTGAACATCCTTCCAAGGCCATTCACATCCTTGCAACGAAACTTCTTCTCGCTGGCAGTGGGCTCGAACACCATTACGAGAAATAAGCTGTCCTGCTCTAGCCGGAACACCACAATATCACCTTGATTCAAAGAATGGTGCTCTGTGAAGTCTTCCCAGCCTTTGACTAGCCAAATCAGCCCATCATCATCAGTAGCCAGCTCTACTTCCCATGTATCGCCATTAGCAACCTTCAAAGTTGCAGAGCTGCCAAGCCTGGATCTATATTTCTTCACAAACTCAGTAGGAATGTACTGATACCGAAACAACATTTAGTCAGTTCTTATTTCAGGTTACTTGATCAGAAAGGGAAAACAAAAACCCATTGCCAAAGCAATGGAGACCAATAAAACAAAGCTAGCTGCAAACTAGATTCTACACATTTGCTTCTTTTATGAAACCCTAAACAAGCACAGACAAAAGTTCTCAGCTTTGGCGATAGGTTTGACAACCAGACTAAACAAAACTTCAGAAACTACTGCAGACAAAGAAAAATCACCAGTTGAATCAGAAAGCATCACAGAGGAGCAAAAAAAAAAAAAAGAGTTCTTACAATTTTGGCATCTTTCAGCATGAAATCAAGCATGACCCTGAAAAAATGGGGCTTCATCTTCTCCATATCAGAAGCATTTCCTCTGCGTATCATCCCAAAGGCTGGTTTTGCCTTCTTGTTCTGCCTACCATCCTTCATTCCAAAGCTTTCCATGGTTTGCAGGCAGCTCTTTTTCTCCTCCCTTTCTTCTGCTCTCCTCATGGTGGCAGCTCTATAACTACACTGAAGTTCATTTCTGTGTTCTGCAATGGGTATTTCATTTCTATTTTTTTTTTATCTTAAAGATAATAGCTTTGCCCTAAAGTAACAGATTTAGTCCGCTGTAAAACCATGGCTGCTTTCTTAACTTTTAGTCATTTTAGGGTGTTCAAATTTACTTTCACCTACTTTTACCTTCATGACATCGTTTAGGCAGTAACTCCAACCTACCAACTAACCAATTCTCCTTCACTTTTCCTTTTCCTAGAAGAAATGTGTTCAGAAGGTCAAACACAGGTTCCTAGCAGTTGAGCTTGATCATTCCTACAAGTCACAGAAAACAGGGGAGGAAAGAAACCAACAACAAAAAGCCATTTCTGCTGCCCAGTGGTGGCTGAAAACAGATGGGAAACCCCAACTAACACAACCATAAAGAAAAATGACAAAATTGGAAGAATTCAAGCAATTTACATATTTCTAAGGTGGGGGTGAGCAAAAGCAAGCAACTTCCCTTCATTTTCCCCTAGTCATGGCCATGTCTCAAAGAGCCACCGTCATTTTGGCAACGAGGCTCATTGCCTTGATCGCCACGCTTATCGCAGCCGTCGTAATGGCGTCGAGCCACGAGAAAGGCTCCATCTTTGGAGCCGTATCTTACGAAGCTAAGTACTCTGACACCCCTGCCTTCAAGTAAGTTAGCCATTTTCATGCAATCCTGTCTACAATAATATACAAACACAACTCTCAAATCCTCTGTTTTCCAGATACTTTGTGATTGCTAATGTGGTGGTGACAATTTACGGGTTCCTAGTCCTGTTTCTTCCTTCCGAGAGCCAGCTCTGGAGGCTGGTTTTGGTCTTTGATTTGGTATGCTGACAACAAAATTTGTATGTGAATACTGTGAGCACCAAGGTTTAGATTGCTATCTTATGCTCTTGTTGTTGTTGTTTGTTTGTTCTTATTGTTAGGTGCTGACGATGCTGCTTGTGTCGAGCATTTCGGCAGCTCTGGCGATTGCACAAGTTGGGAAGAAAGGCAACTCTCATGCTGGTTGGTTGCCTGTGTGTAACCAGATTCCCAAATACTGCAGCCAGACGACGGCAGCCTTGGTGGCAGGATTTGTTGGGCTCGTAGTTTACTTTCTTCTTGTTTGCTACTCCATTCACCGTGATTTGGATCCTTTCCTTGTTCGAAAGAATTAGCCTTTCATGCACTTTTTACCTCTAGCTCGCTCAACAGAGAAACTAACCTGTTCTAACTGCAAATAGTGGAGGATTTTTATGGGTGCGTTTCACTGATAAACTAACTAGTCCGGAAGGCATTATTACGTATGACGGTATGAGCAGAGGAAGTTGTTCAAAAAACAGAGGATATCAAGGAGCCTACTTCTGAATGATGCTTCATCTCCATAAGCATTTGTGAGTGGAGGGTTACACAATTATGCTACTTCATTTGGTTGTTCACGACTTTTTATCGTAATATCATACACAAACGTATTGTTTCTTCGAATCTAAGACGTAAGTATTTGCCGCGAAGACAAAGATAAAATGAAGAAACAAAATTAAGTCATTGTCATTGCGAGATTGAAATAATCATCTAGTCATTTTGACCGTTAAGTTTCTCTTAATAGTCCAGATTAACATGTCAAACTTTCAAAATTTGAATAATAAAATACATATATCAACTTGGCCTCGAAATCTAACGATGATAATTAACGAATCCACTGTTTTCGAGAATGTAAGTTCAGTGATCGATTTGTGGACGACCCGAAAAGATTAGTGACCGTTTTTGTAATTTACCCTTTCTTTCTAAAGAATAGGATAGGGAACCAGAACCATATCTCGTATCTCTATTCTCCAGAGAGAGACAGAGGTTGGGCTCAGAGCATAATCACCAACTCTCTAACCAGAGAGCACCAAAAAAGCAAAACAATGTTGAGTCTCTCAATTGCTACACCACTTCCCAAACCTTTCCTTCCACTTCCGAAATCCGGGTTCGCCGGCATCCAACTCAACCAAACATGCCTTCTCCCGCCGCTTCGAGTTCGCCCCCGGACGGCGTACAGGGCCGCCGGGACTCCGGCGGCGTCGGTTGTGATGATGGCAAAGAAGGACGAGGAATTGAAGGAAATCAGAGGACTGACCACCGACGAGATCAACGACCAGGTTGTTGACCTTAAAGGTGAGCTCTTCATGCTTCGCCTGCAGAAGTCGGTCAGGAATGAGTTCAAGTCCAGCGAGTTCCGCCGTATGCGCAAAAGGGTACCCTTTTTCTCCTTCGTTTCTCTAGCATTGTCTCATAGGAAATGTGTTTGGTTTTGAGAAGGCTTTGGATAGAGGGTAAAGAGTACTGTTTGTTTGGAAAGAATGGTGGAGTGATTTGGAAGTGGTATTTGCTGTTAGCTGTTAGCTGTTAGCTTCTCGGCAATGGTGGCCAGGTCTGAATTGATGAAATTTTGGTGCTTTAGGTTTCGGAAGTTGGAACTTGGTAGCTTAATTTTAGAGGGTTAACATTGGTTTGGGAAAAGCATTCTGGTAAATTGAGGCTTTGATGCGAGAATTTGAGGATTGATGGTAACTATGATGCCCGAGCTTAACTTGTTATGATACCCTTGAGATCTATGTCATCATCGATGTCTATCTGACTCAAAGAATTTTGGAATCCATGCTTTAGTGGCTTTTATTGTCTGCCTAATCTTTGCAATGTAGGGATCAAATGAGCTTTATCTGCTACCAGGGATAGAAATAGCCTACTGGTCATCACAGGTGGTTGGCATAAAAGATGCATTGTAGCAGATACTATGCTTCCTGGCCAATCCATTTGCAGGTTTAAGGAGTTACGTAGCTTTGTCGTCTTGATAAGGTTATGATAGAGTTGAATGATGAATTACTGTTCCATGAGATCTTCGCCAAGCAGTGGCGAGCTTCCGGAGTATTTTCCGGCTGAACCATGTTTTTGTTTTACTAGCGATGGTTCAATTTGCACGATAGATGTGAGATACATTCAAACTTTGATTTCAGAACATTCTGTGTGTGAAAGACTGAGTTCCTCTCTTTTCAATCCATGAATGCAGATTGCACGCATGTTAACAGTTAAGCGTGAGAGAGAGCTTGAAGAGGGTATCAACAAGAGGTTATCAAGAAAGCTTGACCGGCAATGGAAGAAAAGCATTGTTGTCAGACCACCTCCGTCTTTGATCAAGCTGCGAGAGGAAGAAGCAGCCGAAGAAGCTGAGAAATCTGCTTGAGACAATCAAACACAGCTCTGGAGAACTTTCTTTGGTACCTCAAATTTTCAGATAATGTTGTATAATGTCAGTATCTGTACTTGATTCTGTTTCCTTTTCAATGTCATCTTGGAATTATGATTAGCATGATTGTAAGTTCCCTGAATACTTTTTGAAATGAAGAGTTATTCAGAATTATAGGTTTCATGTTTATCCATTCTGCTTTGTCAACAGTATAGCCTAAAGCAGTCTAAAACCTGCTTGAGAAAGGACATAAGAAAAGGAGAGTTTTTATAGCTTCGACTTGATTTTCCTATATTCTTGGGCTGGACTAAGGCAGCCATTAATCAAAAGCTTCAGCCTTTTGCTTGCTAACAGATCGCCGGTTTAATTTCTTCTCATCCCTATAGCAAATTTTACTTGTCACGTCATATAGACAAAGCAGAAGTTTTAGCTCAGCATTTAGTAATGGCTATTAGCATAACAAATTCTTTCTGAAGGAACACATTTCTCAGAAGAACATCAATGATTTAAGCCTTTGTTAGATTTTAGAATCAACTCCCAACTGTTTCATTCTGCATATCAAAAGCATTCACAAACCATAGTTAATGGAAACACCAACATAAGCTGACAACATTTAGCAGAGGATTAGCAACATGATCAGAAACTGAACAGTTTCCTTTAGCAATCTAGAATCGTCCCAGCTGTTTAGTTCTACATATCAGACACATTCCTTAGCATTAGGTAAAGAGAAACAACAGCATAAGCTGATAATATTCAGCAGAGGATTAGCAAACATGATCAGAAACTAAACAGACTCCTTTAACAACCTACCGTGATAATCATTCTCGAACCCCACTTAAATAAACAACCCAACTTTCCAGCTAGCAAGTAGCTTCTCTCTAAGAACAACGCAGAATATGAACTGTCAGAACACCTTCAGTGGCTGTGGGCACGATTATGAGAGTGTCCCCTACTTTTAAAGAGTTCTGACGCGCAAATGCTAACCAGCCTCTAGAAAGAGTAGGAACACCGTGGTCTGATACAATTCCCACAGGCCATGTCTCTTGTTCAACCCGAATATCCAACATTTTATCTTTCCAATTGGTGATATGCCTCTCAACAAACCCTCCCTGCATCCTCTGCAAATAGAAACTTTTTCAGTTGTATACACTAGATGAACCACTACAATAAAACACTGTTTGTTTGTGACGACCTACCAAGCCTTTCTTTGCCAAAGAATTTTTTGAGATAATGACTTGGAGAAAATCAGTTTGCGAAGCAAACCCATCTGCAGCTTCAATTGTAGGTCTACTGTGCCGTGAGCTTGGAGGTCCCATAGAAGCACTTTCGACTATCAGAGAATATAAGACAACTTAAATTTCATACATTACTCTGTAAGAAACTTAGAAGAAAACACATCTCGGTTCCCGAAAGCTTGGGAGGAAAAATTGCGTACCTTCACGTGCAAACATGAACGGACTTGAGCTTCCGTTAGCTCTGCTTCTCCTTGGAGGTTCCTTGTTCACTTTCACATTCTGTCCACCCTCAGCTGTTCTTCTCTTTTTCCCTGCAGATATTGACGAAAGTATGATCAAAATGTTGCTCTTCTTCCATGTTTATGTGTTGAACCAATACTCACTGTCACCGGTTCTCTTGTACTCTTCGTGGTTGGCATTCGCAGCGAACCACGACTGTCTTCCACCACCATCTCCATTGTTGTTATTGTTGTTGTTGTAGTTCTTGTCCTTCATCAAAGAGAATCCTGAAAACTCAACAGATATCAAACCATGTAAACCGTTAGAACAAAGAGATTCAAAACATAAATAGCGTCTGTTATGACAAGCACCAGTGAATTTTGCTAAATCTTCATCTACAGCTTCAGTAGTTGTGGTTCTGCTGGGCTTTGAGCTGGAAGGTCTCCAAGAAAAGGCTGGCTCATCTGTCACAAATATATCCATGCATCAACAAACATTTTTAACTACTCCTTAAAATGAAAGAAAGTTCCAGTTTTCGGAAAGTTCTGAAAGCAAAAATTATGTACCTTCCTGCTCAGCTATGGAAGGAATACGAGAATTCTCATCTTTGTTCCTTCCAAAGGGGGTTCCATTAGCTCTATCTCTCCTTGGAGCATCCTGTTTCACTTGCCTCCTCTCTCCATCATCTGCTGTTCTCCTTTTCCCTGCAGAGATAGATGAAAAATATGATTAAATTGTGTTTCTTTCTTCCCGGTTTATGTGCTGAGCTGAACGAACAACACTTACTAGCACTCGTAACCCCTTTTTGCTTGGGATTCTCTGCAGACCGCCGCTGGGCTGGCTGCCTTCCGACACCTTCATCATTGTTGTTCATCTCCTTAACCTCTGACGGGCCTGCACACACCTCAGCAACAAAAAAATCAAGCCATAAATGAACCTTAAACACAAAGAGGTTCAAAACAGCAGCAAGGTTTTTTTTTTTTTTTTTGTTTGTTATAAACTAGTAGGAAAACAAAGTTGAAATTGACAAGTTACCTAAGATCTCGACAGAATGAGCATATACACTCTCTTCCTCCTCAGCTTCTGGAAACTCCTGGTTTCCATTTGATCCACCGTTGACAAAACTGGAAGCTGGAAACTCCCAGTCTAGCCCATTCGCACCAAGCATCAAAAGCTTAAACCTTGAATAGCTTTTGTACTCAAACAGCAGATAACATCCATGGCTAAGTTTATAGTGATCTACAAACTCCTGCCAACCATTCCTCAGCCAAAACCCGCCACCATCTTCGTAGAGCTCCATCTCCCTCTCCCTTGGATCTCCGACTGTTGGCTCCAGGACTACTGGGTTTGACAAATTTTCTCTCCCACATTTCTTGAGGAACTCCCCAGGAATCAGCTGATCGATAAACGACAGACATAACTTTGACAAGTAAATGAACAAGCTTTACAAAACCCTAATCTTTGAACATGAAAAAAAGGACAGAACTTTTGGGAAGGGCTCACCATTCTCTTGTGTTTGATGGTGTCTTCAGTGAGCTGCTTCAGGAAATGGGTCGTCATCGGAGTAGTTTTCTGAAGGAGAAGCACTTGCTGTTTTCTTGGTGGGTTGGAAGAAGAGAAAGGAGAAGAATGGAAGAGGAGAGAGGAAGGGAAATGGGTTTGCCTTTGCTGCTATGAGTCCAAGGCAGATTAAGCTTTGTCTGAAAGAGCTTTGGGAAATTTGGAGCTTGCTATTGTTTGCTAAGAATGGCTAAAAGGAAGCAAAGGTGTGTCAGGTTCGGAGCATTTCTGATAGTAGGAAATTTCGTGTCCCACTCCCATCACAGGCCAACATAGCGCGGCCCCTCATTAATTATGGATCATTTTCATTTCCTGCTGAACAGAATAGATTGTTAGTAGTTGATCTTTTGACTTCCATTGACTTGTTGATGCTATCCAATTCACGACTAAGTTAGAAGTAAGAACAACAGATAAACTTTTTTCACCAAGAATAAAGGGGATTGTGAAGCAGTAGTGTGATGAGAATGGCTGCTTTCGGATTGTGTTAGCTTTCTGAACTCTAGAATGCAATATAACATGAACTGCTCATGGTCTTCGCATTTGCAGTATGTACCCGTTGGCTTTTCAGTTAGGCACGCTGGGGAAGACGAGAAGTCAACTTCAGGTCACGGATAAAACTTGGACAATGGCACTGTGTAGGTACATGAAGGACAAGTATGTATACTTCTGTGAGGGCTGGCCTGAAATTGCAGAGGGTAACCTGCTGAAACAAGGAGACATTTGCATCTTTGAGTGCGTTCCAAGGTGGACTAATGTCTTGCTGAAAGTCACTGTCATTCGAGAATGTTAATTACTACATACACAGCTTTGAGTTCAAGTGCAAGATGGCTGAAAGTTATCTCACCGTCATCGACAACAAAAGCAGTTCACGATTCTTTCAGGTGCTGTTTAGTTTCTTCTCATCCGTACTGCAAATTTTACTTGTAAACCATACACACAAACTAGATGTTCTACCTCAGCATTTAGTAATGGCTATTAGCACAACAGATTCTTTCTGATGGAACAGATTTCAGATGAATTTCAAGAACACGGACTAGATGGGCCTAGTAAAATCAACATCAGCTTTTGTGAGAATCCAACAGAGGACTAGCAACATGATCAGAAACTTAACTGAGTCCCTTAACTACTTACCAACCATGACAACCATTCTCAAAAGCTACCTAAACTGAAATTCCAACTTCTCAGCTAAGCTAACAAGCAGTAATCGGCTAAGAACAACGCAAAATGTGAACGCTGAGCACATCTGCAGTGGTAGTAGGCACAAATATAAGAGTGTCCTCTGCTTTCAGAGAGTTATCACGTGCAAATGCTGGCCAGCCTTTGGATAGATAAGGGCAACCGTCGGCTTTTTGGATGATTTTCACATGCCATTTTTCTTCTCCTACCTGAAGCTCCACCATTTTCCCAATCCAATTTGTGATGTGCCTCTGAATAAACTCTCGCTGAATCCACTGCAAAGAGAAACAAAGAAAAGGAAATCTGGTTGTTTGCCTAGACGAACCATTATAACAAAGCACGGTTTGTTTGTTTGTCTGTGACAACTTACCAGGCTACCTCCTTTCTTGAAACTTTTCGGGATAATGACTTGGCAGAAATCTGGCTGTGAAGTCAACTCATCTGCAGCTTCATCCGTTGTGGTAGTTCTACCACACTTTGAGCTGGAAGTTCTCTTGGAAAAAGCTGGCTCATCTGTGATAAATACATTCATCCATCTGTAAAACTTGGAAGAAAGCACATTTTTCAGTGTTTGAAATTTGGAAAGTAAGAGTTTGTACCTTCCATGGATGGAATGTGAGAGTTATCAGCCTTATCCCTTCCAGAGGGGCTCCCGTTACCTCCGTTTCTCCTTGTAGCTCTCCTATTCACTCTCATTTGCTCTGCACCCTCAGTTGTTCTTCTCTTTTTGCCTGCAGAAACTGAAGAAAGTATAATAAACTTTGAGCTCTTTCTTCACCTTTTATATGCTGAACTAACAACACTCACTGCCAGTGGGTCTCATGAACTCTTTGTGTTTGGCATTCTCGGCCAAACACTGATGCGCCTGCTGTCTTCCACTGCCTTCACTATTGTTGTGATTCATGTCCTTCATCATAGATAACCCTGCAAATATCAACAGAAATCAAACCATGTAAACCAGAAAAAAAAAAAACAAAGAGATTCAAAACATAAAGGGGGGGGGGGGGGGGGGGGTTGTCATGACAAGCACTTAGGAGTCTTGCATAATCTTCATCTACAGTAGTTGTAGGTCCGCCAGGCTTTGCGTTTGAAGGTCTCCTAGAGAAAGCTGGCTCATCTGTCACAATTATATCCATGCATCAACAAACATTTTCACAGCATCCTAAACAGAAAGCACATTTCAGTTTTGGTAAAGTCTGGAAAGCAAAAATTATGTTACCTTCATGCTCAGTCATGGAAGGAATACGAGAGCTCTCAGCCTTATCCCTTCTAAAGGGGTTTCCATTAGCTCTATTTGCCCTTGGACCTTCCTGGTTCGCTTTCCTCCACTCTCCATCATCAGCTGCTCGCCTCTTCCCTACAGAGATCGATGAAACTATAGTATCAAATTGGTGTTTCTTTATTCCCTTTTTATGTACTGAGTTGAAAGATCTAACACTTACTAGCACTCATGACCCCATTTTGCTTGGCATTCTCTGCACAACGCGGCTGAGCTGGCTGCCTTCCGCCACCTTCAACATTATTGTTCATCTCCTTAACTACTGATGAGCCTGCACACACCTCAGCACCAGAAAAACAAAGCCACAAATAAACCCCAAACACAAAAGAGGTTCAAAAACAACAGCAAGGGTTTTGCTGTAGAAAACAAAAGTTGAAAATGGACAAGCGACCTAAGATCTCCACAGAATTAGCATCGACACTCTCTTCCTCTTCATCCTCTGGAAACTCCTGGTTCCCATTCAATCCAACATTGACAAAACCGGAAACTGGAAGCTCCAACTCCAGCCCATTTGCACCAAGCATCAAAAGCTTAAACCTCGAGTAGCTCCTGTACTCAAACAGTAGAAAACATCCATGGCTGAGTTTGTAGTGATCCACAAACTCCTGCCAGCCATTCCTCAGCCAAAGCACGCCACCATCTTCGTAGAGCTCCAGCTCCCTCTCCCTTGGATCACCAACGGTTGGCTCCACCACTAGTGGGTTTGTCAGATTTTCTCTCCCACATTTCTTCACAAACTCCGCAGGAATCAGCTGATGCACAAACAGAGACAAAAAAAAAAAATTGAACCCTAACCTTTGAACATGAAAAAGGACAGAACTTTAATGGGATTACCAGTCTTTCATGTGTGATGGAATCTTCAGTGAGCTGTTTCAGGAAATACGTCATAGTTGGTTTATTTTGAAGGAGAAGCACTGGTTGTTTCTTTGGTGGGTTTGAAGAATAGGAGAAGAGAGAAAGGAACTGTCGCAGAGAGAAAATGGACAAGGGAAATGGTTGCCTCTTTGTTGAATGAATTCTCAAGGCAGATGAAAATTTGCCTGAAAGATCTGTGGGAAACTTGGAACCTGCTAGTGTTTGCTGAAAATGGCTAAAAGGAAGCACTAGTGTCAGGTTTGGAGTATTTCTGAAATTATGATTATGGGGGAAATGTGGGGTCCACCAAACAGCAGCCGCCTAATTAATTACTAAATTAGTATTAATTATCATTTTTAAGAATAAATTTCAGTAGGACCTGCATTTCCCACATTTTTGTCATACGGTTAGGGGTGTTCAAACGGTTTGGTTACCATGGTAACCGTTTTAACCAGTACTATTTGGATAATTTGGTTTAGTTAATTTGGATAATTGGTTTGGTTTGGTTAAAGTTTTTAGCTTGTTTGGTTTAGGTGGTTTGGTTTGGTTTCAGACACTCCTAACCAGTCAAACCAAATTAACCAGTTAAGTAATTAGTCATATATCTAACATATATTATATACACATACTTAATACTTTGCATAACCACTCAAGAGTTAACGTTCATCCCTTTTAGACTCATAAAATATAAAGCTCAATATTGCTCATATAGTGTATATTTGTATATGTAAAATGTAGACCACAAAATATGAACGCCTAATTTAGATAAATTTCATACATTATGACGGATGAAAACTTGAAAGGAAGGTCATTTCTAGCCTATGATAATTGCTTAGAGACTAAGTCAATTTACACAAACACAACAATTCATTAACCCATACCATGGTCATAATTTTTTGTTAGGTGAATACTTCTATACTAATTGTAAGATAATTGTCTTAGTTGCATGTATTTTTGTTAAGGGTCAACTATAACTACGTGTTGATTGTTATGTTTTATTCATTATATAAATTACGAATTGTTGCATTAACCGAAAATTTTCATCGTCAATGATAATGTGATTTTATATTGGTTAATCTGGTTAACCAATTAACCAAACCGATTAAACTTTAGTTTGGTTAATTTGGTTGTTGTATTAGTTTGGACGGTTTGGTTATGATATTGTATTCAATGGTTAATGGAATTTAGCCTTATTTGGTTTGGTTATAACCATGGTAACCATTTGAACACCCCTACATACGGTGCTTAAGAAATTAGAAAATGGAAGAAAAAAAATCAAATTTATCCTTTTCTATTTTTGTTAAACCTTGTAATTTTGTAGATGAGTTGGTAATTTTATGGGCCAAAATTATGTACCAAGGCGTTGAAGAGCCCATTTTAAACTGTACCTCGCGGTGCGAATGAGGCAGCCCACTTTATTGGGCCCTATGAAAGAGCCCAACGGTAATAGTTGCAAGCTCCTTTTCTGTTGACCGGCCGGAGAACAGCTAACCGCCGTCGGCAAGCACCTTCCTTTCCCGTCCCGTTCGAACTGGGAAGACCAATTACCGACACTCCAATTTTCCTCTGCCATTTGCCTCGCGTTTTTTAGGCCATATGGCACAATCTCCGTCGTCTTCCTCTCTCTCTGATTAATAGAAAGCAGAACCAGACTGCGAGAAGGGCCAAGCTGTTCCCTTCAGAGTCAAAGATGACTTCTTCCGGTGAACGGAGACCCGACGACCACGGCAGCAACCTGGTCGGAGCCCGTTTCTTCAAAATCATTCTCCAGGAAACCGTTCGCGACAAGAAGCTCGTAAGCACAAATTCTCTCCCTCCCCATTTCTTACCCACACTCAGCCAAAACTGGAAGCTGGCTTTGGGGGGGGTTTTCAATCTTTCATTCTCAACATGCATGCTTCATTTCGCAGTTGATTCCTTCGAGCTTCGTTACAAATTGCGGGGAGGGTTTGTCGAACTCTGCAATTCTGAAGGTCCCAAGTGGGCTGAGCTGGACGGTGGGTCTGGTGAGGGATGAAATTGGGGTCTGGTTTAGGAATGGATGGCAAGATTTTGCAGAATTTCACTCATTGAGATATGGGCATTTCCTGGTTTTTGAGTACAAGGGTTGCTCCAGTTTCTATGTAGTTATTTGTGATAGAACGGCTGCTGAGATTGTGTACCCGATCACTAGAACTGCTAGCAACCAGCAGCCTGCTGATGAAACTGGAAGTTTTTTACTTGAACCAAAAGTTGAGGTGATTGAAGATGTCTCTGATGAAGTGGATGCGCCCCAAAGAAGCAAGGGTAAGTCCCCAGTCGAGGTTTCGCAGTCTCGCGGTAGGAAGAACGAGAAGAAGAATGTGCGGGGTAGTTCGTCTAGAAATGGCAAAGTGAGGATGGAGAGTTGCAGTAAGGAAAGTGCAGAAGGGCATGAATCATCTGCACAAGGGATTGGAAGTGAGTGTTCTTCCACTTTCTTTCAGATGTGTAACTTTCAAAACTTGTTCTCGCTGCTAGTGTTGGCTTGTGATTCTTGTGGGTTCTTCCTTTGTGTGTTATCGTACAATGTAGGCAATTCGGTGGAGTTGGGAGTCAAAGAGGAAGAAGGAGGTGATGAGATGATCCATGAAGAGCCTCCATTTGTGAGGGGACGTAAGCCTATCACTGGATTCACCTCACCACATCCATTTTTCGACTGCCGGATGACTTCTAGTACTTTGTCAAGGAAGCAATTGGTACGTTGTATACTCGGCTGAGTATTTCTCAGCTAAGAACAGTAGTGTGATAAGAACTGCTGCTTTAGATTTGTGTTTGTTTTCTTAACTCTTGAATACAGCATAACATGAACTCTTCATGGTCTTTGAATTTTCAGTACTTACCAGCAGGCTTTTCAGTCAGGCACATTAGGAAAGACGAGAAGTCAGTGAAGCTTCAGGTCGCGGACAAAACTTGGCCAGTGGCACTAGTTAGGTTCACGAAGGACAAGTATGTGTACTTCAGCGACGGCTGGCTTGAATTTGCAGAGCAGAACTCTCTGAAACAAGGAGACATTTGCATCTTCGAGTGCGTTCAGAGGTGGACTAACGTCCTGCTGAAAGTCACCATCGTTCGAGAATGTTAATACGAACTAGGAATGCTATTTATCCTTTCTGTATGTGTGGAAAGCTAGCACCCGGGACAGTGCAGATAGCTAGTTCCCTGTTGTGTATTTTCGAGAAATAATGACTTCTGTTGCCAAGTTCCAAATGAAGCTTCTTCTTCATTGTTTCTTTTAGCAGTCACAAAAACGCAGTTGAGTCTGGCTGCTATACCTTCATGTTTGCCATCACTGCCAGATTACTCAAACTGGGTATTCATAACTTCGAGATGAAAGGCTCCACTGGCTGATACTGTAATATGATGATAATGGTTAAGCAATGGAGGGTTGGCAACACAGACGCAACTGGCAGAAGAAGCAAAGTTAACCAGAAGTAGATACAAAGAATCCCTTATAAGATTCTTGGCCTGAAAGGATATTTAATTGCTTGCAGCAAAAGTCAATAGTGTCACAGTTAAGCCCAGTTGGAATGTTAGATAAAACCAAATTAATCTCTTTCATTGTGTGGAAAGAAGAGGCGGACGAAGACTTTTCTGTGTGGAACTTAATAAAAGCAAGCACACCCACCACATCAAATGAGAACGTCTGAAGCACTCATAGCCTACTTGCCGCCGGTCAACCCGCCGGCTCTTTCTTCTTCCTTTCCTGCGCACAGCTTTGAGTTCCATGTGCCTGTCGGACCCCTTCGAAACTGAGACTCGGCGGTAAGTGTTTCTGAAGTTCCATTGATCAAATGCAATGCATACTTCTGATAGGTGCCCCTAATATTAATGTGAGTTGATTGTCAATCGCGGTTGGATAAGTTTAAACATGTCTAGCTCAGCCATTAGTTTGTGTTAAATAGCATTGTTGTCATTCAATGTTTATTAACGATTCATTTAAGCAGAGCTATATACGGTTCAAACTTATCTGCAAACCGCCATTGGTTACATAAGCACCCCCATGCTTTTATTCGGCGCCGCTTTTGTTCCTAAACGAAGAACACGATGCATGAGACGAGTTCTGCCAGGAACACCATGATGACTCCGAGGGAATACAAACAATCATAGTAAGTGTACCAACTCAAAAATAGAGGTATGAGGAGATGATGATATAACCCCAACCAAGGTAAACAACAAAACCACAATTCCCTAAACTGACAGAAAGCACTAGTATAAAGAGTTAGCCATCGTCAGCGCTGATTAGAAGTATGTTCGCATGTTAAGTAATTTGTGGTAAGCGGCATTTTAGTATTCCATCTTTATCTACAATACACAACGAACATTAAATTCACGCCTATTTTAAGCAGAACTATATATAGTTCAGACTTATCCTGTCGCAATTTACAACAAGCGCAACTCATGTTCTTATAAGGCGCTGCTTTTGTTTCTCAAGAGAGGAAACATATAGCAACCTATATTGCAACACCATGACTACCATCAAAGCATATAGACTATCATAATGAGTTTGTACTTTGTAGTAACTCAAAACAAGAGCTATGAGCCTATGAGGAGATGTTGCTATAACCCCAAGCCAAGGTAAAGAACAGAACCACAATTCCATGCACGGACAGAAAGCACTAGAATCAAGAGTTAACCATCGTCAGCGCTGATTAGAGGTATGTCTGCATGTTTAAGTAATTTGTAGTAAGCGACATTCTCTCATTCCATATTTATCTACAATACACAATGAACATTAAATTCGCGCCTATTTTAAGCAGAAACTATACATGGTTCAGACTTATCCTATCGCCATTAACAACAAGCGCAGCTCATGTTCTTATCAGGCGCCGCTTGTGTTTCTAAAGAGAGGAAACAGTACACACAGGACGACGAGTTCTGCCGGATGACAACATATACTGCAACACCGCGTGACGATATCACGAAAGCATACAGACAACCATAATGAGTTTCTCCAAACTCCAAACTACAGCTCTACTCTCAACTCTAAGAGATCATGATACCCCACGTCGACAAGAAGCATGAGAATCAGAGCATTAAACAACCGCTTTGAGTATCTAAAGGAATCCTTTTCCCCAGATTCAGCCCTCCTTCATTAATCAACTGCTCAAAAAGAATAGTCAAGAGTTTCACCAACCCCACTTGGTCTAATATTTATATGCCCCAAAGCATCTCTTTCAATTCGCAGCCAAGACGACTTTGAGTTAGATTCCATTGGATCCTCAAAATTCAACTCCCAGCCAGAACTTCCAATTCACTACACTGCCAACGCTGCACAGTTCCATTTGAAATTCCTCCACTGAGACTCGGCGGTAAGTGTCAGTCTCTGTTCTCTGAAAACCTCCATGAATTTGCTGTTCTTAAGCTTTTTCCACACCTCCAAAGAGCCACTGTTACCCTTTTAACTCCTCTGCAAGCCTCCAAACTTCCGCCGCGTGCCTTTATTTCCCTCCTATAAAAACAAGCCCAAAACCCACCAAACATGGAAAACCCAATTCCTTTCACAGCAGCAGCCATGGAGATGGAACCCAATTCAACAGCAGCAACCCATGAAAATGGAAACCAGAGTACCCATGAAAAGCAGCAGCAGCCGCCGCCTAAATTCGCTCTCCCGGTCGACTCAGAGCACAAGGCCACGAGATTCCCAATCTTCTCTTTCGCCAAACCCCACATGCGAGCTTTCCATCTCTCCTGGGTATCGTTCTTCGCCTGCTTCGTCTCCACTTTCGCCGCGCCTCCCCTGCTTCCGATCATCCGCGACAACCTCAACCTCACCGCCACCAACATCGGGAACGCCGGCATTGCCTCCGTCTCCGGCGCCGTATTCGCCCGAATCGTGATGGGGACCGCCTGCGACATGGTCGGCCCCCGCCTGGCTTCCGCCTCCCTCGTTCTGATCACCGCGCCGGCGGTGTTCTTCACTCCCCTGGCTACCTCCTCTGCTTCGTTCCTCCTCGTCAGGTTCTTCACCGGCTTCTCCCTCGCCACTTTCGTCTCCACCCAGTACTGGATGAGCTCCATGTTCTCCTCCCCGGTCGTCGGCACCGCCAACGGGGTCGCCGGCGGGTGGGGGAACCTCGGCGGCGGCGCCACACAGCTCATCATGCCACTCGTCTTCGCTCTAATCCGCGACTCCATGGGGTCCCCCAAATTCACCGCCTGGAGGATCGCATTCTACGTCCCCGGCGTTTTCCAGATGCTGACGGCCTTCGCCGTCCTGATCTTCGGCCAGGACTTGCCGGACGGGAACTTCCGGCGGCTGCAGAAAACAGGGGACAAGTCCAAGGACAAAATCTCCGACGTCCTGTTCCACGGGGTTACAAACTACAGGGGATGGATTCTGGCCCTGACGTATGGTTACTGCTTTGGGGTCGAATTGACGGTGGACAATGTGATCGCCGAGTATTTCTACGACCGGTTCAACCTGAAGCTCCACACCGCCGGTTTGATTGCGGCGAGCTTCGGATTGGCGAACCTGTTTTCCCGGCCGGGGGGAGGGATTCTTTCCGATCTGGTGGCGAAGAGGTTCGGGATGAGGGGAAGGCTTTGGACCCTTTGGATCGTTCAGACTTTGGGCGGCGTTTTCTGTGTAATTCTGGGTCGGGTCAATTCCTTGGGCGGCTCCATTGTTGTCATGATCCTTTTCTCCTTCTTCTGCCAAGCTGCCTGTGGCCTGACCTTTGGAGTCGTGCCTTTTGTCTCCAGAAGGTAAGAGATATCCTTTTCGCTACGAATTCGTCTTTAATACAGTAAAATTGGTCTCTCTGGTTGGTCAATTTAGTTAATACGCATTGTATTCGCGAACCACGTAAATCTATGCGTTCTTTTCTTTCTTGCATTAACAATTTATCAATTCGTTACAACAATTCTAATTACGTAACTTACTCGTATTGTATTTTACTAACTACGCATATGCTGCTGCTGCAGGTCGCTCGGGTTGATCTCGGGCATGACGGGAGGAGGAGGGAACGTGGGAGCGGTGATAACTCAATTGGCATTCTTCAAAGGTTCGAGATACTCGAAGGAGACGGGAATCACGTACATGGGGATAATGATCATCTGCTGCACTCTGCCTCTCTGTTTGATAAACTTCCCGCAGTGGGGCGGCATGTTTACCTCCGGCCGCGGCGGCGGCTCGTCTTCCTCATCCGAAGAGGACTACTACATGGCCGAATGGAATTCAGAGGAGAAGAATAGAGGCCTGCATCAGGCTAGCTTGAAGTTTGCCGAGAACAGCAGGAGGGAACGAGGGAGGCGATCGGCTTGCAATACTGCACCGGCGACGAACGACACGTCGTTGTCGCCGCCGGCGGAGTTTGCAGCCTGAATGGAGTCCCAGGTTGAACGTCGGCGCGTAGTAGACTGTATTGTACTGTGATGTGTAATGTTATGTTGTTATGCGTGGATGTATGCTTTTGTTTCTGTATTCTGCTAGTACTGTTCCATGTTAGTACTGTTGGAAAACAAATGGACCCTTGAATGTGAAACTTCCTGTGGGTGGGAAATGAAACAAAGTGATATGATAAATTCGGTGCAATTTCATCATTGTATCTTTTTTTTTTAATGCCAAAAAGTGAAGCCTAAAGAACCATATTTTAGCCCAAACGAGGAGCCCGTGTGCACATTTACACCAAAAGGGAGCCTAATTACTATGTGCTATAAAGAATCTGATCATTCCATCTTTATCTGCAGCTCAAGATAGGGTGCATAACCATGGGTTATGCACCCATCAATAACCAAATCTGGACCCTTCATTTAGAAAATCCAGATCTAAGGATGGAGAATTAAGGACTATTTTTATTTTCACTAGCTTTCTTAATTGACTCATATCTTTTTCGTTTTAACTCGAATTTTAATTTTTTTTGCACAGATGGAACGAGTTCACCGTGCTCTACAAAATGAGATCAATTTTCAATATTTTTTTAGGAAAAAAAAAATCTGGCCTCTCGGTACCAACGGCATACCATATGGTATCTTCTTCGTTTTTAATTCGTTTTTGAAAACGTTTGCACAGCAGGGATGAGTTCATCATGATCTACTAGATCTACAAATTTCTGGGTGAACAAATTACAGGACCAAAAAATACCACACAATACCATACAATACCACCCTGGTACGGGGTGGTATTGTATGGTATCTTCTTCGTTTTTAATTCGTTTTTGAAAATGTTTGCACAGAAGGGACGAGTTCATCATGATCTATTGGATCTACAAATTTCTGGGTGAACAAATTACAGGACCAAAAAATACCACACAATACCACCCTGGTACGGGGTGGTATTGTGTGGTATACAATGTTAAAAGTCGTAAATTACAATTAATATACTTCTACTATCATGTATTCAAACATCCTACAGTATTGGTTTGTTCATACCACTAGGGCTGGCTATTTGGACCGGGACCGGATGAAAAACCGGAAACCAGACCGTATAACCCGGACCGAGACCGGACCGGGACCGGATAGTAAACAATCCAATCCAATCTTTGGGCTTAGATTTGAGGTAAAAACCGGATAAAGACCGGATAAAAGAGCTCAACACCCAAAACTTAAGGGTAATTTGCATAAACGGTCACAAATCTTTGCACTTAGTGCAAAACTTAACCAACTCCTCACCCTTTTAGGCCTTAGGCCACTCAAATTCCCACAATCTCAATATAAAATCAAGACCGAATTGGGACCGGACCGGGTCAAGACCGGACTGTATCCAATCCAATCTTCGGTCCTTATATTTTCAAAAAAAACCGGACTGGACCGGATCAATTTGGGCCAATTTAACCGGATCGGACCGTATAGCCACCCCTACATACCACCATGGTACGTTTTTCAAAACATAGGTATGCTTTTATTTCAATACCAGTCAATACCATGTGGTATAGGCTGGTAAAAAATGGCTCAATTTTTTTGTTCGAAAAATATATTAAAGTGGATATCA
The DNA here is from genome assembly GCA_946122785.1 of Linum tenue. Classification (NCBI taxonomy): domain Eukaryota; kingdom Viridiplantae; phylum Streptophyta; class Magnoliopsida; order Malpighiales; family Linaceae; genus Linum; species Linum tenue. Next base: position 44,287,343 of record CAMGYJ010000010.1, read on the forward strand.
TTTTGAAGAGCACAATTAATCTGATCTAACTGTGCAAAAAAAATTAAATTTCGACTTAAAATGAGCGAGAAATCGTCCGTCAAAGATTAAAAAGGGAAAAATTAAAGGCTTTCCATGAGAGAGAGGATGCTGATGTCATGCTGATGTGGACGGGTTACTCATGATTACTCACCATAAGGTTACTGACCTGATCCATTCCCTTTATCTGCAATACACGTGAACATTAAATTACATAATCTTTTAAGAAAATCTATATATGATTCTAACTTATTACATCGTCATTGATAACATTAAGCCACTCATGCTTTCTTATGTTCTGCTTTTGTTTCTAAAGAGAGGAAATAGTACATCCGACAAGTTCGACTATCAGATGACAGCATATACTACAATACCATGACAATCACGACAACATAGAAACAAGCATAGTAAGTGTTACTAACTCAAAATAGAGCTCTCGAGAAGATGTCGATACCCTTATTAGGTAATAAATAAATAAAAGAACAATTCCCCTACATTGAAAAGAATGTTGTCATTGTAAGTAATTTGAGTAGCATCATGTCGTTAAATCTTTACACGCAATATACATTAACACTAAATTAGTGATTATTTTAAGCAGAATTATATATGGTTCAAATTTATCCGATCACCATTGACAATACAAGCAGCTCAAGCTACTATCAACCTTCATTTTTCCTTCCAGGAAAAGAAGACAATACACCAAACAAGTTCTACTATCATATGACAACTTACACTACAACACACACGAATTATGAAAGCCATAACAACCAGTCTGCAGAATTACATCAAAGAGATATTTGCTTCCTCTCATGAACTTCTCAATCAAGCACTATGATCCTTTCAAGATCGACAAAAAACCACTTCTCTTCCACGGCCGTTTCCTCCCAACTTCAGGATCCTTGCCAGCATTACACCTTTCTCTATGTATCTTCACCTGGATCAAACCCGATTCGGGCCTGTAACTGAACTCGATTCTGTCTCCGACAGCCATGCGGTTCGCAGCAGCCAAGGCACGCCAGCCAGCACTGAACCGTCTCTTAAGCCCCTTCCCTACCGAGATTACAGAAATTGCCCACAATTTCCCACTTGGGTCCTGAAGTTGAACAGTTTTCTTCAGTGACAGCTTCGTGGCTTCGGAAAATCTCACCGGCATGCACTTCATATAGGCCACAGAGAATGAAAGCAGAGGTCAAGGTTTTGATGATTGAAGAAAAGAAAAAAAAAACAAGAGTTATGAAACTAGTGGAAGGAAATAAATTTGTACCATATAAGTAGAACGTTCCATGGGCTTGTTGTAAACGACTTGGACGGAATCAGCCAAACCTGGAGGAGTCTTGTTGCCAGAAGAATGGCCTTTTCTGAACTTTGCCTTCGTTGTAGCTCCTCGTTTCCTCTGTAAACCTGTTTTTTAACATTCACGAATCAAAGACCAGAAGAGACATTGGTATAATTAGATAGTAAGTTACGTTAGTTCATCAACTTAAGCAAGAATTGTGCTCTGTGTTGAGAAGGAAAAAAAATGGCTGAATGCAGGGAAACAGAGGGAGGGCAGAGAGTGAGAAAAAACAGAGGATTTGCCTTTTCTGGGTTTGAGGGATTTCTCTGTTTCAGGGTTCCTTTCATAGCTTGGATGAGGATTCTTCCTTTCAGGATTTGCAGCATCGGCTCTCTTCCATTGCCGCTTCCCAACTCGAGAATCGTTGCAAGTATTATTGTTTGGTTTATGTATCTTCACCTGGAAGACACCCGATTCAGACTTGTAACGGAACTCGATTCTATCTCCAACAGCGACGCCATTAGCGGCAGCGAAGGCAAGCCAACCACCACCGAACCGTTTCATTGGTCCCTTGCCTCCGGAGATAATTGTTACTGGCCAAACTTTCCCGCTTGGATCCTGAAGTTGGGCACTGTTCTTCATTTCCAGCCGCGCGATTTTACAAAATCTCAGTGGAATGCACTTCCCCCATTGAAACATAAAAAAGAAACAATGAAAAAGACAGGATTTTTATCATTTTATGAGTCCAAAAAAAATGCAGCGCTGGATTTTTGCAAGTGAAGCAGAATCTAGGAATTGTGCACAATTACCACACTATGGTTCATGTACTTCTTGTAAACCACTTGGAAGCAAGCAGCCGAACCTCGAGGAGCATCGCCGGAGGAATACCCTTCTTCTGACTCTGTCTTAATTGGAGCTTCTCGTGGCCTCGACTCAGGATCGCTGGTCTGAACTTCAGCATTTCTCTTGACGCAGCCAGTTGGGTCGTAAACGACAACTTTGACGGTTCTGTGCCCGGTGAAGTTGAAAACCAGATAGTCGCCTTGGTGAAGACCGTTGTCCTTGACAAAAGATGGCCATCCAGTTCCGAAGAAACATCCATTGCTTCCTCTTTCCACGGAGACAACGGCAGGATTCCCCGTGCTGGACTTGAAAATAACTTTCCCGTACAAAACTTGGCCGAATTGGTTGATGAATGACTCTGGAATTCTCTGCCACACGAAACAGAGAGACAGAGCAGGGGTGAATGAGTTAAGAGCTGCGAGAAAGAAGATCTAACGGTAGAATAATTGGAAGTGGAAGAAGCAATGTTACCAGCAGCTTCATGGATGAACATCCAGCCAAAACTTTGACGAAGGAAGGCGTCTGGTTCGACATTGTTTTTTTTTTTTTTTTTTTTTTCCTTCTTCTTTTGGGAGGGTTTACTTCTAGTAGTGGTAAAAACAGAGCATCGGGAAGGGGGGAAAATGGAGAAGACTAGCTACGGGAAGAAACTGGGGTTATGGTGGGTTGCGTCTCTGCTGTCACTTGCACGAGTATGTGGTAAGAGTGTGGATCTGGTGGGTTCGTACAGTTGGAAGAAATGAAGGTCAGGGAGATACGATTGGAGAGTGAATAGACTGCAATCAGTTTCTCGTCAAATCAGAAGATATGGAAATTGCAAAGAACACTTTTGGGATTGTAATCAAAACTTTGGAGATATGCAAAATGGAACAAAAATAGGTTCATCGATGATGAGGGGCTACATACATTGTACAGTTGTAGAGGATGCTCATATATATAGGGGTGGCTATACGGTCCGGTTCGGTTAAATTTGTCCAAATTTATTTCGTCTCAGTTCAATTTTTTCGATAATATAAGGATCAAAGATTGGATTGGATACAATCCAGTCATGACCCGATCCTGTCCCAATTAGATCTTGATTTTATATTGTGCTTGTGTGGATTTGAGTAGGTTGAGGCCTCAAAAGGTGAGAAATTGGTTAAGTTTTGGTTGTTGGGTTCTCTTATTCGGTCTTTATCCGGTTTTCGATCCGGTCCCGAACGGTTTTTTACCTCATATCTAAGCTTGAAGATGGGATTTGATTGTTTTCTATCCAGTCCCGGTCAGTCTCGGTCTGGGTTATACAGTCCGGTTTCGGGTAAAACCAAAAAGTACGGACCAAATAGCCACCCTACTTATTTAAGCATCTCTCTCCCAAACTTTTGGATTCATCCATCTCTAGAGCTTTCTCCTATCTTGTGAGTTTGAGAGAATTAGAGTTATCCACTCCACCTATTTGTCATCACTACCCTAGCATGTGAACCCGCTAATCATTACAAAATTGACGAGTATACTCTCCGAAGTTAAATGTTGATGTTATTTGTTAAATTCAAGTACGAATGTTTAGATATTTATGTTATTTGATGGATTCCATTATAAACGTTTTAAATTTCGGCATTAAATGTTGTATTTTCTTAAAATATGTTATATATACATTATGTTCATTTACACTATGTTTGGCAATAAGGGGGTGCAAGTTGAGGGGTAAATTGCTAGGGGTGCAACTTGGTCGAGGTGTAGGTGGAGGGGTAAATTGTTGTTTGGATGAAAAAGTAAGGGGTGTAAATAGAGTGAAAAGTAAGTAATTATATTATTATAAAATAGATTTATCAAATTTATAAAATATTGTCCCAAAATGTATAAATAAAAATCAATATTAAAATAATTATTATGTAATAATTCTCAAATAATAATTAATTATAACAACACTTAAAATCGTTGGTCAAGCGACCTCGAACCCCAACTCGTAACTAGTCATCGTAAGGGGGGTTCTCATGCCTAATTTTAAATTCAATAATGGTAAAACTTAATCAAATACGTTCAAATATGTAAGTTTTAACTATTTAGTCAATTAAACTGAGTCAAATAAACGATTCATCTCTATCTTTTCCACAAATGCTTCTTATCTCTAATTTTCAATGCAAATTCGAGTCAACCAAGAGATATCGATTTGACTTGATGAACATTGACAAACTTGCTCTCAAAGTCACACGGTCAACCCGAACAACGTCTACCAAGGTTGTCAACCCGCGGGTTGACCCGGACCCGGTCGAGCTAGTGGGTCAAGGGTTAATGGGTCAACCGTTTTAGTCCGGTTTGGCCCGGAATTATAGAAAGAGTCATTATATTGTTCTTATCCTCATAAATTATATCAAATCTTATCTAACATATGAGTTATAACATATAATATTACACCAAAATAACATATCGTACTTAGATCCAACATATATTGAAAATTCACACACACTTATATAACATAAATATTCAAATGTTCACCTTAGTATTCCAAAGATTGAGTTAAGCGAAAAGAAAATTTGGAAAATAGGCGCATTTCGCAAACTAAAGAAAAAAATAACACAATTTGACCTCCAACCCGGTACCTTATAGCGGTCGGCCCGGAGATTGCGTGCGGCCCGTTTTTCTCACCGGGTCAGGGTCAAATTGGGTTGACCCGTTGGTCAACCTGCTGGTTGACAACCTTGACGTCTACATAATAATAGAAAAAATTAATAATATTGATTATTATGTAATTATAATACAATTAAACAAAAATCATAATTTCCCTCCTCCCCCTCCCTTGCACCCCAAATTTGGGGAGTAAGCCGAAATAGTGATTTCTCATTTCCCAACATGTTTTGCTAAAACTGAAATGAACTTATATAAATGATTGTATCATCGATCTAATTTGGACCATAACACTTGTAAGACCGACACAGCGATATAACTCGGTTTAACAAATAACAAACAAACCCAAAGAATATACGATAAAGAAAGAACAAACCAACAAAACAACAATCACGAGTCCATATGAATGCCGACCAAAGGTATCAAAGGGTTTGCCGTCCGACTAAAAGACAAATGTGCTATGTCTATTTGCGGTAATTAGTTTATGCTTATCAATGGAAGAACCCGCTGACGAAGGTCTATAAAAAAAACAACAACTCAGAGTTGCCCAAGCTAATCAGTTTCTTGAAAACCATAAGAAATAACCAGAATCGGGAGGTGGAAAAAAAAAATGGCCGCCACCGATTCAGACTATGACCGGCTGGCGGAGCAGAAGGCATTCAACGCAACAAAAGCCGGAGTGAAAGGGCTAGTCGACGCCGGCGTCAAAGAGCTGCCCCAGATCTTCCACGCGCCGCCGCATTTCCTCAACGGCAGATCTCCAGCTCCAGACGGCGACCCGGATTTCTCTCTCCCGGTAATCGACCTGGCAGGTGCGAGGGCCGATCAAGACCCCGAGGAGCGGAAACGAATCATCAAGAAAATCGGTGTAAGAGACAAATCTTAAATTTTTCTAATATTGAGATTTAGTGGGTTTCCTTTTTTTTCGTTTTGTTGCTGGATATCTCGTTCGTACACATCTTTATCTCTTGTTTCTCGAGCCTATAGTGAGCTACAAACAGAGTTCGAAAATGTCACATCCTTGATAATTCTATCATACATGATTGAGTTATGAAAACATTTAGATAAGCTATCCTACATCCCGAATTGAATTCTTTTCGGTTAAAGAATCTCTTCGTGTTAACAATCAGGACGCATCGACGGAGTGGGGTTTCTTCCAGGTCGTGAACCACGGCGTCCCGGCGAGCACCCTGAACGGGATCAGAGCCGGGACGCACCGGTTCTTCAACCAGGACGTGGAAGTGAAGAAGGAGTACTTCAGCGCTGATCCGATGTCAAAAGTTGTGTACACGTCTAACTACGGCCTGTACACGGCCCCGGTCGCCAACTGGGGCGACCTGATCCTGTTCAAGATGGCGCCGGACCCGCCGGCGCCGGAGCAAATCCCCGCTTGCATCAGGCAGAACGTGTAGGAATTCTCCGACGAAATGTCCAAGGTCGGGGAATTGCTGCTCGAGCTGATGTCGGAGGCGTTGGGTCTTGCTCCGAATCACTTGAAGGACGAGATGGGTTGCGCGGAAGGAATTGGATTGGCCTGCCATTACTACCCTCCTTGTCCTCAGCCGGAGCTCGCCCTGGGGATTACTCACCACACCGATATTGGGTTCGTCACGGTTCTTTCTCAGGACCACGTCGGAGGTCTGCAAGTCGTTCATCGAGATCGTTGGGTCGATGTGCCTCCGGTGCCGGGGGCTTTAGTGGTCAACGTCGGGGATATGCTTCAGGTACAAGTTCAAATTTCAATTAACGTTACTACTCGTTTTATTGATTTATGAAAAAAAAAAAAAACTAGCACGTATCTCGTTTACTAGCTCGTCTAGCTACTACTATGCTATGAAGTATGAACTGATGAACATTGATAAATTGGGCCTCGATAGTGGCATACCACAAGATTGTCAAACCATTATCAGACCGGCCTGTTGGATCTGGTTGGATCGGAATGGGTCGTGAAAATTATTTTCAACAAGTTATTATGAGTGGTCAAATTTGGGAAATCGGACCACTTTCTGGTTTCTGGCTCGATGACAAAATGTTGTCAGTTGTGGAATGCAATGACAAAATGAGATGAGGCTAGGGTATTGATGGGGTATTTATATACTTAAACGTAAACTTACTAAATGATGGTAAAATTGATTTTCGTCATTACATTTTTAAACCACTACTTCGTATATATATATTTAGAAAATGAAGAAAACGAATTAACTCGGTTGGACTCCAATCTGACCATTGAACCTCAAACCACTTGCTTGACCAGTTCAATAACTTTAACCGATTTGATAGCCTTCGATACACTCTCTCCCAGTTTTAGATACATACTAGCTAGTAACCTCACAACTTCATTTTTTTTATTGCAGCTGATATCGAACGATAAATTCAAAAGTGCGGAGCATAGAGTGATCGTCAACAGTACTGAACCAAGAATATCAACAGTTGCATTTTTTGGTAATGGGTCAACGTTGAAACCGAGAATGTATGGACCTATAAAAGAGTTGTTATCGGAAGGAAATCCTCCCATATACCAAGAAATTGCGATGGAAGAATTCTTTTTCCAAACCTATAAAAAGGGCTTCGATGGTGACTCGTATCTGCCACGACTTAAGCTCTGAGGATCAAGCGTCTCTTTTGAACAAGATCGATGACAGAGTACAAGGGTGCTTCTTCTTCATGATTTGCAAGATTTGTCGTGTAATAAAAGATCCTTCAACTATGGCGATAATGAGATGCACACTACTATTGTAACCGATGCATATGCCTTGGTCGAATATGTGCTTGTTTTCTGGTTTTTAAAAGAGAGTGTTGTTTGTGTTTTTTCATCGAGTCTTTCTTATCTCTGTTGATGTGCTTCCTCCTTCCCTTCTCTCGAATCCTTCTTCGTAGAAATTCAATGGACAGTTGATCAACGCTATTAAGTCATCAATTTGGATCAGATTTATTTTGATTTATAAATAATATATACATACCTAATATGTTTATGGGAAAAAGTTTTCGAACTAATCATAACACCTCTGCCACCTTCTATCATGATGGTAGGATGGTGGTAAACGATGGTAGACAATAATAAATGGTGGTTAGTGTGTTCTTACGCTGCCAAGTTCATTTTCACCAATTCGCTGACAACAATAATTTTGATTTTGTTTTTTGGATTTTCCTTTTTCGTCTTCCAATAGAAACTTCTGGGTCTGGATCCCATCAGTAACTCATGAGTTAGTAACCCTTTCCTCTGTCCTCCACGTGTCAGCTTTTGCCCTATTTTTGAATTAAACATGGAGGAGCTATGGTAAAATTGCACTCACCCCATTTAATGATGGCGCTGACGCTGACCCTCAAACTCTGACTTTTGACCAGATGTCGGCCCCACTCCCTCCCCCATGCCTTCCTCTCTCTCACTCTTTATTTCTTCTATTATTAAAAGAAAAAATAAATTATTTTCTCTCTCTCGTCTACAACTAAAGAAGATGGAAATGTATATGCTCTTTCCACTCTAACTCTATCTATACAACAAAAATTAATCTAACCATCTCGGCTTCTTCTTCTTTATTTCCGAATCAAATTGAATGATGATTTTTTTATTAACTAATTCAGTGCAAAGAGGGTAATTACTAATTACAAGTATGAATATGATTATCATTTTCTACTACCAAGGTAAAATATGCTAAAGAAAAATACAAATCTAATTACCATACAATACCATATGGTATAGCATGCTAAAATAAAATTATAAATCCAATTGGCATACAAATACGGAAATACCACATAGTATAACATGGTAAAACACGCTACAGAAAATTATAAATTTAACTATCATACAATACCATCATAGTAAAACATGGTAAATCCAATTATAGGTGTCAAAACATGACCTGACCCGAGTAACCCGCCCAACCAACCCGATCCGCGACCCGCCCGCAACCCGATTGGACTAAAAGTCAAAGACCCGCAACCCGCCCGACCCGCAACCCGCTTGACCCGCAACCCGCTTGACCCGCAACCCGATTGACCCGCAACCCGCTTGACCCGTAACCTGCTTGACCCGTAACCCGACTAACCCGAACCCGATTAACCCAACCCGAACCCGCCCGATTGGCACGAATAATACTACATAATATATTTTTGTGCATAAAAATTATATGTAGATTTTATATATATATATATATATATATGGTGCCTTCTACGGTACCTTGGGTGAAATCCGGGGTACCGCATACCTTGAGTATGAAAACGCTATTTAGACCTCGAATTAGCAGGAGTTTTGGGCATAAAACTATACCCTAACCCTTAATGAGTGAACCCTAGGTCCTAATTATCTAAATCATAAACTATAAATCCTAAGATGGTGCATTGATTTTTTGCATATATTTGGACGAATCATAACCGTTGATTATTGTTTCTGATTAAATTGATCTTGGGGTATAAGATTTAGAGAATTAAGACCTAGATGTTGATCTTTAAGGGTTAGAGTATAGTATCATGTCCGAAAGATTAGTCAATTCAATTTCTGGATAGTGTTTTCTTACTCAAAGTATACGGTACCCTGGATTTCACCCTGGGTACCATAGAACTCCCCATATATATATATATGGTGCCTTCTACGGTACCCCGGGTGAAATCCGGGGTACCGCATACCTTGAGTATGAAAACGCTATCTAGAACTCGAATTAGCATGATTTTTGGGCATGATACTATACCCTAACCCTTAATGAGTGAACCCTATGTCTTAATTATCTAAATCTAAACTATAAACCCTAAGATGATGCATTGATTTTTTTGCCTATATTTGGACGAATCATAACCGTCGATTAATGTTTCTAATTAAATTGATCTTGGGGTATAAGATTTAGAGAATTAAGACCTAGATTTTGATCTTTATGGGTTAGATTATAGTATCATATCCGAAAGATCAGTCAATTTAGGTTCTGGATATCGTTTTCTTACTCAAGGTATGCGGAGTTCTACGGTACCCAGGGTGAAATCCGGCGTACCGCATACCTTGAGTAAGAAAACGATATTTAGAACCTGAATTGACTGATCTTTCGGACATGATACTATAATCTAACCCTTAAAGATCAAAATCTAGGTCTTAATTCTCTAAATCTTATTCGTCAAGATCAATTTAATTAGAAACAATAATCGACGGTTACGATTCGTCCAAATATAGGCAAAAAAATCAATGCACCATCTTAGGGTTTATAGTTTAGATTTAGATAATTAGGACCTAGGGTTCACTCATTAAGGGTTAGGGTATAGTATCATGCCCAAAAATCCTGCTAATTCGAGTTCTAGATAGCGTTTTCATACTCAGGGTATGTGGTACCCCGGATTTCACCCGGGGTACCGTAGAAGGCACCATATATATATATGTATGGCGAGTTCTACGGTACCCAGGGTGAAGTCCGGGGTACCGCATACCTTGAGTAAGAAAATGCTATCCAGAACTTGAATTGACTGATCTTTCGGGCATCAAACTATACTCTAGCCCTTAAAGATCAAAATCTACGTCTTAATTCTCTAAATCTTATACCCCAAGATCAATTTAATTAGAAACAATAATCGACGGTTATGATTCGTCCAAATATAGGCAAAAAAATTCAATGCACCATTTAGGGTTTATAGTTTATGATTTAGATAATCAGGACCTAAGGTCCACTCATTGAGGGTTAGGGTATAGTATCATGCCCAAAAATCCTGCTAATTCGAGATCTAGATAGCATTTTCATACTCAAGGTATGCAATACCCCGGATTTCACCCGGGGTACCGTAGAAGGCACCATGTATATGTATATATATATATATATATATCTCACTAGTAGTACCTTACGTATAGTATACGCCTGACGCACACCAGTCTCACCCATATATATATATATAAAGTTTACGTGACTTGCCCCATTATATTTTCATCATCTTTCCCACCAAGAACAAAGGTTTACTTTGTGTTAACAAATAAAAACTGCCATTTAATTGAATCACATAATAGTCTCACTGTCTTGGATGATAGACGAGAGGTTAGGGACTTAGGGTATTAGGGATTCGTTTTAATTTTCTGGTCTCTCTGCCTTTCAGTTGAACCAAGTAACAACAAGTTCGAATTGTAACAAACTAATTACGTGGACTAGTTGGCTTCTGTGATGGTCTTGAGGCATATTCTTTTAACATGTTTTTGTTAATTGAATTTTAAAATAAAAAGTTATATTGTAATATTAATGGTTCACAACTTAGTAAGACCATCCTTAAAATTTATTTTATAATTAATGGTTCACAACTTAGTAAGACCATCCTTAAAATTTATTTTATGATGTATAAGGTATACGGTAGTGGACTCGTGGTTTAGAGTTCAGATGATTAGGACTTATGTTCTTCTCAATAACTGAATACAAAATTGACTTAACTAACATTCTTCACGTATCATACGTTATAGTTTATACTTTATACCAACAATTTCATAACACATAACTATAGTTCATGGTTTAAGGTTAGTGTATAGGGTATACGATAGTGGACTCGTGGTTTAGAGTTTGGAGTCATAGGACGTATGTTCTTCTCAATAACCGAATATAAAATTGACTCAACTTACATTCTTCACATAACATACGTTATAGCTTATACTAACAATTTCATAACATATAACTATAGTATAGGGTATAGGGTCATAGTTTAGGGTTAGTGTTTACGGTTTATTCATGGTTCAGCTTTATGTTGGATATTTTGATTTTTATAGTTTATTAATTAATTTGATTTTAGGGTTATAGTTTATTAATTAAGAAGTATACTAACCATCACAAGAAAATTTAGTGTAATTAATTATATATTTCTTGTCACAGGAATTAATTTGTTTATTTTCTAATTTTTATTTCCCGTGATTAATTTTTGTTTCCGTGAAGAATGTAGACTTGAAAAAACTTTCCCCAAATATGAAGAGGGAAAATTTCATTTGCCTCCAAAATTCTCTTTGGAGGGAATACTTTTTGGACTTTTGGCCGTCAAATTTTGTTTGGCTCCAAAACTTCCCAAATTGACGCGCCTTCTTTCCTTTTCAGTTTCACAATTAGGGATGGCAAAAATATCCGTAACCGTGGATATCCGCCCGAATCCGGCCTAGTTGGGTATGGTAAAACCCGAACCCGAAGGACATTTAGTGGGTACGGGTAAAACCCGAACCCGAATATTGCGAGTAATGGGTGGACATGGATTTCTCACTATCCGACCCGAACCCGCCCGATTATACACATGCATATGTATTTTGTCTAGAAATAATCATTATTTTTCTCTAACATATTTTATATTTAGCATATAAATATAACATTTTCATGAAATTGTGTTGTTTTAGTTAATTTTCTTCATTCTAGTGAATTCTTGTCGTACTTTTTCTCTTACTTAATATAAGAATACGTGTGAATGTTAACATATTGGTTGGAGTTATAAAGAGAAATTAATATTCATGGATAACCGTGGATACCCGAAACCCGAACGGGTATGGGCATGGTTTTGATTTTTTACCCGTTTCACATATGGGTATGGGTATGGATAAAACCCGAAGTACTTTGGGTAGGGTAACAGATATGCACTATCCGCCCCCGACCCGACCCATTGCCATCCCTATTCACAATTCCCCCCAAAAATGAAACAATTAATGGTTGCCGCTACAATCAAAGCAAACTCTATTTCAAAAATAAAAAAATAACTCGATCAGTTTAGTTTTGTTTCCTCCCCTTCTCCCCTGTCGATTCCCCACCGGCCACCACTTTGTTTGTTCTCGCCATCGCTGCGGCCGCTTCTCAATCGCCGATTGCCTATCTCTTTAGAAACCCTCTTACCCTTTCACTGCCGCAACCCGTTTCAGGCGACTCTAATTTGACACGCAATCCTCGGCTCCCCAACCACCATCTCTAGTTTCTACCTCTTAAGATCTGAAATTTTCCCTATATCCCTCTCCAGATCTTTCCTTGTTCCCGCCTGTCAGTTCGCTTCTTCGTCACCGTCCATCCTGGCGTGCTTCACCTCTCTATCGCATGCTCTGAACCTTTCCAGTTACCGCAGCCTAGGGGGTTGATTTTCTTGGAGGCCTTCCAAGCAGAGGAAGGGTTCTGTCCACCCCTCTTTTGGACCCAGCAAACCGCCCGCACCTCCTCGCCGCTTCAAACTGACTTCAGGTCTCCCACCACGTTTGGGATTGATTAATTAGTGGCCACAAAAAGTGTTTCGCTTATTATAGTTCTAATTGATTACTTTGTGGCCTCAAAATAGTGGCCTCTGTCTCTTGTGTTGCAGGTGTCAGCTTTGTAGCTCTTTCCACCAGTGAAACTTCAGAAAGTTATAATTGTAAGTTGTTCAACCTTATAACTATTTATAATTTTTGTATTAGTGGGCAGTAAGAAAAATATTCTGGTTTGTAAGATAATAAAAATGTGAATTCTTTCAGCATTCATGGATCTATCGTCGGTTGTGGTTCTATGATAAACTATTTGTGAGTTGTGGTTCTTATGATAAACCATGCCACTACTTAAATTATAGTTTCACAACTGATTTTTGGGATGATTCAGTGGCTGCTAGTTTTTGGGATTGTGTATCTGTAATTTTATTGAGTCTCACTTCTACTCGAACTATAGTTTCATGTCTGATATATGTTACCAAGCCTAGATTTGAAACTTATAGAAAATGTGTCCTTGAAACCGCTGCATTTTTTGTGGTTTCGGAATTCTGATTGCTATTGCTCTTTGGTACAGAAATCTTTGTTAGCTATAATGCTCTGCAAAAAAATTGGTAATTGTTACAGGTAGCAATCCTACTGTGTAATGCAGTACTATTGTGTTCTTAGAAGATGAGAAGCTTATGATATTTAGTTATTTGGTCTCATATGCATTTCTTTTGTAAGTTGACTAAGTTCGCTTCACTGTATCTCTGCAGCAAACTTATAGCTATTGGGGTTGATAACATTTTCACTTTGATATTGGTTATGTTTGCAGATTGTACCAGCATCTATGCAACAGCAGCAACAACAGGAACAACAGTCCAACATTGTCGTTGCTTTTTTTAGAAGCAATGGACGCCAGGGTTAGAAGAAGCAAAATTTGGGAGAATTTTACTCAAGTTGAATAAGAGGAAGAGGTAAAGCTTCAATGCAACCATTGCATGAAGGTTATTGGATACGATCCTAATAAGAATGGGACAGTTTCACTGTGGAGGCATCTTAAGATGTGCACTAAGGGAAATCTTAAAGATTAATGGAGCCTTATGTACTTTATTGTATTTCCTTCATTATATTTGCTTAAATGTTATGTAATGTTCTCAACTCTCAACTATCAAGACTCAAGAGATGGTTTCATAGGTTTATCAAGCAATTTGTTAGCTTTTTAATTTTTTGTTGTTCAACTATTTATTTATGTTGGTTCTGTAACCTTAATGAATCCTCTACAAGGTACCAACAACTAGCAACATCAAACTTGTTTATGATATATTCAAGCAAAATCTAGTCACTCATTTGTTTAATAAAGTACCTTACCTTCATGTTTTTTTCATTGCAATATGGTGATCGGTGAGTTTGTTTTAAATTAGTGTAATAACTAATTATAAAAAAAACTTGATTGTTTGGACCGAACAACCCGCAACCCGACCTGTTGTAACACGCAATCCGATCAACCCGAACCCGATTGATCCGCAACCCGATCAACCCGTAACCCGACTGATCCGCAACCCGATCAACCCGAACCCGATCAACCCGCAACCCGATCAACCCGAACCTACTTGACCCGCAACCCGATTAACCCGCGACCCGACCCGAACCCGCCCGATTGACACCTATAAATCGAATGACCACAAATTAATTATAATTATCATACAATACCACATGGCATGAGAAGGTAAAACTATATAAAACAATATAAATCTAATTACAACACTCTACGACCATAGTAAAACATGATATCCATAAAAATACATTTTGTTACCACACATTACCATATAGTATAGACACATTACCATAAATTGTAGTGTGATAATCCTCCCCCCCCCCCCCCCCCCCCCCGCCGTCTTCTAACTCTTCTTTTTCAGAACTTGTGTCAATTATCACCCACTACCACTATGATAAAACTCGTGACTATAAAATTACATTTTGTTACCAAACATTATCATATGGTATATGTAGACACCAATTTTTGTCCGGGTCAAAACATATTTAACTAAATTTTTGTTAAAATTTACAATAGCAAATCTTAAATGAACTCCCGGCTAAAACATATTTATAGTGATTGTGATTGGTTATATTTGTCTCAACTCAATGGAGATTAAGCAATAGCAAATCACGATCACTACAATTTGATAGGGAGAGTCGACTTGTTTCAACTCAATTGAGTTGACTTGTTTTGTTTTGATTATACGAATTAAGCATTCGCTCAATTTATTCATCGCGTGAATTGACTAGTTGAATTGGACTTTGCGAGATTTGAGCTTTGGATTTTGGTGCAAAAGACATCAATAACGGACCTTTTTTTTATTAACAATTACATTATGATTACCAATTGATGATAATAATTACATTACGATTAGAAATACAAACTAAAAATTACAAGTACAATTACTAAATAAATGACATATCACAACTAATTAAAATAGTTCTTACAATCAATAATAAGCTAAAGAGCTCAAGTCAAAGCCCAAGTCCAAAGTCAATTAAAGTCAAAAGTCAACTTGATCAAGTCAGTCAACATGAGTAAAAACCAGTCAACCCGGTCAGCTCTGACATAACCAGACCGGTTCAACCCCAAAAAAACACAAATACACTGTTGAAATACTTGCTGTCCAAGCAGCAATTCGCTATAAAAATAGCCTTTTGGCTCTTACCTAAGAGGGGGAGACTTCTTCCTTTCCCTTTTGCCAGGGACTTCTTTCCTGCCTTCTCCTCCTGGATATAAGTTTCTTCTTCTCTTCCTCTTCTTCTTACAAAAAAAAGACAGAAAAGAGACAACAGAATTCTTCTTCTCCTTACCCACAGCTCCACTTCCTCAAACACACACACCAAAAGAATAATCACGCCTCCACTCCCTCAAACACCGACTCATTCTTCTTCCTTCTTCTTCTCGTGTTAAGAGAGACAATAAAACTCTGCAAATAAAAGCTTCCTTCCCTCCTCTGAATACACAGACAACTGCATACAATAAAAAGCTCTCCTCTACCTCTTTCTTCTTCTTTAAACCCACAACCAAACAAGAAACAAAGCTCAGCAAAAAGACAACTTTCCCGTTTCTTCTTCTTAATCACAGACCGATCACAACAACAACAAAACCAAAAGAAGAAAGAAACACACAGAAACAGAGAAAGGACACTCTTCTACTTTTACTCTCTTCTTATTATCCACACAAGTCAAGAACCAAAAAGAGGAACAAACAGAGGAGGTAACAGCAAACCTCACAGAAGCTGCAAAGGAGGAGAAGCAGCAGTGGCCCCCAAGTTTCAAACAAGAGGAGACAGCAAGGAAACGTCCACAAACCACGGCAAAAAGGGTTGGTAATTTCATCATCAAACTACCATTTATTTACACTCTACTTCTACCTGTCATAATCATCTGATTCTAAAAAAGATAGATGCCAATTTATTCCAAGCAAATACCACTTGACTCAATGTTCAGTTTGTTTTAAGGTACTTTAAAATGCTCTTCTCTATTTTAAGGGCTGTCCCTCTAATCTTAACACACATTCGAAGTAAGCCATACACAATCACCAAAAAAAAACTTCCAGCCCCGAGCAAACAAACCCAATCCAAGATTAAATATCATACACATCACCTTACTTCCAAAATTAGATCGTTCCATGTCACACGCCAAATGAACAAACCAATCCATACAGTGTAAAGTTTGCATAGAATATCAAAATACATGCTAAAATCTAGATTCAAGCTAATCTTTAGCTTAAACACACAAGTTCAGTTCATCATAATCATCAAGAACCACGAAGAACATAAAAAACCCAGATTTCGAATCTCTAAAAAACAACCATCCAAGTATATGTTAACTACTCTTAACAATTGCAAATTACTGAATCCATTAAATGAAAAACCGAAATCTAGCTTAAAGGCTTAAAAAGGGAGGAAGGATATCGCCAAATCGATTCTGTTTCTTCATGTTCAAACCTGCCAAAATAAGCAAAAGAAGTTGGGGATGGGAATTTAAAAATAATACGAGAGATAAAAACGAGAGATTTCACTAAAACCCACCAAAATCCATCATCGGAGGAAAGGCTCCTCGCCGACGCCGCCGTCGGATTTCTTTGCCGGCGACCATCTCCATTTACTTGATTTCTACCCCAAAGCACAAAAACACCATCAGAACCCTATAAAACCCAAAAAAAAAAACCGAACATGCAACCAAAAAAGACTAACCTCTGATTAGTGTCCCCCGTCGTCATCATCGTCGGGGTCAAGTGCCGCCATCATCGTCGTTGTCCTCTTTTTCCCTTTTTTGTTGTCGTCATTTGCAGAAAGAAAGAGAGGGGAACGCAAATCGAGAAAGGGCAGGAAGAGGGAAATTGGAACGGATTGGTTCTGCTTTCTGCTTTGCTCGATTTCCAGAGGAAGTGAAGAAGGAGGACGATTTGAAGAGGAATAATCGAAGGTGGACGAAGAAAGAAGAAGACGAGGTATTTGCTCTCCCCTGATCGCTTATGTGGCGAATAGAACGAGAGAGAGGGAGGAGTCAATTAGGCGGCCAGATTAGAGAGCAATTTAGGTTAAATTTTCCTTTGTGGTAACCCCTCTTACCTAAAACGAGCACACTCACTGTGTTTGGCCACTTAAGTCAACATTAGTTATGCACCTCGCCATTTTATAATTTAACCACTAATACGCAAATCATGGTTAGTAGCTCATAATAGCTATATGACATAATTCATTAAAAATCGTTATTCATTCGATTACCAAATCAAAATACAAAAATTATTTTCTCAAAATAACTCCATAACAAACCTTAAACACGATCAATAAAACGTGTTAGGTTTCCTCTTTCAAACCCAATCAAAATTACCACGAACTACGTGGACTTTGATCCCGACTAAGTCGGGTACGTAGGCAACCAATAGGTTCGAGTCCAACTAATTTTAAAACTCTTTCATTACCTTTCGAGATTACGTCAATAGATGTATGATCAAATATTAATAACTATCTAATTAATCAAATAATAAAATTAAATACATTAATAAAGCCACAAATAATAACACACCCAATATTTAATAAGCTTATCGATCCAAGTAGTACCCATCTTGGGGCGTTGTAGGGTGTGAATACACTTCCCCACACGTAATTGTACTCCCGAACCTATAACAACCTAAAATTCGCAGACCAGAATTCTGGTTTTAACAAAAACTTAAAACCGGAAAAGGGTGTTCGACCCACCCCAAGCGCGGTCGATGGCGACTCCAAGCGTGTCGCGACGGGTACCCCGATCCGGAGGGGCGGTTGCGACAGTGGCGACTCCGCTGGGGAATTCTAAGAGTCAAGCTACATTTACTAAACTGATAAGTTTTCTTACTATCTTTGATTTGTTGGGTGTTTACTTTCTTTATTTGTACATCAATATTGCCATGTATTTAATTATTTGCATTCATGCATAAAAAGCTCTATACCCGAGCTCTACCTTAAGGAACTGAAAGGAGTATCGTGACTCTTACAATAGTAGGAGTCATGCGAAACTTTCTAACCAAGTTGAACTCAAATCCGAGGTTGATTTGAGGTATTCGGCTAGCTCGAAAGAGTTATAGAGGGATACAACTTGGGAAACAATATCCTAGAACTCCTTACCCAGCATATAGTCAATTTAGATGTCACCCTAAATTATCCAAAATGAATTCCCAAACCACCTTTAACCTCATCATTAAACCTTCCAACAACCCTAGGTTCATCTAAATGGGGTAATGTTTATTTTTATATATGCGTGCTTATGACGTGATGAATTGTGCTTTATCGGTTATTCATAAATGACGTGATATGCACAAAAGTTTTTAACTCGTGATTATCATTCTCCATTCATTCATTATACAATCAATCATGAAGGTAATTTTACCAACATTCATGCATTAACTAAAAATTCATCTTGCATATGCACAGTCTTATCATTTAGCATGACTAACATACATCCATCTCATTTAGAAACATGTAACAATTTAACCATAACAAGTCAAATCAAAGAATTCTCTAAAATTGTTCATCCACGAGGATAAAGTCAGCCCCTATGTACCATATCCAAGGTTGTGCTCATGCTAGAAGAAATTCGATGACATCAAAATAGTCAACGGTACCTGGAAAAAATGAAATGAAAAGTTGCTATGATCGCAAGGAATCTATCAGAAATTTCGAAGAAGTTATTCATTCTAACATCAATAACCCATGCCCAATCATGGAGATCAGTAAGCCTACTATAAGATAGAGCTTGATTTGAAGATGATGTAGCCCTGCATAATCAAATAAATGCGAGATACTTCACCATATTGAAGAAATGTACCAGCATTTGCTTCATACTAAGGAATAAAGAGTTGTTTGTATTTCCATATGTTTGGGATATTGTGTAATTGCTACCAATCTAGATTTAGATGTTTGCATCAATGGTCCTTTTCTTTTCAAAATGATTGCATCTCTTCAAAATATTTTTTTAAATGAATTTTTCTCCTCTGAAATGGGAACCTTAAAATTGCATTTCATGTTTCCAAGTTAAGCCATGAGATTTTCATATTAAGAAAATATATACACCCCACTGGTGTCGAGTGATTATAAACACTTCATGAGTGTCAAAACTTTTGCACCCCACTAATAAACAGACTGTGCACACCTTACTGATATCGAGAGTTTGAGCGCCCCAATGGTGTTGAGAGTGTAAACACCCCACTGGTGTCCATAAATAATGCGAGCTAAATAGTCAAAGGGTGTAACGGGGATACGAAACTAGACTGCTTATAGAAGCTTGTCACTACCATAACCGATATCATCTATAAAATTAAGACTCGACTAGAAAGGAGGTTGATTATCCAAATCATGGTCCATAACCACCGATATGCCGACATCATAATAGCCAAATTCCCACAAAGCCCTAACGACCAGAAGATTGAAGAGGTTGAATGATCCAATTTGACAAACTCACATCATCAGTTGAGGTTTTAATGAGATAAAAAGCTCCATTGTCCAAATGCCTACATGCCTAAGTCCGAATTGTGGGCTATTCAAGCAGAAAAAGCATTCGAACAATACGTGCCAGCACCAGATATCTCGCTTCTTCGAGAAAGGAATGACCAAGTGGCCTAGTCAACAAGGAGGACCACTCACAAAGATTGATATATTGACAAATCTCCTAACAACTTCATGCTCGTATACAAAAATCAAAAGCGCCAAAATAGCAATATGTATGGGGGGCATAGCAAAGCCAAGTAAATCCCACAAAAAAAAAAGCAAAAAAAAAAAAAAAAGAAGCCGAAAAGGCATAAAAAAATAGAAAAAGCTCGTGGGACTTACACTTTGGATACCCATGCATGAGCACTTGAAGTCATAATTCTCAAGCAAGTCACGAATAAAGGTTATTGACTACCTTTCTAAAAGGCCAAAAGGATGATTTCGAGTATGTCGTCAAAGTGGTCACAAGAGCAATGTAGAGTCATTCTCTCAACCAACCTATCTACACACCCCTGCGGGGGCTAGTCATCAAATTAATCACCTATCCAAATGAAGAGTATTCGTCTACCAAGCCTGAAGAAATGACACAAGTAAACTCGAATAGGATGGGGCACCCAAGAGAAGAATGTCTGCCTGATCTAAAATCCACTCCATGATCATCCTCATTTTCCATCACTTGAACTCTCCCTTTCAAGATAAACAAAAACCACCATTATAATAATACTTCAGCCGCCATGCCTGCACCACAGAAGGGTTTTCCACATTCATTATTTTGATAACCAATGAGAAGTCAAAGCTTGTATCATACCAAGACCTTCATCATCCATCCTTTCAAGGTAAAAAAAAAAGGACCCGACAAGTGACAAGATTTCCAGGATCAAATTTCTACTCAAATTACCTAGTCGAGCTTATCCCTCAAAATCAAAATTTCAAGACAAGGGGGGCAACCTAAGCCAAAATATACCCGCAAAGATACCCAAGACGAGCCACCATTCTCGAAAAAATGAGAGCTCCAGAACAAAGATTTCGCTTATCCATCAATCAGTCTCATACTTTGGGGCAAGCCAAACGTCCCTCCACAAAGAACTTCCCGCCACAAGAAAAGACGATCCCCATTATCTATCAATCAGATTCATACCTTGGGGGCAGGCCGAAAACCCTCAAAATGAAGCTGCCTATGACTAAGGCCATATCATAGGATCTTCCTTTACCAACCTCTCATTTGCGACAAGCATAATTTCCATACCATGAGAACTCTTACAGTTGGAGTCATACCAAACCAAGCTTTTTTCAGGAAAGTTCAAGAACTTTTACCACGAGAACGTACAAAGATTGCTCGAACTCTACATGATCAACAAACCTATACCTCGAGCACATTTTTTTTCATCAACGTGGTGACTAGAATCTTAATAGTAGCCGAAGTATCGTAAACTCGAAGCACCCATAGAAATGAATGAGAGTGAATCTGAGCATGAGAGTGAGAGTAAAAGTGAGGGCTTGTGAATATTCTCATGGCTTGACTTCCGAAAAGAACGAATTTTTAAACAAGGTGACAATAACCACACAAGAAATCATTTTTCTCATATTGCACACAATTCCCCCAGCAAGGCTATGATTTCAAAAGTCAAGTTCCCATTATATCCTCTTAAATGATTTTTTTTTTTCAAACATTGTTTGCATTCATCTTAAGTCAAGATTGGTAAAAGTCACACTTTGTTCCGAAGAATGAAAGGCGAATAACACATTCTCGGGGGCAAGATAGTGCCACTCGGAAAGAAAGAAGAAAGTGGTTCTCCAAACCCACCAAATCATGAGTAAATGGAAAATCTCATAGATCTTGAATCATTTTTGTTCAAGATACTCTACCAATCAATCAAACTATCCGTCAACAAAGTATTTTTGTACATCATACCTCCCGATGAGGTCAATCAAGCATGTCTAGAAAACCGACATCAACAAGACAATACCCAGAGATAACAAATTTCTCTTATCCAAGCACGACATGCTCACATAGCAAGAAGATCAAGCAAACTAAATGAGCACATTATCCTGTGACCAGCATGCTACAAAATCCTCCCATAGATACAACCTACCAGGCACATCCCATGAAAAGATCATATGGCTAATACATTAGCCACCCAAGAATCAATGTCCAAGGTGGTACAAAATCCTCTTACAGAACAATCTATCAAGCACATCCCATGAAAAGATCATATGGCTAATACATCAGCCACCCAAGAATCAATGTCCAAGGTGGAGAAAACAAAAGACCAACCTTCCATCAATCCCCATAAGCGACATACCTTGTGCTCACTGAGTATATAAAAGAGGATAAACTAGATGGCAAGCCCAGTACCTCGAGATAGTGACACACACCAACGAATAAAGTACCCATGTCGGCAGTATGCTACCCCATCGCGAGCACAACCAAGGATCAATTTTACTTAAAGGAAATGACATATTTTCCTTGTGGATGATCGATTTAAGAGAATCCATGAAAAAACATCAAGACCATGATGAGGGATTATACTCTTTCTTTTGCATACCATCGAGACATCATCCTATAACCCATCATACAACCTTTTTCGAAAGCACTTCACACGCATCGAATGGCATCATTCTCGATGCACTTCAAACTAATCATATGGCATCATCTAAAAAAATTTCATAGCCAAATTAAATATCATTCATTCTCAAAATTCATTTAAAGTAGATGTACCCTTCCAACATATCTCATCACAATATTGCATCATATCATATCACAAAATACCTTGCATTTGCACATATGGGGAAGTCAAAATTCAAATCTTTACCAATATCAAGTTTGTCACATACCTTAGATCTACCTAAGACCACCAATTGCTTGTTTCAACCACTCATGTCAATCACAAAAAATCTATACCACTCGTGATCAAGTTAAACTTTCACATATCCTCGTGAATTTTACCGCCATGATATACGTGATCAAACAGGCTATACCGCCATGAATAAAAATCCAAAATCAGGCTCTATCACCACAAAATCTCAAATCTGGGTATATCGCCACGAGAACAAGATAACCTCAAATCAGGCTATACCGCTACGGGAACAAGATAAAAATAGTGGAGGCTATACCGCCATGCAGAACCCAAAGCAGGCTATACCGCCATACAAAAAAAAAACGCAGGCTATACCGCCATACAAAAAGAATCTAAATCAGGCTATACCGCTACCGGATCATTAAAAAACAAAATAGGCTATATCGCCACAAGACTAAAAACAAGTCAAGTTATACCGCCATTGGACAAAAAACCCAAATCAGGTTATACTGCCATGGAAAACACTCCTAAAACGGGCTATACCGCCATGAAACCAGAAAAATCTAGTCAGGCTATACCGCCACGATACCTCAATATCAACTCAGGCCCTACCGCCAAAATACCAAATACCAACTCAGGCCCTACCACCAAGATACCTAAATACCAACTCAGGCCTTACCGTCAAAATTCTTAATTACAACCTCAGGCCCTACGTCCAAATAACCTAAATACACTAATGCAGGGGCTATCGCCAAGACACCTAAAAACACTAACGCAGGCGCTATCGCCAAAAAAAAAAAAACCCCAAAAGAACTAACACAGGCCATACCGCCATGAAAAATAAAATAAACAAGTCATACAACCACATAAATTTACCTTACCTCACCTTAACTTACCAAAAGTGAGTGGGCTAGCGCCCCAACCTTGCAAATTATATCAATAATTAACCGGCCAAAAATAGTGTGTTATGATAACTTTGTATACCTCTAAAATACCAAGAGATATACAAAGGGGGCAACTGTAGACACCAATTTTTGTCCGGGTCAAAACATATTTAACTAAATTTTTGTTAAAATTTACAATAGCAAATCTTAAATGAACTCCCGGCTAAAACATATTTATAGTGATTGTGATTGGTTATATTTGTCTCAACTCAATGGAGATTAAGCAATAGCAAATCACGATCACTACAATTTGATAGGGAGAGTCGACTTGTTTCAACTCAATTGAGTTGACTTGTTTTGTTTTGATTATACGAATTAAGCATTCGCTCAATTTATTCATCGCGTGAATTGACTAGTTGAATTGGACTTTGCGAGATTTGAGCTTTGGATTTTGGTGCAAAAGACATCAATAACGGACCTTTTTTTTATTAACAATTACATTATGATTACCAATTGATGATAATAATTACATTACGATTAGAAATACAAACTAAAAATTACAAGTACAATTACTAAATAAATGACATATCACAACTAATTAAAATAGTTCTTACAATCAATAATAAGCTAAAGAGCTCAAGTCAAAGCCCAAGTCCAAAGTCAATTAAAGTCAAAAGTCAACTTGATCAAGTCAGTCAACATGAGTAAAAACCAGTCAACCCGGTCAGCTCTGACATAACCAGACCGGTTCAACCCCAAAAAAACACAAATACACTGTTGAAATACTTGCTGTCCAAGCAGCAATTCGCTATAAAAATAGCCTTTTGGCTCTTACCTAAGAGGGGGAGACTTCTTCCTTTCCCTTTTGCCAGGGACTTCTTTCCTGCCTTCTCCTCCTGGATATAAGTTTCTTCTTCTCTTCCTCTTCTTCTTACAAAAAAAAGACAGAAAAGAGACAACAGAATTCTTCTTCTCCTTACCCACAGCTCCACTTCCTCAAACACACACACCAAAAGAATAATCACGCCTCCACTCCCTCAAACACCGACTCATTCTTCTTCCTTCTTCTTCTCGTGTTAAGAGAGACAATAAAACTCTGCAAATAAAAGCTTCCTTCCCTCCTCTGAATACACAGACAACTGCATACAATAAAAAGCTCTCCTCTACCTCTTTCTTCTTCTTTAAACCCACAACCAAACAAGAAACAAAGCTCAGCAAAAAGACAACTTTCCCGTTTCTTCTTCTTAATCACAGACCGATCACAACAACAACAAAACCAAAAGAAGAAAGAAACACACAGAAACAGAGAAAGGACACTCTTCTACTTTTACTCTCTTCTTATTATCCACACAAGTCAAGAACCAAAAAGAGGAACAAACAGAGGAGGTAACAGCAAACCTCACAGAAGCTGCAAAGGAGGAGAAGCAGCAGTGGCCCCCAAGTTTCAAACAAGAGGAGACAGCAAGGAAACGTCCACAAACCACGGCAAAAAGGGTTGGTAATTTCATCATCAAACTACCATTTATTTACACTCTACTTCTACCTGTCATAATCATCTGATTCTAAAAAAGATAGATGCCAATTTATTCCAAGCAAATACCACTTGACTCAATGTTCAGTTTGTTTTAAGGTACTTTAAAATGCTCTTCTCTATTTTAAGGGCTGTCCCTCTAATCTTAACACACATTCGAAGTAAGCCATACACAATCACCAAAAAAAAACTTCCAGCCCCGAGCAAACAAACCCAATCCAAGATTAAATATCATACACATCACCTTACTTCCAAAATTAGATCGTTCCATGTCACACGCCAAATGAACAAACCAATCCATACAGTGTAAAGTTTGCATAGAATATCAAAATACATGCTAAAATCTAGATTCAAGCTAATCTTTAGCTTAAACACACAAGTTCAGTTCATCATAATCATCAAGAACCACGAAGAACATAAAAAACCCAGATTTCGAATCTCTAAAAAACAACCATCCAAGTATATGTTAACTACTCTTAACAATTGCAAATTACTGAATCCATTAAATGAAAAACCGAAATCTAGCTTAAAGGCTTAAAAAGGGAGGAAGGATATCGCCAAATCGATTCTGTTTCTTCATGTTCAAACCTGCCAAAATAAGCAAAAGAAGTTGGGGATGGGAATTTAAAAATAATACGAGAGATAAAAACGAGAGATTTCACTAAAACCCACCAAAATCCATCATCGGAGGAAAGGCTCCTCGCCGACGCCGCCGTCGGATTTCTTTGCCGGCGACCATCTCCATTTACTTGATTTCTACCCCAAAGCACAAAAACACCATCAGAACCCTATAAAACCCAAAAAAAAAAACCGAACATGCAACCAAAAAAGACTAACCTCTGATTAGTGTCCCCCGTCGTCATCATCGTCGGGGTCAAGTGCCGCCATCATCGTCGTTGTCCTCTTTTTCCCTTTTTTGTTGTCGTCATTTGCAGAAAGAAAGAGAGGGGAACGCAAATCGAGAAAGGGCAGGAAGAGGGAAATTGGAACGGATTGGTTCTGCTTTCTGCTTTGCTCGATTTCCAGAGGAAGTGAAGAAGGAGGACGATTTGAAGAGGAATAATCGAAGGTGGACGAAGAAAGAAGAAGACGAGGTATTTGCTCTCCCCTGATCGCTTATGTGGCGAATAGAACGAGAGAGAGGGAGGAGTCAATTAGGCGGCCAGATTAGAGAGCAATTTAGGTTAAATTTTCCTTTGTGGTAACCCCTCTTACCTAAAACGAGCACACTCACTGTGTTTGGCCACTTAAGTCAACATTAGTTATGCACCTCGCCATTTTATAATTTAACCACTAATACGCAAATCATGGTTAGTAGCTCATAATAGCTATATGACATAATTCATTAAAAATCGTTATTCATTCGATTACCAAATCAAAATACAAAAATTATTTTCTCAAAATAACTCCATAACAAACCTTAAACACGATCAATAAAACGTGTTAGGTTTCCTCTTTCAAACCCAATCAAAATTACCACGAACTACGTGGACTTTGATCCCGACTAAGTCGGGTACGTAGGCAACCAATAGGTTCGAGTCCAACTAATTTTAAAACTCTTTCATTACCTTTCGAGATTACGTCAATAGATGTATGATCAAATATTAATAACTATCTAATTAATCAAATAATAAAATTAAATACATTAATAAAGCCACAAATAATAACACACCCAATATTTAATAAGCTTATCGATCCAAGTAGTACCCATCTTGGGGCGTTGTAGGGTGTGAATACACTTCCCCACACGTAATTGTACTCCCGAACCTATAACAACCTAAAATTCGCAGACCAGAATTCTGGTTTTAACAAAAACTTAAAACCGGAAAAGGGTGTTCGACCCACCCCAAGCGCGGTCGATGGCGACTCCAAGCGTGTCGCGACGGGTACCCCGATCCGGAGGGGCGGTTGCGACAGTATAGTGTGATAATAATTAATATCAATATATATGAGGACTTTTACAATGCTTTATAGTATTGGTGCTATATGTTTTTGCTTTTATGGTACAATTTGAAGTTGTACCTTTAATGTTATGGTACAACTTCATATTGTACCTATACTATTTTGTACAAATTCTTTTATGGTACAACTTGAAATTGTACATTTATGTGATGGTACGACTTTAAGTTGTAAAGTTGTACCATAACATAAGGGTACTTATCGTTTATGGTACAACCTAAACTTATACATTTAAAGTTATGGTACAACTTCAAGTTACTATATATAAATTTGAAGTAGAGTTACTGTTGCGTAAAAAATTGCTACTTTAGTCACTTTATACATTTTACATTTTGATACCCCAAATTTATTTTTAATGTAAAATTATTTTAATTAGAATTCCAACAATTTCTCCCGCTCTTCAAAAGCCCAGAGGAACGAAGTTGATGCTCCAACATCCATAGCATGAGTAGTTAAAGCAAGTGAATGATTTGAAATTCGAGTTATTTCACGGAATAACACTTAGGCTTGGCTTGACCCTGCTGAAGACGCAAAGTTCATCATTCAGTGTGTTGGGGAGATCCAATTATGTTTTCGTATCTAAATTTTATGAGATTTCCGTAACTAAATTTTTTAAAATTTACTATATATAAATTTGAAGTAGAGTTATTGTTGCGTAAAAAATTGCTACTTTAGTCACTTTATACATTTTACATTTTGATACCCCAAATTTAATTTTAATGTAAAATCATTGAACAATTATGCCAAGGTATCTAAATTTTACGAGAAGATTCAACCATTTTATATTTTCTCATTACGTGACACATTGAATAAATGATAAAAGAGAGACAAATCTAAAATATTGCAAGAGTGAATTTGTAAACTCATTTAGTACATTTACGAGGTACTAAACAAACTTCTACTAACTACATATAACAAAACATGTAATATCTACATATGTAAGTGCCAATAAATTGCTACGGTGAAAAGGGTTAACTGTTGTATTAACGACCAACCAAAAGAATTGGTCAAAACCTTCCCATTATCTATTTTCTCTTCATTTCATTTTTCACTTGCCTTCCATAACCCTTTCTTTATTTCTTTCTTTGCCGTCTTCGTTTAACCCTAATTAGCATACTACTTTTTATGTATTTTAATCACAAGTATGAACAGGTCCATACACGACTCACCAACAGTCTGTAGAACTAATAATTAAACCATGAACCACTAACTTTTTCAACTCAATGTCGAGTCCAATTAAACATAAATATATTTGGTTATTACTTATTAGAAAGTCATCATTTTCTACTATGGGATTTGAAGGTGTGAAATTTTAAGCGAGTTCCAGTTTGTATTCCTTTTGCTTCGCTCTAGAAGTTTTCTTTTTCACCCGGGCTATAATTTTCAACAATTATACATGGAATGCTTGGTTAAGTATCTACACATATCAAATTAATAGTTTCCATTTTTCTATAGAAAAGTAAATAATTATCATCTTAAATACATCACCATAAAAGGAATTAAGCCTCAACTATGCAAATTATAGTTATATACCTAAACTCAATAGATCTTTAGATTTATAACCTAAATTTATTTATTTGGCATATAAGTCCTCAAATATTGATGAAACATTATAATTTAGTACCTAATGTTTTGTGTATTACATTTTGGTACCTAAACTATTGAAGCTCTACAAATAGGTCTAATTTTTGTATGTATATTTAAAACACTCTCAAATAAATGGGTATCCATACCCAACTAATACACATTTAGATTATGGAAGTAAATATTTTTAATTATATTGTAACATATTTCATACAAAATTAAGTATTAGAAAAAAGACAAAATCAACGGCAAATAAACCACAAGATAATTATTTTTCAATCCAACTACCTATAAGCGGAATCGACGGACTGAAGTTTAGACTCCTAACCGCAGCAAAGCGCGGCGACAATTCTAGTTGTAAATTAAAACACCAATACTTTATAGCATAGTAAATGTGCTCCAATATATATTACCTAAAAGAAGGGGAAAAACAGAAGGAAGGAGAGCAAGGTTGTCAACCTAGACCCCGTCGAGCTAGTGGGTCAAGGGTTAATGGGTCACCCGTTTTAACCAGATTTAGCCTGAAAATATGAAAAGAGTAATTATATTATACTTATCTGAAATCCAACATAGAAAAAATACAACACTACTTAAACTCCAACGCACTTAAATAACATCAACCTAAATTCAACATAGTAAAAATTCAACGACACTTCGGAACAAGAGCCTGCTGACCAGCTCGGATGGGCCAACCGTCCAGGTTTTTCTGGGTTTGACCATTTTCGGGCTAACTCACAAATGGGTTGTTCTAGCCCATTTTCAGGAGCGGGCTCGGACCAACCCGGGTTAACCTGCAAGTTGACAACCTTGAAGGAGAGAAAATAACTCGCCTTATGTCTCCTCTCATTTCCTCCTCCGCAATCAAGAACACCAAATGCAAAAAAAAAAAGGATGAAGATCGAAATTGAAAATTCACAAACAAATACTAAAACATAAAACATGCAAACTCGACTCACCTAGATTCGTCCACTCTTGGTTGATATGGAGCGTCACCAATTTTGAGACCGAGAAAAGAAAGAACAGAAGAAAGGAGCAGCTCGAGAGAAGAAGGATCTTGAACGTCACCAGATTTGAGGCGAGCGGCTGCAATTTTTTTTCGTCGATTGTTGGAGATAAAAAAAATGAAGCCAAAAGAATGAAGGAGATCTAGATATGGAGAAAGTAGATTGGAAGAGAGAAAGAGAAAAGAGAGAGGAAGAGAGAAGTTTGACTTTCTCTTTCTTCCATTATACGGCAGCAAATAAATGCTAGAAAAAATAAAAAAAATAAAAATTCAAAAATTGGACAAAAATGCCCATGTCCACCTTGTGTCAACCCTAGCCACATGATACATTCGTCCCTAGATCTACGACTCCTACCGTATCTTGAGTCGAAACTTCCACCATTTATCAAAGATCCATCAAAGAGACCTATAAAATAAATGCTTGCCCCAAGCGACTAGGGGAGGGGGACCCCCGATGCGCAAATCGACTATCAGTGTGTATATATATGGTGGCGTCTTCGGTGCACTCACTGTTTTGGGTGCATTCAGTGCACTCACTTCATAACCGTTATTTTAAACATGCGATTTAAGTCAAAATGATGTCATTCATCACTTATGATGTGATGAACAATAACACACATGAATTTGCACAAAAACCATTGAAGATTTACTTTAATTTGAAGGATTTAGAGTTTAGAGATTTAGGGTTAGGGTTAGGGTTTACAATTTCGGGTTTAGGGATAGAACTCAAAATTGGAGGTCTATATATATATGGTGACTACTTCGGTGCACTCACAAAAATGAGTGCGCTCAATGCACCCAACTCAAAAACTAGTCTTAAGGTGTCGGATTTTGAATTTTAATTTGTAGAATTAGTGTAATATGATGATATAACAGATGATAACAACTAAATAGTGGATTACCCTAAGCCCTAGACCTCCAATTTTGAGTTCTATCCCTAAACCCCAAATTGTACATGAAAGTTAATCTGCTAACTTGAAAATTCGTTAGCAGATACTAACTGATATCCAAAATACATGAACTAGTATCCAAGTACTAAAGTATCTAGAGAGCACAGACTAGTATTCAAAGTTTGTTAACTGATATCCACCATGAATCAACTATTATCCCAAATTCACAAACTAATATCTAGACAACACAGAATAGTATCCATATAACACAAAATTAGTATCCCGATAACACTTAAGAGTATCCAGATAACACATAAGAGTATCCATATTGAATACTAGTTGGTTGATTGTGGATATTAGTTGGTATCTGCTATCTGGATACTAGTTTGTTATCTGGATACTAGTTTGTGATGTTTTGAATACTAGTATGTGTTATCTAGATACTCAGCAGACTTGGATATTAGTTCATATATTTTGGATATTAGTTAGTATATACTAACAAATTTTCAAGTTAGCAGAATAACTAGGCTGCAAATTGTAAACCCTAACCCTAACCCTAAATCTCTAAACTCTAACTTCTTCAAATTAAAGTAAATCTTCAATGGTTTTTGTGCAAATTCATGTGCGTTATTGTTCATCACATCATAAGTGATGAATGACATCATTTTGACATAAATCGCATGTTTAAAATGACGGTTATGAAGTGAGTGCACCGAAGACGCCACCATATATATATATATATACACTAACTTAGGATTTAGGATGGACTTAACCTACCTCCCAAGAGGATTTGTTGTGACTTCTAAGAAGACTTGCTATGAATATTTAGGGGTTCGCCCACCTCTATGGCGACTTGTGGGTCTAACTTGAAGCTCGACGAACCTATGACAAGATCTATTTTATGGGTTATGAGTTATGAGTTATGACCAAGGATTTCAATAAAGCTATATAAGGCTTCTCCTTACCACATTGGAGAGATTTTGGCATGCTTACTCCCTCGGATGACATTTGCTAGATATGACTTAGTGAAGTTTATGCTTCCGCCTTAAGACTGAAAACATGCCAATTTACTATTTTTTACATAAAAGATGCTCATACACATTGAAAAAATTATCAAACATGCCTTCTGTTAAAATTTTCATTAAAAAACCGTCAATCAGGGTTGGACTGAGATTCAGATGACCCGACATCGACAAATGGAAGGAAAAATGTCAATTTGTCCCCTGATTTACTTCTCTAGTTCTCATTAAAGTGAAATCATTAGAAGTATTTGGCTATACAAAAGAAGAAGAAAAATTCTAAAGTGAAAACTATTAGGTATATTTTTAGACATTTGTGTTGTCCAAACCAAGGTTAGGCCGTGATTGACGGTTTTTGGATGAAAATTTTAACAGAAGAGCATGTTTGATATTTTTTTTTTAAAATACAAGATATATTTGATGTAAAAAATAATAAATAACATGTTTGATAAAACAACATAGTAAAGAGAATATACAGTGGAAGATGGGTATAGGAGCTGATTTGGCATTCAAACTAGAATGACGAATATACATTGAAAGATGGATGTAGGATAGCTGGCTGGAGGGATTTAAAGAACACAGTGATATTGAAATGCAAGGGGAGACCGTAGTATGAAAAAAGCTTTGGCAACTAAAAATTCCTCCAAAGGTTAAGCATTTTGTGTGACGGTTTGCGAGAGATGTCCTCCGAGATGGGTATACATGTAGTAAGGATACGTGCATGAATAGAGGTGTCTCAGGATCAATGTAGTAAAAAGTGAGTTTCAACGTAGAAACATTTTGGTGATTTAGAAGGGTAAATTTTTTAAGTTTTTAAGTTTATTAAATCGGAGTTTTTAACTAAATAAGTTATAAAAACTGAGATTTTGTGTATAAGCGTTTTAGTGGCCTACAAACGTAAAATTGTAAGTTTTTAAGTTTTAAAGCGCGATCTTGACTACATTGCCCAGGACGCCCCTAAAATTTGGAAACACGATTAATCAAACCTCCGATAGTAGTTTGCATATAAGCAAAAAAAATTGTTTAAGTGGTAGCGGGACACCCTTAAAATTTGAGAAAATGATTATCCAACCTCCCGTAGTAATTTGCGTATTGGTACAAATAATATTTTAAGTAGTAGTCTATTTGATTTAAACTTGGGACACTGCCTTTAATATTTAATTTAATTTTTTAGGAGATGACACCCTTATGTAGAACTTCTGAATCCGCCAATGGTCTCAGGGAATCAATTAGTGGGTTATCGAAGGGTATTGTTTTTTTTTTTTTTTTTATCATAGGGTATTGTTTTCTTTGATTTTCAGGGAAGCTAGAGTTGATTTTGGGCTATATTTGTTAATTTGTAATAATAAAAATGTATGAAAATGCTATTATCCCTACTTTTAACCAAAAAAAAAAAAACAAATGCCGGTCAAATAACATAATCACACGTCCATTATGACCATATCAATGCCGGCCAAAGGCCGGTCGAAATGATATCATTATAAGTGGGATTTCTTTTTATAAAAAAAAAAGTCAACTGTCCTATGTCCATTAGCGGTAATTAGTTTATGCTTTCAAGGGTAATCAACAGGAAGAATCCCCGGCGATTGTCTATAAAAAACCAAATCAGAGTTGGCCAAGTTAATCAATTTCTTGAAGAGCATTAAAAAAAAAACCAGAATCAAGGAGAAAAAATAATGGCCACCACCGACTCAGGCTATGATCGGCTGGCGGAGCAGAAGGCATTCAGCGCATCAAAAGCCGGAGTGAAGGGGCTAGTGGACGCCGGAGTCAAAGAGCTACCCCGGATGTTCCACGCGCCGCCGCATTTCCTCAACGGCAGACCTCCAGCTCCTGCCGGTGACCCGGAGTTCTCCGTCCCGGTAATCGACCTGGCAGGTGCGAGAGACGATCACGACCCCGAGGAGCGGAAACGAATCGTCCAGAAAATCAGCGTAAGAGACGGAAAAAAATCTACTATATGTTTCAACCTGTGCAAATTGAAAAGTCTAATGATTTAGCAGCATAAAAAAAATAATATGCTTAGCGAAAGAGGGGCAGCGGCAGCCCATCTGGTGGGGGTGTTGGTTCGGCATACACAAAATCGTGTGTTCGATGCTACACCATCAACAAGTTGGTGCATAAAACTCTTGAGTAGTAGCATTCCGTTCTCACCTTGGTCGACGGGTGGTGGACCGTGAAGGATGTTCCTTGTATCAGAAAAATAAAATAATATGCTTAATCTCAAAAGCCTTACCAAACAGGTTTTTATTTGAGGGGCCATGTAAGAGATAAAACCTCTTACAAATCTTTTCCACAAGAGTTATTGCAGCTAAGTGGTTTGTTGGTTTAACGATCAGGACGCATCGGCAAAGTGGGGCTTCTTCCAAATCGTGAACCACGGCGTCCCGACAAGCACCCAGAACAAGATCAAAGCCGGGACCCACCGGTTCTTCAACCAGGACGCGGAAGCGAAAAAGGAGTATTTCCGCGCCGAGCCGATGTCAAAAGTCGTGTACACGTCTAACTACGGCTTGTACACGGCGCCGGTTGCCTATTGGAGCGATGTGATCCTGTTCAACATGGCGCCAGAGCCACCGGAGCCGGAGCAAATCCCGGCTTGCATCAGGGAAAACGTGCAGGAATTCTCTGAGGAAATATCCAAGGTCGGGGGCTTGATGTTCGAGCTACTGTCGGAGGCGTTGGGTCTTGCTTCGAATCACTTGAAGGAGGAGATGGGTTGCGCGGAAGGAATGGGATTAGCCTGCAACTACTATCCTCATTGTCCTCAACCGGAGCTCGCTCTGGGAATCACCCACCACACCGATATTGGGTTCATCACGGTTCTTTCCCAGGACCACGTCGGAGGTCTGCAAGTCGTTCATCGAGGTCACTGGGTTGATGTGCCTCCAGTGCCGGAGGCTTTAGTGGTCAACATCGGAGATATGCTTCAGGTACATGTTTGAATTTTGATTGAATCTTTTAATTTACCACAAAGAACAAGTACAAAACCTCTATCGGACTCGAAAGTGGTCTCTAGCAAGTC
This sequence comes from Linum tenue, assembly GCA_946122785.1. Classification (NCBI taxonomy): domain Eukaryota; kingdom Viridiplantae; phylum Streptophyta; class Magnoliopsida; order Malpighiales; family Linaceae; genus Linum; species Linum tenue. Next base: position 44,321,915 of record CAMGYJ010000010.1, read on the forward strand.
ATTTTGAGTGGTAGTCAATCAAAACTAGTCAAAATCCAAAAAAATCGGTGTTTGGGTCACTTTTTCTGATTTCCCGCCTCGACTACAAAATGTTGTTGTTTTGAAATGGAATGATCGAATGAGATGGGATTAGAGTTTTAGTGGGTTACATATATACTTAATGTAAAATTACTAAATGATATAGGTAAGGTAAATTTATTTCGGTCGTTAAATTTTTTGAATTACTATCTTTTTGTATATATAAAAAAGATATATAATCGGTTCAAATAGGTTGGACCCTGATCAATCCATTGAATCTCAAACTGCTTACTCAATGCCTTAAACCGATTTGACAACATTGGATATATCATTTCCAAGATTTAGATACATACTTTTATAGCATGATAATTTTTTTTTTTTTTTTTTGCAGCTGATATCAAACGATAAGTTTAAAAGTGTGGAGCATAGAGTGATTGTGAACAATGTTGAACCAAGAGTATCAACGGTTTGCTCTTTTGGTAACGGGTTTATGTTGAAATCAAGAATGTATGGACCTATAAAAGAGCTGTTATCGGAAGAAAATCCTCCCATATACCGAGAAATTTCCATCGAAGAATTCTTTTTCAAATCCTACAAAAAGGGCTTCGATGGTAACTCTTATCTGCCCCAACTTAAGCTCTGAGGTTCAATTGTCTCTTTTGAACAAGATCGATGACATAGTACAAGGGTTACTACTACTTCTTCTTCATGGCATGCTTTGCAAGATTATCGTTTAATAAAAGATCGACAACTATGGCGATAATGAGATGCGCACTACTGTAACTTATGTTTATGCATGCATGCCTGTGTTGGATCTGTAATGGTTTCTGTTTTTAAAAGAGAGTACTATGTGTGTTTGTTCATTGAGTCTTCTCATTGTTGTGCTTCCTCTTCCCTTGTCCTCAATCCTAAATCCTTCTTTCTGGAAACTCAATGGACTGTGGATCAATGCGATTAAGTCGTTGATTTGGATATGGTTTGTTGTGATTTACAAAACAAGATAAATTCTCAATATGTTTATTTTTTGGTCAAGACTAATTATTAGCCACACCTTTCCTGTATTTTTTTTTATTAGTCAAATCTTTTGAATTACTAATAACTAGCTAAATGTCAACTTTCGGTTAGCAATTTTGTTAATAATATTGATCTAGCAACATGATACTGACTTGAAAGAGACACATGAAGGTCAACATTCCAAAACTTTAGTATTTTAACTAAGAAAAGAGTAAGTAAATTATTAATGGTAACAGAAAAATAGTTAATATTTTAATGCATTACAAAATATTTGGCTAATTATTAGTAATTCAATAGGTTTGGCTCATAGAAAAGAATGAAAAAAAAAAGTTTGGCTAATATGTTGTAAGTACCCTTTGGTTTTTAGCTAATTATACCACCTCTAACTACCACCCTCCATCACAATGGTAGGAGGGTGGTGAACACTGGTAGACGATGATAAATGATAGTTAGTATATTTTTATCACCATGTTATTGCTGCTAGGTTAATTTTCACCAACTTGCCAACAACAATAATTTTGTTTTTGTTTTTTGGCTTCCTTTTTTGGTCTTCCAATCTTCTAGCATTTAGTGAAGATCGATAAAAAGATACCTATAAAACAAACCCTCCAGGCCCAAGCGACTGTGGAACCCTTCGACGTTGAAATCAAATATTAGTAAACGTAAATATTAACTTTGGAGGAGATTAACCTACCAACCTGCCATGCACTTGAGTGAGAGGGGAATAGGCAAGATTCTAGACAAATCCAAGGATTTGCTGAAGTTGTATGGGATTCATCCTACCTCTTGATAGGATTTTTTGTGCCTCCTATGACTTGTTATGAATTTTTAGGGGCCCCCTAGCTCTCAGGAGATTTTTATGGGTCTAGCCTGTAGCTCGAGATATCTATGAAAATATCTCTTAATTGCCAAGGATTTCAATGGAGCTACATATTACCTCCCTCGCGAGAGGAACTTTGACATGCTTACTCAGTCGTAGATTACATTTGCTGCATTTCTTCTTCTTCTTCATGATTTACAAAATTCTCGTGTAATAAAAGATCAACAACTATGGCGATAATGAGATGCACACTACTATTGTAACTGATGCATATGTCTTGGTCGGATCTGTGCTGGTTTTCTGCTTTCTAAAAGAGAGTACTATGTGTTTTTTTCTTCAATTGAGTTGCTAAGGCCCTGTTCACTTTCATTTTCGTTTCCAGTTTTCTGTTTTCATGTGATAAATTTGGCAACCGAAATGAGAAAACTTGTTTACTTTTCATTCTGATTTCTATTCGTTTCCAACTATGAAAACAGAAAGTGGCAACTTCCTGCTGTTTTCGGAAACGACAAAATGTTGTTTTCACCTGTTTTCAACATCTGTTTTCTAAGAAACAGGAAACAGAAATGAAAGTAAACAGACCCTTACTCTTCCCTTGTCCCCAATCCTTCTTTGTGGAAACTCAATGGATTGTGGATCAGCGCGATTAAGTCGTCGATTTGAATCTGATTTACAAAATAAGATAAATTCTCAATATTTTTATGGAAGAAAAAAAAAGTAAACTAATTATACCACTTCTACCACCCTCTATCACAATGGTAGGATGGTGGTGACAAGTGGTAAACGATGATAATTGATGATTTGTATGTTCTTATCGCCATGTTATTACTGCTAGGTTTTTCACCAACTTGCTAACAACAATAATTTTGGTTTTGTTTTTATTTTTGGGCTTCCCTTTTCCGTCTTCCAATAGAAAATCTAGCATTTGCTGAGGTTGTAAGGAATTCATCCTACATTTTGAGAGGATTTGTTGCGTCTTCTACGAGCAGGTGCATCGACCGTCTCTTCCTCATTTCATAGTGAGGTGCCAATGTAATTTTCTCTTTCATTGTTGTAGCCCATCATTTCATTTATGAAATATTTCATGAAGTGAAACACCAAATGAAATTGCAAATGGGCCTTCTCATGTTTTGTCTTCCTTTTTATATTTTGGTTTTCCTTTCTTTGTAAAATAATGTGGATAAATATTTAGTTGTATTAAAGAAGTGAGTTGGACTCATGAAATAAAAGTGGATTTCATTGATGTACAGGAAATGAAACTGATATGTATTAAAATGATAAAAGTTGGTGATGTGACAATTGGGGCCACATATAAAATTAAAATTCTACTTCATAGATGTGGATGGTCTAAAAAGGCTTGTTATGAATTTTTAGGTGTTCTCCCCAACTCTTTGGGGACTTTTATGGGTCTAGCCTTAGCTCGAGACATCTATGACAATGTCTCTTTATTGCCCAGGATTTCAATGAAGCTATAAAGGGTTACTCCCTCCCTCACCAGAGGGACTTTGACGTACCTACTCCATCATAGATTTCAATGAAGCTTCCCAAGCTGCAACCTCTAGATCCTCAAACGAGCTAGCCTTGAACCTGCAAAATCCTAGATCTGGAATGTCAAAATGGCTGGAGAGACTGAAAACATGAAGGTGAAACGCCTAGAAACAAAGGCTTGAAGATCGAAAATAAGACAAGCAATAAAAGCGAGAAAAAGGAGAAACTTGGGCTGCTGCCGGTTACCTGAAGGAGTTGGTGGCAGCCATGAAAGACTGGAAAAAGGAGACTTTTTAGAGAGAAGGGAGAGTAAATGTAAAAAAGGTAAAGTTGTCATAGATTACATTTACTAGACATGAGTTGGTGAAGTTTATGGTTCCACCTTAAGACTGAGAACCTCGGTGAATAGTGAAGGGTTTCACCCTACATATCATGAGAAGATTTAGTGCATTGTAATAGAAATTTGGATGGTCTGATCGCTCTTTCTTGAGGTATAAGGGATCTCACCCACCTCCGAGATTTAGAATTTTAGTGGAGCATTTAGTTCAACTGGGACAAGTAAATTGTAATTTTAGTGGAGCATTAAGTTTTCTTTTCCAATTTCAGTTAGAATGCATGTATTACATTTTTCCTGTGCCCACCTACAATCAGTGCCCACCTACAATCATTTAAAATGAATGATAATCGTTCTCTACTAAAAGGTGAGATTGTTAATAAGGGATTGTCTAGTGTCTACCCTATTTTTTGTTCCATCATTACCTCTCCAGACAAGGCACTTTCCTAATACATTCATCGAATCTGCAGAATACTCTGCTCGAGGCTAGGTGGCTGAAGCGAGAGATGTATACACCACGACCATGAGACGATTGAGGCACCTCCGAAAACCTGCCCCGAAAGATGGCAAATTGAAAATGGCCGAACCAAGGTGGGTACAGGCGTACAGCAAGTCAGCAAACCTATACCATCGGATTTGGTAATTGGCCAACTGTTACAGGTACAAAGTTTAATAGCAACCAAATGGTCATGAGCAGAGGTATCAATAACAATTCCTCTATTGGGTTGCAGCATCCTGATTCAATTCAACCCTATGATTATGAAAGATCAGCACAGGAAAACACAGAAAGCAACCTGGGAACTTTCTCTAAACATAAGTCGAATCATAAATGAGCCACAATTCTGTGTTTGGAAATGTCGTAACGAAGTGACAAGAAAGAACACAACAACCTTACGATAAAATTGAGATAACACAGAAGCAAAGTATTTGTGGCGGTTTCACATTCATAGAAAAACATGGATACTAACTTCAACGGAACTAGTCCTCTAAATTCATTCAACAGACCACAGAAACATGTATCAATACTCTGAATCCTCAAACCATATAGATAACCCTACTTGGTCTCAAAACAACAAAAACATCAGAACATCGGGGATCAAACACTGAAAATTGGGAGCAGCTTATCGCTTCTTCGACACACCAACAGTTTTTCCCCTACGACCAGTGGTCTTGGTGTGCTGTCCACGAACTCTCAAGCCCCAATAGTGACGCAGCCCACGGTGGTTTCTGCAAACCCACAATCAGGAGTTAAATACCACATATATACACAAAAGGGTCATGCTTCAAAGGTTTCGATCGTAAATTCATAACCACCCAACAGAAACCATATAGAAACAAACCTGATCTTCTTGAGCCTCTCAAGATCATCCCTCAACTTCATGTCCAGTGCATTGGAGACAACCTGGGAGTGCTTCCCATCTTTGTAGTCCTTCTGCCTGTTGAGGAACCAGTCTGGGATCTTGAACTGGCGAGGGTTAGCAACAATTGTCATCAGCTTATCGATCTCATCAGCAGAAAGCTCCCCGGCCCTACAAAGTTTATATCGCAGATCAGCATACGAAAACCCTCAACAATGAACTCATGATGCTTGTAAAGGAAAACAAGCATGTAGACAACGAAAGAGAAATGCCCCGCCCACCCTGCCTTTGTTTCCAGTATACCAATATAAAAACCAACACCCAGAAAGAAGCATGTCAAGCCTAGACTTCAGCCTCGAGGGGCAACACAGAAAAGGTTAACAAGATTAACGCCATAGGTTTCAACAAAGCAAACAAATTATTCTAGAGGAACTATCAGCAGGAAACCCCAACAGTACTCTCTCTTATGGGCAGAAGTCAGAAGATAAAAGCGAGGACACAGCATCACAGCCAGAACCGATTCAGTTCTCGTAAATCAGATTCTACTCAAATAAAATCCACACAGATACAGACTACCACTGAAACCACCAAGCACAAAATGAAAACCCCCAACAAGGAAAGAAAATACGCATACCTCTTGTTCATGTCGACATCGGCCTTCTTGCAGACGATGTTGGCGAAGCGGCGCCCGATGCCCTTGATGGAGGTCAAGGCGAACATGATCCTCTGCTTGCCATCAACATTGGTGTTGAGGACACGAAGAATGTGCTGAAACTCCTCATTAGCAACGAGCGACTGCGGCAAAAAAAAAAAAAAAGAAATCAAATAAGAATCAGTGAATCAATGAAGAAGCGACCAGAGAGACCAAAGATCTCGACGAACGAAATCCTACCATGGCTGCCTTTGCTTAGGGTTTTCTCTCTCCCGTTCTTCTCTCTCTCGCAGACGGCGCTGAAGCTCTTCAGAGTTGGAGAGTTATAATAGCAAAGTCTGTACTAATAGTAGAAACCCTAAACGACTTGGCGCAGCCTATTATAATACTCTTTTGGACTTGCCATCTTGGGCTTGCTAATTTGGGCCGACTCTAGGTGAGCCCAATAAATTCGTTTCGGCCCAACGTTCCCGCTCCAATGAGCCCAGTTCGTTTGTTTTTTCGGTTGCATAAGGCGGGAAATGGATTGTCTGGCTGAAATGTTTTCCCCACTCATCAAGGGCTTAGATGCACTTCTTCAATAATCCAACGGTCCATAATATGGAACCCCAAATTTCCCACAATTAGAAGTTACAAAACCTGACACAGGAATGCCTCCTTTAATGGTTTTCATCACAGAAAAAGCAAGCTCCACTGCTGTAAATTCAATTCAGACATTAGAGTACCAATTTGGTTTCTCCTTCTCCTTTCTCTTCTTCAAAACCTACAAAGCAAGAATGGGTTTCTCTTCCAGAGTTTGAGATCTCTCGGTGAAAACCAGCCTCAAACATGGTCCATTTCCTCAAGCATCTTACTGAGGAGACACTCGCACTCAAGAAACTGGTAATCCCTTTCAAAGTTTTAACCTTTCTCATGTGAAGGATTCCAATTTAGGGTTTTGTCAACCTTGTTAACTTATTGTCAAAATTTTGCCTGTTCTTTTTGTATATCAGCTGATTCCACCAGAGTTTGTTAGTAATTGTGGGAAGGTGAATCTGACCAACCCAGTAGTTTTGGAACCAACTGTTGGAGATGTACTTGAGGTGGAGGTGGAGCTCTACGAGGATGCAAGTGGGTTTTGGTTGAGGAATGGCTGGCAGGAGTTGGTAGTTCAGTATTCTCTGAGTCATGGCCACTATCTTGTGTTTGAGTACAAGAGCCGCTCCAGGTTTAAGCTTGTGATGCTTGGTGCAAATGGGCTTAACTTGGAGTTTCCAGCTTCCAGTTTTGTCAACATTGGACCGATCCGGAACCAGGTGGTTCCCGAGGCTGTGGAGGAAGAAATCACTGTCAATACAGACTCTGTGGAGTTCTTAGGTTGCTTGTCACATTAAAAGTCCCTTGTTGTTTCCAATCTCTTGGGTTTTCTAGGTTATCATGGTCTGATAGTTGTTGAGTTTTGCAGGCACTTCTCTGGCTAAGGACACGAACAGCTACAGCAATGGAGGTGGTGGAAGGCAGCAGGCACAGCTGCAGTCTGGTGAGAATGCCAAGCTCGATGAGTTCACCAAGTGTTTGTTCAGCACATAAACAGTGAAAGTAGAGCTGAAATTTAATCGTCCTTTTTCATCAATGTCAACAGGGAAGACAAGAAGAACTTATGTGGGAGGGAAAAGGAAAGCAAACTTGGTAGCTTCACAGAAGAATCGAGGTAACGGGAGCCCCTTCGGATGTGATGAGCTGAGAACTTCACATTCTATCCATGGAAGTTACAAACTGTTTACTTTCAAAGCTTTTGAAAACTGCAGTTCTGCTTTCTTCTAAGCGAAAAAGAACTGATGGCAGAGGGAAAAGGAAAGCGAGCTTGGTAGCTTCAAGGAAGAATCGAGGTAATGGGAGCCCCTTCGAATGGGATGAGGCTACTCTCGCATTCCATCCATGGAAGTTACAGACGTTTTACTTTCCAAGCTTTTCAAAACTGCAGATCTGCTTTCTTTTAAGTTGTACAAAGTATTGTATGAAATTTGACTTTCCTGAAAGTATTATGAACAGGTGAGCCAGTTGCTAAGCGACTTTTTGGCGGTCACAATACCAAACGGAAAGAAAATCAGGACTTTGTGGAGTCTGCAGAGGCAGAAGATTATGTAGATGCGAACTTTATGGAATACTTAGGTCAGTTCTCCCATTGCAATCTTATGCTCTCTTATTAGTCACAACAAAACCTCGTTGTTTTGGATCTCTTTATGATTTCGGTTTACATGGTTTGAATTTATGCTGGTTTGGCAGGCTTTGTTGAGGAGATGAACAGAAACAATGGAGATGATGTGGGGCAGCCACAACATCCACAGTCTGCAGAAAATGCAAGTCAAAATGAGTTCATGAGTGCAAGTAAGTGTTGGTCCAGCGCATAAATAGGGAAGAAATGAACACATATTTGATAATATTCTCATCTATTTCTGCAGGAAAGAGAACTAGAGTTCATGGTGGAGAGAACATGAAGGTGAACCAGGAAGCTCCAATGACATATGGAGATACAGGAAGCCCCTCTGGAAGGGAAAATGCTGAGACCTCTCACATTCCATCCATGGCTGAACAAGAGGGTACAGAATTTTAGTTTCCAACCTTTAGGGAACTGAAAATCTGAGTTACCTGAATATACTTTTGATACCTATGTCAGCTTCTGAGAGACCTTCCGGCTCAAGGTGTTCCAGACCCACAACTAAAACGCTAGATGGGTTCAACTCACAACCTGGTTTTCTCAAAGTCATTGTCACTGAAAGTTCCTTGGCAAACAAAGGCTTGGTAGGTTGTCACAAACAAACAGTGCTTTTGTTCCATTGGTTCATCTCCGAGGAAACAACTGAAAATGTTTTACTTCCTGCAGTTGATGCAGGGAGGTATGATTGAGAGGCACATCAAAGCTTGGAATGGGAAAATGGTGGCACTTCAAGTTGAACAAGAAACATGGCCTGTAAAAATCACTACCTGCAATGGTGTGCCTACTCTTTTCAAGGGCTGGTTGCCATTTGTGCGTCATCATTCTCTGAAAGAAGGGGACACACTGACATTCGTGCCCACCGAAACTGAAGATTTGATCAGTGTTCATATTCTGCGTTGTTAGCAGACGAATGCTGCTTGTTAGTTGGGAAGTTCCAACAACTGTTTAATGTAGTTTGTGAGAATGATTATCATGGACTCATGGTAGCATGTTTAATGACCTTCGATCGTTTCTTTGCTGAATGTGTGAATGCTCAAGTAGCTGTTTCTCTTGATGTTCATCTGCAGCAGCATGTGTCTATAGGAAGAATCTATTGTACTAATAGCCATTACTAAATGCTGAGAAATGAAACATCTTTGCTACTCCTTTGCTGAATGTTTGATGCTCAAGTAACTGTTTCTGTTGATGTTCATCTGCAGCAGCATGTGTCTATAGGAAGAATCTGTTGTACTAATAGCCATTACTAAATGCTGAGCAAAGAACATTTTGCTTTTGTGTGTGGTTTTACAAATAAGATATGAGAAGGATCTCCGAATAAAGGGAGGTAGTGAAAATTCAGTTAGAAAGCCATTGCAACAAATTAGTAGCAGTAGTTGTCTTTCTGATCTGGCGTTTTCGTTCCCAAATATCCACACTTTTTTTTTTAGCAATGGCGACCGAACCCAATCCAGCTTCCTTCCTACTCTTACTGCTACTCCTCCTGCCGGCGATATTCTCCGCCGTGGAAGGAGGGCCCCGGAAATTCCACATTACCGACGACCTCCGCGACGTGGTGGACGACGAAGAGGACGAAGCGTGGAAGGAATGGGGGAAGAAGAAGACCTCCGACGAGTTCGATCCCCCGCCTTCCGACATGTCAAACATGGAGCTGGAAGCGATTCAAGAAGCCTTCATGAAGCGGACGATGGGCCCCGTTTTCGGGTTCGTCAAGCTCCGGCCCGGCATCAAACGTACTCCGGTAAGCCAGATTTCCAATCTCCTTCACCGGAATTAGGTTCTGCTCGCCGGAATTGTTAACTCCGGTGGTGGTAGTGGGGTTTTGCAGGATACGGTGGCGGATCTCGCTCGGAAATGGACCAAAATGCTGAGAGCTGGAGCGATGGAAGTGAATCTCATGGGGATTGATCGGAGTACTGTTATGTTGAACATGGCCGAAGGCCGCCGCTCCATCGAAGTGAGAGCTTCCCTTTTTTTCTTCTCTGTTTTCCTCTGTTTCTTCATCAGGTTTTGGGCTTCACTCTGTTTCTGTTTTTTTTTTTTTTTTTTCCTGGGAATCTGCTGCAGCTGAAGGAGTTTGTGTTGAACCAGCCGGAGGCATACGAGATCAAGATCGGAGATAACTTGTTCCGGAGGCAAGGAGATCCGCCATTAGAGCAAGTTATTGAACAGATCCACCGAGCCAAGAACGAAGCCTCTGATGGTACTAGTCATCATCAGGAGGAGAAGGAAGAGAAAGAAGAAGAAGAGGATCTCAAGGAAGAACTCTAGCTTCTTTCTGCAGCTCAGAAGCTAACATTATATGAGTTTCTGAATGAACCCTTCTATGCAGCTGGTGCCAAGTGTTCTTCAGGTTACATTTTTCTGTGTTGGAAGTGGGTTTTAGCAAGCTGTCGTGAAAAGTGCAGAACTTTGAGCTTACAATAACTACATCAATGTCGAGCTCCTTCATTGTGCCATATCAAGTAGCTGTGTGTATTTGTCAAAACCAGGTGAACTCAGATAACGAAATCAACCCATTGTACAAACCTTAAACACAAGCAGTTTCTTCCTATAGAAACATGTTGCAGATGAACATCAATGAAACTGACAAGAAAGGTTTAGTAAACATTATACTTTGTTAGAATCACTCCCCGCCCGTTTAACTTAGTAGTACAAATCATGAACAATCCTTAACATCAGTAACAAAAATCATTACTTGAGCATCAAACATTCGGCGAAGGAACAACAGCATGATCAAAATCCTTAAACAAACTACCAGAGTTATCATTCTCAAATACTACACTAGCAAGTGTTGGAACTTCCAAACTAACAAGCAGCCGTCATAGGAGAACAACGCAGAATATGCACTCTGAGCAAATCGTCTGTGTTAGTGGGCACAAATATGAGTGTGTCCCCTGCTTTCAGAGAGTGATGACGAGCAAATGCCCACCAGCCTTTAAGAAGAATAGGAACACCCTTGTCGGTAGAAATTTTCACGGGCCATGTTTCTTCTTCAACTTGAAGCTCCACCATTTTGCCATTCCAATCGGTGATATGCCTCTCAACCATACCTCCCGGCATCCGCTGCAGGTAGAAACACTTTTTTAGCTGTATGCACTAAGATGAACCAATAGAACAAAACCACTGTTTTGTTTGTGACAACCTACCAAGCCACTTTTATCCAAGGAACTTTTCTTGACAACGACTTGGAGAAAATCAGGTTGTGAATTAAACAACCCATCTACAGACTTAGGTGTGGGTCTATCACGCCTTGAGCCCGAAGGTATCTTAGAAGCTGGCATAGAAATCAAGAATATATTCAGGCAACTCAAATTCCATACATTGCCCTGTAAAACTTGGAAGAAAACTGGATAAGCACATTGTCAGTTTACTGAAGCCTGGAAAGTAGAATTCTTTACCTTCTTGTTCAGCCATGGCTGGAATGCGAGAAGTCTCGGCTTTATCCCTTCCAAAGGGGCTTCCATTAACTCGATGTGCCTTTGGAGCTTCCTGATCCACCTTCCTCTTCTCTTTTCTCTTTATTCTTCGGTAGTATGGTGCTCTTATTCCTATTCTTATTTTTCTCTTCCCTGTAGACATTGATGAAAAAAGGATGATTAAATTTCAACTCTTCCTTCCCTCTTGATGTGCTGAACCAACACTCACTGGCATTAATCTTGGCATTCTCACAAGACCCCAGCTGTGTCTGCTGTCTTCCACCACCTCCATTGTTGTTGTTGTTGTTATTCATGTCCTTGACCAGAGATGTGCCTGCAAAACTCAACAACAATCAAAACCGTGATAACCAGTAAAACCCAAGAGATTCAAAACAACAAGGGAGTGAGGGACATTTCTTGTGACAAGTAACCTAACAACTCCACAGAGTCTGTATTGACAGCCATTTCTTCCTCCACAGCCTCCGGAACCACCTGGTTCCCATTTGGTCCAACGTTGACAGAACCGGAAGCTGGAAACTCCAATTCCAGCCCATTTGCACCAAGCATCACAAGCTTGAACCTGGAGAAGCTCCTGTACTCAAACACAAGATAGTGGCCATGACTCAGAGAGTACTGAGCTACCAACTCCTGCCATCCATTCCTCAGCCAAAACCCGGTTGCATCCTCGTAGAGCTCCACCTCAAGTGCCTCTCCAACAGTTGGTTCCAGAAACACTGGATTGGTCAGATTCACCCTCCCACATTTACCAACAAACTCTGGCGGAATCAGCTGATGTATAAAAAGAACAGGCAAAAATTTGACAGTAAGTTAAACAAGACTGGAATTTTGAACATGAAAAGGGACAAAGCTTTTAAAGAGCTTGCCAGTTTCTTGAGTGCGATTGTCTCCTCAGTGAGATGCTTCAGGAAATGGGTCATGGTTGAGGTTGGTTTTCACAGCAAGAGGATCTCAAACTCTGAAGGAGAAACACGGGTTCCTTTTGTAGGGTTTGACGAAGGGAAAGGTAAAGGAGAAAACTTTCAAGCTACAAGACAGAAAGAGGGAAACTTTTCTAGCAGGCTGCCTGTTGTAGTACTGCTGTACTGGGACTTGGGGAGCTGCTTTGGTGAAAACGGTTAAAGGAAGTATTTGGTTGTCAGGTTTGTGCTACTTCTATTTGTAGAAAAACCATATTATGGACCGTTGGATTGATGAGGACATAACAAGGTTGTCAACCCCGGGTTGACCCACGGGTCGACCCAATTTGACTCTGACCTGATGAGAAAAACGGGCCGCACGCACCCGTCGGGCCGACCTCTATTAGGTACCGGGTTTGCGAAATGCGCCTATTTTCCAATTTTTCTTTTCGCCTAACTCAATCTTTGTAATAGTAAGTTGAACATTTGAATATTTATGTTATATAAGTGTGTGTGAATTTTCACTATATGTTGGATCTAAGTACGATATGTTATTTTGGTGTAATATTATATGTTATAACTCATATGTTCTATAAGATGTGATATAATTTATGAGGATAAGTACAATATAATGACTCTTTCTATATTTTCGGACCAAACCGGGCTAAAACGGTTGACCCATTAACCCTTGACCCACTAGCTCGACCGGGTCCGGGTCAACCCGCGGGTTGACAACCTTGGGACATAATCATCCATGGGTCTAGAATAAGCACTTGATGAGAGTGGATAGAAAAATTGGCCAGACCGTCCTTTCCCGCCCAACTGGATGAGTGATTCTCTGTTTCCTTTCCTTTTCAACCATTTGACAGAGGAAAATACAATTCAAGCCTGAATGCATGATACTTCGGGCTGGGTTTCGGAATTAAACCCGTGTTTCTAACTGGTCCGGCCGGTTAACGACATGAACCAAGGTTGATTCTGAGTCCTCTAATTCTTTCTGATCATCACCCCGCATTTGTTTATTTCAAGCAAGAATGAATCACCGCAGAAGCTTAACTCAAACTTGAAGCGGCCTGCCTGCCGACCCTTTTGCTCTGCATGCAGAGACACAGGGTAGTCTGAGCTCAGATGACTTCTTCCGGCGACCGGAGCCTCGAAGACCCCGGCAGCAGCTTGGTGGCGGGAACCCATTTCGTCAAAATCATCCTCCATGCCACCCTTCGTGACGAAATACTTGTAAGAATTCGATTAATGAACCAATGCATAAGCATATCTAGAAATTGACTCTCCCTCCTTCGCTCCTTTACATGCATGCTGCTAAATTGTTGCAGCTGATTCCTGGTAGATTCGTTAGAACTTATGGAGAGAGTTTGTCCAACTCCGCGACTTTGAAGATCCCGAGTGGTGCGACGTGGACGGTGGATGTGGTTAGGGACGAAATTGGGGTCTGGTTCAGCAATGGATGGGGTGAATTCGCGGAGTTTCACTCCTTGGAATTTGGGCATTTCTTGGTTTTCGAGTACGAGGGTTGCTCCAGATTCTCTGTAGTCATATGTGATGGAACCGGTGCGGAGATTGCATACCCGATTCGTACAACTTGTGAAGCGAATGTCGAAGAAACTGAGGATTTCTTTGGTGCAGGCATAAGAAAGAGGTCTGAATCTCTATCTGAGGTCACTAAGCCTCAAGTTAAGAACAAGATGATGGTGATGAGGGGTAGTATTTCCAGTGGAAATGCTGCTAAAATGGGATCCTGGTCGCGGATCGTGTTACCGACTAATGGGTGTAAGTAAGAGGGTTTTGAGTTTAATGTCTTTGTTTTGGGTTGTTTCTTCAGACATAGTACTTTCTTGATGTTGTTAATGTTGTGTTTCTTAACGTGGGATGATCGAAGTCAACTCATCCCGGGTTGATGATGAACAAGAGGATGAGTCTACGAGGACGATCTCTGAGGAGCCCTCGCGCTCGAGGAAATGCAGGGTTAGTACGGGATTCACTTCGCCACATCCTTTCTTTGAAGTTCAAATCACTCCAAGCATGTCAAAGAGGCAAATGGTAAGTTCAGCTTAGCGATGCCAATAGAAAACCCCTCAAAGATGCAACCCACTGCTAGCTGAACACTGCCATAATAGACTGATTCATGTTTCTGCCGGATTATTTTTCTTTAAGCATGTACCTCATAGCTTTTCATCGAGTCACATAGCACAAGATGAGAAGGCGGTGCAGATCCAGGTTAGGGATGGAAACAGCTGGTCCTTGGCACTGATTAGGAAGAAGAGAAACAAGTATGTGATGTTTGGTGGTGGCTGGGATAGGTTCATGAAGGATAACTCAGTGAAGCCAGGGGACATTTGCATTTTCGAATGCCTACGGAGGTGGACTAATGTCCTGATGCAAGTTACCATAGTAAAAGATGTTTAATTAGATAGGCATGTTGTGCTTTTTAAAATGGAAAATCATCTCTTGACTGTTTCCAGCTTCCTGCTGGATATATGCTAAGTTCAATACTTTGGGGGGTATGGTGTGATTTACAGTTTTCTTCAGTTCCTTCTCTGTAAAGCTAAAAGCTTTATGCCTTTTTCCGAGTTTTCATGGGAAAAGCTGCTATTTCTTGCCATGGAAGAGTTCTGGTACGATGACAGAGAGAAATTCTTTTGATGAAGTGAACCCTTCTGCAACTTCAGTTGCTGGTCTACCACTGCCTTGAGGTGGATGGTCTCTTATGAACTGGCTGTAATGTCTGGCAACACCATGTTCAGTCATGGATTGAAAGGACTTCTACTATCAGCTGTGCGCTTCCCTGCATAAATTCGAGTTCTTTCTTCCGCAACACCAAGTCACTTGCTCTCATAAAATCCTCGTGCATGGCATTCTCAGCAGACCATCAATCGACTTGCAACACAAACTCACTGTTTTGATGCTAGAGTTTGATGATTTTATGAACCAAACATCGATCGAACACCAGGTATAATGATTGTCAAGTATTCAGGTCCTCCACACTGGTAGAAGATGATTAAAATGTGATGTGACATTTGCACTTATAATCAGTTTCAGCAGTCTTAGTGAAAGAGCTGATTTTAGATATTGGTTATTAGGTTGAAGTTGTTGGATTTGCAAGTCAATAGCTTGCATTTTCAGAAACAGGACCCCTAGCATTCCACACTGATGAAACTAGCTTGAGCCCCTTCTCTCTGTTTCCTCCTAATATTCACACAAATATATTACTGCTCATCTGAGGTGCCTGCCACAAATATTTCATCGTCATCTTCGCCGAGAGTGTATAATTAATACCTTTCATGGAAAGTGGTACCAGCATTTTTAGGAGTCACTATCAATTCGTTGTTCGATCACAAGCAAATGCATACCTACAGAGCCGGCAGTAAGGCCTTTATTCGAAGATGTTCTATGGAGCTTGTATACCTGCACTTACAGCTCAGGTTCAAGCCACAGCTGTCTGATCAACATCATAGGCAATAAGCAATACTGCAGCCAGACAGCATCTGTATATTTGACCTGACATTGTCATGTTGTAGAGTCTAGAGCTATGAATAAGGAAAGATCACAGACATCAAGGGAAAATAGATGCAGATTGCAGAGTTGTATTAAGAAACAACATCATAAAAACTTCAGAAACTCAAAGCCTTAGCACGGCCCTGAACAAACTATATCCATTAGTTCCCTCAGCTACAAACTAGTAGTCTCATACTCTCATCTGCATCAATCACTCCTAAAACACAAAAAGCCACAAATAACACATCAACTTTCATTCTAGGAGGTTCAAAAACTAACTTAATTCCTCTGAATAGTCACTTCTATCTCATTACTGGAGATGAGCTTGAATTGGCAGACATCCCCTGGTTTCAGAGAGTTGCCATTGCGGAATGCTGGCCAACCGCCATAGAAGCAGCCCCGTCCACGTCCAGCTCGAGCTTTACTGTGTGGTCTAAAGACGAAGGACAAGAACCACGGGCCCGACCCATCTTCACCATAAACCGCCATAGTGCTTTTCTCAAGCTTCATGTGTTTGAGCACGAAATCAATCGGCACATACTGCATATTTGGTGAGAATGAAAGAGAGCGAGAGAGACATCAAATTTTGTTGAGCAAAGCCTGCTTAAAAAAAGATGAATTGGATTTATGGAAATAAATGAACTTACTACAAATGTACTCTCCATGTAACATTGACTTATGGTAATGAAGAAGCTTGGACTGGTGGAGCTTGTGGAGGCATTTTCCTTCCTTGGTTCTGGTATTCCTGCATGCATTCCATTGAGTCGCAATGAGTTTCAGGCAATTCAAGTTTCATAAACTACTTCATAAAACCTAGAAGAAATAACTTTTGATTTTTCGAAAGCTGGTAAGGTAAAAAGTTTAACCTTCAAGATGTCCACGTCCCCTACCGAACTGACTCCCATTACCCCTCTGACCACCATCAGCGGTTCTCCCCTTCCCTGCAGAATTGATGAAAGGATGATCAAATTTCTGAATCGTTCATCCCTTTCTTTTGTTCTAAGCTGAACCTACACTCACCAGAACTCATGAATGCTTTTTGCTTGGCTTTCTCTGCAGACTGCGGCTGGACTGGCTTCCTCCTACCACCTCCATTGGTCTCCATGTTCTTAGCCACAGGTGAGACTGAGAAAACTCAGTAGAAGGCAAGTCATGATGAACCCAAAACTAAAGAGCGATATAAAAACAAGCGCATTTGTTATGACAAGAAACATAAGAGCTCCGCAGAGACTGTACCCCTGGTCTCTTCCTCCTGCTCAGCCTCTGGAAACACCTGGTTTCCATTCAAGCCCACCTTGTGGAACCTGGAAGCTGGACACATCACGTCCACCCCATTTGCACCAAGTATCACAATCTTGAACCTGGAGAAGCTTTTGTACTCGAACAGCAGATAGTGACCATGAGTGAGAGAATAGTGATCTGCAAACTCCTGCCAGCCATTCCTCAGCCAAAACCCCATAGCATCCTCGTAGAGTTCAACCTCCACCTCTGGTGGGTTTCCAATAGTTGGTTCCAGCACTACTGGGTTGGTCAGATTTAACCTCCCACATTTGCTAACAAACTCAGTTGGAATCAGCTGATGCATAAAAGAACAGGCAAAAGGTGACAGTAGGTTAACAAGGTTGAACATGGAAAAGGAAAAAACTTTGAAGGGCCTACCAGTCTCTTGAGTGCGATTGTCTCCTCAGTGAGATGCTTCAGGAAATAGGCCATGTTTGAGATTGGTTTTCAGGCAGCAACAGATTTCAAACTCTGGAGGAGAAACACTTGTTGCTTTGTAGGGTTTAGAGAAGGGAAAGGGGAAGGAGAAAAGCTTGAAAGAGGCAAGACAGAGAGAGGAAAAGAAAATGGGCTACTCTGATGCCTGATGTAGTTGGGTGTCAGGCTTGTGTTATTTCTAATTCTGGGAAATCTGGGAAAACATGGTGATACTCATATTATGGACCATTGGATTGTCATTGATATGATCATCCAAGGATCGGGATGAGCCCTTTGCTGCTCTTCTGTTCCAAATCCAGCTGATGAGAGCAAATAAACAAATTTGACCAGAACTATATTTCCCGCCCAAATGGAAGAGATCAGTTATATTAAAATATATATAATCCACTGCTTCCTTTTTACATTAATTTCATTTGCAGCTGGCTGGACACAGAAATGTTAAACTGAAGAAACAAAGATGAAAGATGGCATGGCAGACAAAAGTCCTGCATCCTCATGAAGCATTAATAAGTTTTCTTCCCTGGTGCAAAATTTCAACCCAAGCAAAGCATAAAGAGGAACAGTATTCCAAAGAACACAACAAACAACAGGCAGAATCTAATTAAACACATTCTCTTACGAATTAGTTCCCTCAGCTACAAACTAGTAGTCTCCTACTCTCATCTGCATCGTCACTCCTAAACACACAAAAAGCGACAACTAACACAGCACATCAACTTGATTCCTCTGAATAGTCACTTCCATCTTATTGCTGGAGATGAGCTTGAATCGGCAGACATCCCCTAGTTTCAGAGAGTTGCCATTACAGAATGTTGACCAACCGCCACAGAAGAAGCCCCGTCCACGTCCCCTTCGAGGTTTACGGTCTGGTCTAAAGACGAAGGACAAGCACCACGGGCCCAAGCCATCTTCACCATAAACCATCACAGTGCTTTTCTCAAGCTTCATGTGTTTGATCACAAAATCAATCGGCACAGTCTACATGTTCATTGAGAAGAAAAAGACCGCGAGAGAGATCAGATTTTCTTGAGAGAAGCCTGCTTAAAAAGAGGTGGATTGCATCGATTCGATTGGAATTACTAAACTTACTGCATATTTCTCCATGTATTGACTTATGGTAATGAAGAAGCTTGGACTGATCGAGCTTGCCCACCTTGATTCTGGTATTCCTGCATTCAAATTCAGTTGAGCACTATGAATTTCAGGCAACTCGAGTTTTCATACACTACTGCATAAACCATAGAACAAGAAGAAACCGCATTTGAGTTTACCATCAGAAATACTACCATTCATCCTCATCTTCTTCTTGCTCTGAACTTGACGCTGAGAAACCTCAATTAGGGTTTTCGACTTCTTTCTCATGCGGGTATCAAAGCAATCCTCAATTCCTCCAACATTTGCTTCACAAGTTCTGGGAATCGGGTAAGCAATCTCAACAGCAGTCTTATCACATATGACTACGGAGAATCTGGAGCAACCCTCGTACTCGAAAACCAAGAAATGCCCAAATTCCAACGAGTGGAACTCCGCGAATTCCCCCCATCCATTGCTGAACCAGACCCCGATTTCGTCCCTAACCACATCCACCGCCCACGTCGCGCCACTTGGGACCTTCAAGATTGCGGATTTCGGCAAACCCTCGTCGCCGTTTCCGACGAATTTACCAGGAATCAGCTGCAAAAGTTTAGCATGAATCAATTTTGATGAAATGGGTAGGAAACTTGTTGTTGAGAGGCTGTCATTTCTTACGAGCTTTCTGTCGCGAAGGGTGCTCTGAAGGATGATCTTGAAGAACCGGGTTCCGGCCACCAAGCCGCTGCTGCCGGCGTCGTCGCGTCTCCGATCGCCCGTAGAAGTCATCTGATCTCTCTTGCAAGTTGCAAGTAAATTAATGGTGTTAGGCGTCACTCACTCGTTATATTAGTGATGGATGGTGAGCCCGGCTACTTTTTTCCCCGCGCCAAAGAGTCAAAGCAAAGTCAACATCCCCGCCCCTTTTCCTTCTCTTCTCTGTAAACGAACTTATTTCGCGCCACGCCACGCCACCCTCTACGTTTACGTGTTTGGGGCCATTACTGATTACACTGCACCGGCAAATTCGGCGTTTTTTTTTTCTCTCCATCCAGTCTCTGTATTAGGGTTTCTACCTCTTCTCAGTTCTCTGTATTAACATTAAGCATGGCAGCCGCCCGCGAGAGCAGCGGTTTCTCATCAGAATTCTTCAAAGTCTTCCTCGCAGAGAACAGCTCCACCCAACTCGTACGTACTTCTCCCCCCCCACATTCGTCCCATGGACTCAAAACCCTGTTTTTATTTTTTGTTTCCGTAGTTGGGTAACTACAAAGTTCCAATCTTTTTCCGTTTTGTTTTCTCCCCGGAATTCTGCAGAGGTTTCCGCCGGCGTTCGTCGCCGAGGGACTGGGAAGGAGGACTCTGAAGAAGAACGCGACTCTCGAAGACGAAACGGGGAAGACATGGGCGATGGTGATGAAGAGGGAACAGGATCTTGGGGATCTGTTGCTTGACGATGGGTGGCCGGAGTTCGTGACCGGCCATTGTTTGGTAGATGGGGATTTCTTGGTTTTCAGGTACCGTGGTAACTGCTGCTTCAATGTCGAAGTTTTCGGGAGAAACGGGCTCAAGAAGAAGAAGGCGAACGTAAATTCTCAAGCTCTTACGTTAAAGACCGTGAAGCAAGAAGAACCAATCGAAAAGGAGAAAGAAGAAGGAAAACAAAAGAAAACAGAGGAACAAGAAGGAAAACGAAAGGTAACAGAGAAACAACAACGAAAAGAGATAAAATTCGCTGAAGAGATTCTTGTGAAGGAGGAACAGCTGGAGAGCGAAAGCAGCGGTAGCGATTGGGAGGAGTCTAAGCGACGCCGTCGCAGCGGCGGCGGCCGGAAGAGGAGAAGGCGAGGGGGTCAAGAAACAGAGTCGGTGAACAAGACGAGCGGTAAAGAAAATGCAGAGCTCTGGAAGTAAAACAGAGCTTTGAGAGATTCTATTGGAATCACAATTTCACCAAGAGATTCTCTGTTTTTCTTTTTTGGCAGGAATCAGAAGAGGACGAGTAAAAGAATCATTTGTGCAACTAGAAGGTCCTCACTTTACAGTCAAGATGACGAAGCATTGCGCGTACAGCGTGGTACAAATTTTCTGCTATCCCTTCTCTTTTGTACTGTAAAGATAAACAGGGTTGATGAAATTTGATCATCCAACCTCTGGCAATGGAGTAGTGGAATCGTGAAACTATCTTCTATTTTGCAGAGTGTTCCAATTTCGGTGTTGAGAGATTACAACATCAAACTGGAGGATGCAATAACTCTCACCAATGGCGATGCAGGGAATTCATCGACTGCGTTCGTGACGTCGAGGTTGGATGGCCGGGTTGTGATCAATACAGGGTGGAGTAACTTCAGGAGGGAGAACCAAATCATGTTTGGAGACGAATGTGTGTTCGAGTTGATAGTTTCGGACGGTGATCATGTTTGCCGGGAGGTGAAAGTTCATGTTCAACGTGGAAATGGAACTCCTCCTGCCGCCGGTGGTGGATTGAAAGGGATTGAAAGGGAGGTGAAAGTTCATGTTTAGCATCTCTGAACGAAACGAAACTTTACTCCGTATTGTTTAGAGATATCGGTTGCATTGTACATGATCGAATGTTCGCTCCAAATACGAAACTGGAGAGAGGATTGCATTCATAGAAGTGGAAGAAAGAAGATGGCAGAGTTTCAAGATGCCAAAATCAAGGGCAATACAATAGAACTTTGGGCAATACAATAGCGAATGAACCGCCACTGCACCGTGTACCAGTAACCCAAAGACACAAGCCTATCAAGTCAATAACCCAAAGCTCTACTCCTATGAAAAACCCAGTTTCAGATTATTCTCTCTGCCAAATTTTTTTTGGAGAACGAATTCAGAACGGAACACAGGGACAGCAAAGTCTAAACATGAATACAGCTGATACATGTCCTGATGTCCACTGGGAAAGAACGGTAACAAAACAAAACAAAAAAACTCATGAACACAGGCTCATGTAGTTTCAACTAGCCATCGGATGGTTATGAATGTACTCGATAGCGAGTTTGCAGGAATCGATTTTGTCAGCTTCCTTGTCGGGAATCTCCAGCTTGAATTCCTCTTCCAAAGCCATCAAAATCTCGACATTGTCCAAGCTGTCCAGCCCTAGATCGCTCTGGAAATGTACGTCAGGAGTCACCTGCAATGATTGCAGATAAAGCTACTGTCACCAAGTGTATCAAATACTAGGAAATAATTGACAGCACGGTTTATGCATTGCAGAAACAAATAACTTAAAGAGACTAGAGATGATAAGAACTCTTGTCACCCAACAATACAGATAGATTAAGCTACATGGCCACTGACATACAAACTGACGTTCTGACATCGATGATATAGAGTGTTGCAGGACTGAAAGCAAATGCAAGGCTACACAAGGCAAGGTAATTTAAGATAAACCCTAAGGGAGAGTGAGCTAAGAACTAATTTCAGCTCCCATGGACATCAGCATAGAGTCTGAAATATCTCCATCTATGCCAGGCAACCTCACACACAAATTTGCTTCAATCAAGGTTAACCAGCATAAGAACTTGCCAGAAAATCCTCAAGGGCAATGAGCCAGGCACATAATAGTAAGAGAGGTCAGGAGAAATTCCAACATAGTTCATCTGCTAATTGGGTCTTTCACATTTGCCCAACAACATCCTCTGATAAAGGTCAACAGACTCGCTGATTAAGGGCCAGTACCTATCTTAATTAACCCCTTTCCCGTACAATCGGAGAGTGAAGATTCACTTCACTTCCTCAGGTCATATTGATTATCGTACTGTATTGGATCTACAACGGCAGATGAACTGGAGTAAAATTAATCACTTCATTCAGAACTGGCCAGTCTCTAAAACATCAATAAACCCTAGAGAGGCAGAAATGAAACATTCCCAATCCGAACGAAATGACAAGGTGTAAGAAAGCAGGAATGGATCTACGGAACTCTGGAAGAAGACAGCGAGGTAAAGAAAGGTAATTCGACGGAGAGACGGACCTTGGACGGATCGACTTTAGGGAAGCTCTTAACGACGGAGAGGACTCTGTCGGCGACATCTTCCTTGCTGAGATGGTCGTCGTGCGATGACATGAACCGGATGGAACCGAAGAGGCTGTTGGCCACCGACGGCTGAGAGACTCGGCCGGCGGGAGAAACGGTTTGGACGGGAACCCGGAGGTGACGAATCAAAGCTGCTCTCAACGCCATTTTTTCTCTCTCTCTCTCCGTTTGTGTTCGGACTTCAGAGTTCGTTGTGGACGAAGGACCGAATATATACGCACACCCCGAGTTTCAACCGAGTTGCACCACGAGTTGAGCAGCACTCCAACCGTTAGATGGGCTGAAATTTGGTGGCAATTGGGATGTACATAACCGGTTCGGTCTAAAACGGTTTAGGTCAAAATAAAAAAATGAGAATTCTAAGTTTGATGATGAAAGTTTAGCACATTTGTATATGATTCTGATAATTCGCAACCAATCTTAGAGTCATCCATAATACCTCTAAGAAATACGTTCATCTATAAGAAATTTATGAAATTTATCATCATTTTGTTCATTTTGTGTTCGTGTTCGCTATCCTAATGATGTGTTAGCATCAAAATTATTCTCGGCTTCGTTCTGATCCAATGCGTTTTGCTGTTATGCCTTAGATAACGTGATGAAGCGCAAGTATGCAGTAGACCTACTTTAAGCTTGTATCAAGGGTTTACAATCACAAGTCAATATGAACTGAACCCTGCCAACCAGATGAAACCAACTAAAATCACGAAAATCGAATACTTACTCACTGTTTTCCACTTCCAAATCTGTGACAAAAAGGATTTTGGTAATGATCTAGTAAGGGCAAACAAATCAAAACAAACAAACATGGTATTGTGGTACCTAATAAGAGATAGCTTGTACATTCATTTCATATATCTGGCCTTTCACTTGCTTCATTTACACGGACATTCTATGTACACAAAGGTGTGCCGAGCAATTCCCAAACATGCTCGATCAAGGAGAGTATGAACTCGCTTCGGTGCTGTATATAGAATACTCACTCAAGCTGAAGTTGGGTCTCTCGTCATCCCACTTCATGATCTCCCTCGCGTACTTCAGACTAGAGTCGACGCTATCAGGCTCCAGAGCTTTGACCATGGAGACGAACAACTTCCTACCAGTGAGCGATGCGTAAAGGCGCTTGAACTTCACAGCAACGTAGTGGAAACCCAGCTGGCCGAGCGAAGGGCTGTGGTTTATGTTGCTGCTGCTGTGGCTATTGCTGCTTGAACGATGGCGGCTTATGAGGGGATGGAAATCGTCGAACCACTCACATTCTGTCAGTGGAACCCGCTCCATTTTCTCCTCGAATACGTCAAACTTGTTTAGTATCAAAAGGACGTCCATCTGCTCGAAGGTCGGATGAGTCACGATGGTCTCGAAGAACTTACGGCTCTGCATCATCTTGTTAGTGGGAGAACCATTGATGTCGAAAGAGACCTGGTCATAGTCGCTCAAGGAGACACAAAAGATGATCATCCCAATGTCTTCGAACATCTCTAGCCACTTGCAATTTTCATTGATGCCTCGTGGTTGCAGTCTGATCAGTTGGTATCTGGGGTAACAAAGGAAGTTCTTCGGTCAAAAAATAAGCAAATTGATAACAAGGAACAGAGACTTCAAATACTAAGGATATACACGTTACATTGCAGTCCACCAGCAAGTGACCGGATACAAATAAAGAAAAAATGAGGACCAGAGACAGCCAAAAGCATGATTGGCTCAATTTGGTACTTTTTTTTTTCCAGCAAATTTATGGAATCAAAATCGAATTGAACTATAAAGTGATCAATGTCTCAAGCAATTCGATCCAAATAGGAAATAACCGCTCGGTTCAACTCAGCCTAGTCATGGATCCCTTGTTGGTGGAACAAATATATGTCAACTTCAAGGACTTATAAGTTCATGAGGGTACCAAATCCATTGCCCCAGTTTCTGAAATTCATCCTCCATCAGTCTATTTTGTTGTCGGCGTTTTTGAAATCCATGAGTGATAAGTATTACAGAGGCATTAAGGCCAATTTATCTTCAAGTGACTCAATTCATTTCTAGCAATCAATCTTAAAATCCAGCATCCAACATCCAAACACAAAATCAGAAATTCATGTGGATTTGGAATTCACAAGTGTGTACTCCGTCATTTTTTAAAGACTAACATCCAAATGGCCCCTAAGTATATATGATATTCAAACAAGGACTTTGAACTTTCAGGTATCGAACTCACTCACCTAAGCAGAGAATCGTGCTGCTCGTCGTGGTCAAACTTTTGATCGTATGTTGACTGAGGAAATGAGAAGTCCAGAGAAGCCAGACCATTAGATGATGTAACACCCTCAGCGTAGAGGATGTCCATATCTGAGGGTTCATAGTCTGGTACTAATATCTCAACTGCCTGTAAGGAGAAGAAATTAGGCTTTAGTATAAACAAACCAAAGAGAGTTTATCCTAATAATACTTTACTTTGACAAGTTTTAACCTTTCAGACTTGATCTACACATGGGATGCTGAGTTAGGACATCATACTAAACCAATCACATTGATTAAAACTAAATTTATTAAACTCCATTGAAACATTACCCGCTCTAAGAAATAGCTAGCTACTCTAGGCAGCATTTCCAGTTCACTTCTTCGCTTGTATGTTGCCTGAATGGCTGGATCTTTCCACAACTCTTCAACCAATGGGGCATATTCTCGAGTGGCAGCAGGAAAAATTGCTTCCAGGTTTCCTGACACCATGGTCTTTAAAAGCCAATCTGAGAATGATTTAAGCCTCGGTCCAATAGTGTATAGAGTCTTGGAGCTATTGCTACTACCCTCCCCTGTCATCAGCCAACAGCATGGTTTCAGCTTACTTGTTGATATTTTACTTCAGCATGTGACAAATACAGAGAAAAACTTTACAAGATCAAAAGAGTGTAAATGTCACGCTTACCAGTGGCATTGGTTTGGTTTGACAATTGATCTTTCTTTACTTCAGACGAACTCTCCTCTTCAAAACGGTCACGGCCTTCAAGGAGAATACCAAGATAGCCATACACATTGCCTTGGATCGTCAATTTAATATTTTCTCGCTCATCCTCGGTGAAAGGAATGGGCTTGTAAAGAATCTTCGCCTGAAAAGACACTTAGTTCAACATTGCTCTTCTATCAAAATTCAAAATATTTAGAGCTAATCTACCTGGAAACTAAATTCTTCCTAGAGGATAGCTTTTCTATATGACAACCAGAGGATCATCTCCTACAACACATAGTTAATGAAAGAAACAATTTCCTACATTACCTGCTTGAAAATGGTACTTGTTCCAGATCCACTACATCCAACTAAGAGAAATTTCAGAAGTGTCCGCTGCTCGAGATAATCAGGAATACTTCTGCTCATTGGACTGTTCATTTGCTCCTCGGAATAATTAGAAGATTTTGAAGGAACTGGCAATGACAGGAATGTGCAGACAAGCTTCATTGCACCCTGAAAAGCGAGTTTCCAGATAAATCAGGCCGAACGACAAAATTATAAGTAGAAGGCATAATTTGAAGCAGACAACTACTTAGGCAGCAAACCATACCTTGCCCCAAATGTAGCCCTTAGTGTTCTTCTGTCCTTCTTCCTGGTATGATCCATCCTCATTCACCCAGAAATGAGGATTGCCAGCACATTGAACTCCTGCCAACTGCAATGTTCAAATATACATTTTAATAATCTATCATAGATATCAAGTGGCTTCCAAATCCAGTAATAAAAGGTGAACATGCCAATTTCTGACCTGCAACATTCTAAGTTCGGCTTTCGTAATCTCTCGACCATTGATGTAGACGTTAGCGTTTCCATTGCTCGCATTTGCATCTATAGGACCTCCCACATTCAGATGAGCGCTAATGATTTGAGAAGGCTTTTGTCCCTCCTGTAAATTTCACGTTCAGTGCATCTGTTAAACCCTCATAATGTCAAGGAATTATAACTAAGAAGAAATGAAATGATCTTCGAAAGGCTACGCCACATTTACCTTTCCCCAAAGACCGGATACTTTATCATACCAATAGTTCCCGGGTTTCAATTTCTTTGGTGGGTTAACACAAGTCTGCAGAAGGACCAACTCCTCATGACAAAGAGGCATCCCATTCACGCAGATATACTCTGGAGGCAACTGATTTGCCTCGCAGAACTTCTCCGCTTTCATTATTTGGCGAACCTCCAAATCATTCAGCAATTTTTTGAGCATTCTTGAACATTTCCCTAGATTGGCCCTATTGGATTCATCGATAGGGTACCCAATACAACTAAGACATTTTCTTCCTTCAGGCATTGATCCCATAGCTCTAAGTATACAGTTACTGCAATACTTGGCATCACAAACAAGACAAACCTCCTTCTCCGTAAATCGGTTACCCTTAAAGCATCTATAACAAGTTCCCTTTTTCCCTTTGCTCTGAGGCTCTCTCTTAACTTGCATAATCCTGGGTTGTTCTTCTTCGCGGTACTCTTCGTCATCAACTTCGCCATCTCCAAGGTCGTCCCCTTCCGAATCAACATTAGCAAATTTAACGACTGGGGTTCTTCTGCCATCTCCATGACCGTTAATCAACTCGCTGTGGCACTCCCCAGAAGCTGCTTTGACACTAGAAACCCGGGAAGAAGGGTACTCCACGCTGAGAACAGACTCATTCGACTCCCAATCTTGATTCAATTCCTCCGAAACCCTAACCGTCGCCAAACCCTCCCGCGACTTGTTCCCGAAGCTGTCAGAGAAGTCAATGGCGCCGGAGCTGCTGGGCCCGTAGCGCCCAGTCGAGAACTCCAACCCGCCGGAGCTACTCAACTCGCCAGACTCCCGACTGTTCTCCGCTGCCCTCTCGATTACCGACGTCGGGGAAACCGTGGACGCCGTCTCATCCGACCTCGACTCCTCGCCGTTCACATTACCAATCACGGAAGTCGGCGACACGGCCACGGATTTGAGCTCCCTCGGCCCGAGAGCCCTGCTCGGATCGTCGCCGGCGGCCAACAGCGGCTTGACAACAGGCAAGGGAAGCTTACCCGGGAGAGCGAGCGGCGAGACCACGGCGGCGACGGGGATTTTACTGACGTTGATCGGGACAGCTCGAGGTAGATCGTACGGCACCGGAGGACCATCGTATTCGAGAGCAAAAGAGTACTGAGCTCCTCCTCCATCTTCAACCTCCAGTGGCATAATTCCCTCCCTCTCTCTCTCTCTACTCTATCGCTTTCCCCCTCTTTACCTATTCCGGAAAAAACCCACTAACTAAATCCGAACCCTAAATCCAATCCCCACCATGGGGATAAAAAGCTCCAAACAACAAATCTTTTTTGTTTTTTTTTTCCCCTCTCCACCAAGCTCAAATTTTGAAAGCGGAAAAGCCACCTCGAGCTCAAATCACTACTCCCGCCGTTAGCCGCGAGCAAAGACTGGAAAAGCGGGAGAGGGAGAAGCCGGAAAGAAGGCCGAGAAAAGGGAAGCTTGCTTGAAGATAAGAGAGGGGGAATTTCCGAATTGCGAGGCAAAAGGGGGGGCTGTTTCGAATCGAGAAGTGGGAAGAAGAAGAAGCATCCAAGGAAGAGAAGACAAGCTCTCGGGAAGGATGAAAAAAATGAGAACAAAAGTGGAAGCTAGTGGGGAGGAGGAGGAGGCAGGAGGGGATGTTTGGGGAGAAGGAAAATGTGCTGAGAAAAAATGGAGAGAGAGGGAAAGTGACAGCGATGAAAAACCAGGAGCTGGAGGGGGAATCTATCTGTGCAAAATTATTATGGTAATTAAAACATTTTTAATATACTTAAAGGAAAATCCGAATTGTCCCTTTCGCGTGCAGGGTATAAATTAAGTAGTTAATGGCGCTTATTATGAAGGATTAATTATCGTTAAACACATTTTACTTTGCTTTCCTTGTAGTTGTTGTTTTGTCGAGGTGAAAGCTCTGAGAGTGAAAGGGAGAGTGGGAGACAGTGAAGGGTAGCTTTTGGCT
Source organism: Linum tenue (assembly GCA_946122785.1). NCBI lineage: Eukaryota > Viridiplantae > Streptophyta > Magnoliopsida > Malpighiales > Linaceae > Linum > Linum tenue. Next base: position 44,350,447 of record CAMGYJ010000010.1, read on the forward strand.
TTTGATATGGTGGCTAGCGGGAAGGGCTAGTATGGTAAATTTTGGTAATAATTTAAATGTGGAATAAATATTTCAATGAAAGTGATCAAATTAATATAACGATCAAATCAAAATTTAATGTTTTGTTATAACTATAAGGTATGGATGTTGTAACTTTGCTCAAACGAATTTAGAAATTATCTGTGTCTCAGGATGCAGGAGTTTGGGCGGTTGCGTACATTTTTACTAGATTTAGTTTCGCTTTAGCTAATGGAGTGGATGTGCAGATTGTATCTCGGCTACTCACTAATTTTTGGTACACTTTTGTTTGTTCTGATACCACAAATTATAATTCAAAAAATGAACATCATAACTAAAGTTTAATTAAATAAAAATAGATAGAAATGTAACAATCAACTTATAGTTAGCAATTAACATAAATGCATATATGATTAGTTTAAAACCGTTGGAAGTAGTCAGCTAACAAAAGTACATATCGATAGTTTTTTTGGTGACAAATACATACAAATAGTATTTTTTTGACAATCTACATACAAATAGTATGAAGGTAATGAATTGTGTGTGTTTTTGGAGGCTGGCAATAATCTTTCTCTTCCAATCTTTAATTAATAAGATAGTGCATGAGTTTTGCCTAAAGTAGAAATATATTGGTGTTGTTTATTTGAATACCTTTAAGACTTTTTAGCGCTTTTAAATATTTGTTTGAAGCCTATTAATACGTGGTCATTATGTGTAATATTTACTGGTCTCAGATATGAGACTAATAGTTTGAATATTTGTTCGATGTTTTTTAATACTTTCTTAGGTGCTTTTGAGTACTCGTTCGACGCTTGCATTCACAAGCGTCGAACGAGTACTCAAAAGCGCTGAAGAAAGTATTCAAAGGCATCGAATAAGTACTCAAACGGGTTGAACCCGTATTCAAAAGGTTCCAACAAGTATTCTCATCTCCGAGACAAGCAAATACATCACACAAATGAACACGTATTCATAGGCTTCAAACAAATATTAAAAAATGTCGGTGAAGTACTCAAATGCGTCGAACAAATATTCAAAAGTTTCGAACTAGTATTCTTCTATCTGGAACCAATAAATATTCACACAAATAAACACATATTAATAGGAGTCCAACAAATATTCAAAAGCGTCGAACTAGTATTCTCATATCTGAGACAACAAATATTCCACACAAATGAATACATATTAATAGGCATCGAACAAATATTTAAAAGAGTCAAAGAAGTCATCAGAATGTTTGAACAAGTATTCAAAAGTAAGAGAGCGCAAAAGAGAGGAAGGGGGGATGGGACCGACCCACAAAAAGAGTATTTGGCTCCTCTTGTTTTTTTTCCTTAAGGTAAATACTAATTATTAGTCAAACCTTTGAAAATTATAAAATATTAGTCAAATGTTAACTTCCAGTTAACAGTTTTGTTAGTAATATAGACTTGACAACATGTTACTGACTTGGAAGAGACACATGGAGCCAACATTCCAAAACTTTAGTATTTTAACTAAGAAAAAAATTATAAAATTATTAACGGTAATGGAAAATGGCTAATCTTTTGATGCGTTGCAAAAGATTTGGGTAACATTTTGTATTTCGAAAGGTTTGGCTAATATTTAAAAATGCGGAAAAGGTTTAGCTAATAATTAGTATTTACCATTTTTCTTATAGAAGGTCATCTAAAAATCAATCAATCTCAACCATTCATATCTGAACGCTGAGGACGATGATAGCCCTATTGTAAGAAAGGGGAATGAGGGAGAGAGAATAAACTAAATAAATAATGAGTCATTTTCTCCCTCATTCAGTAATTACTAAATTTTCAACATTCTGGTTCATAATAGGCAAATATAAATTTCTCTTATTCCCTTGTATCGCTTTCTTCTCCTTTCTTCTTGTTTCCATTCGTCCTCGTTACCTTCTCTCCTTTTTCTTCTTCATCGTCAATGATGTTTTCCTTCTTTCTGCTTGTGCTCCTCCTTTTCTCTTTTCAAGATCAGCCAAAATCTTGTCATCTTAATCCATCATTCCCATAAAAAAATTGTCATCATCTAACAAAAAAGTCAAAATCATAGCATTATCGCAATTCCTTCCTCAAAGCCAGACGAGCATGCTGATGATTCCTTTGAAGAATAACAAGCGCGCAAAAACTCCAACATATAAAGCATAGGAAGGATCTTCCTTGCTCAAGCAGAACCATTTGGTTCATAACTCATTTAATGTGATGGATAATTCGCCACCCGGGAGTGACGATTTGTCCAACGTGCCATCTCCTTTAACCCAGTCTCCCTGGTCGTCTCATATGAATTTGAACATTGATGAGGATGGTGGTGGCGATGGCTCGAATTTCTGCCCCAATGTGTTGTTGGGTTCTCTGGTGAGGGAAGAAGGGCATATTTATTCACTGGCAGCGGTAGGGGATTTACTATACACGGGATCCGATAGCAAGAACATTCGGGTTTGGAAGAATCATCGAGAATTCTCTGGATTCAAATCAAATAGTGGGTTAGTAAAGGCGATTATTATCTCCAATGACAAGATATTCACGGGTCACCAGGATGGGAAAGTTCGGGTCTGGAAAATTTCTTCCAAAGATCCAACGGTTCACAAAAGGGTTGGGACCTTACCTACTCTCAAGGATGTGGTAAAGAACTCAATTAAACCCAGCAATTACATTAGTGAGACGAGAAAAAATGGGTTCAATGGCCTTTGGCTAAAACATTTTGATGCAATTTCATGCCTCGGCATAAGCGAGGATGGCGCCTACCTTTACTCTGCATCCTGGGACAAGACCTTCAAAGTGTGGCGGATCTCCGATTTCAAATGCCTAGAATCAATTGTCGCCCATGAAGATGCGGTAAACGCCCTTGTGGCTGGATTTGATGGATTAGTGTTCACAGGTTCTGCAGATGGTAGTGTGAAAGTGTGGCGGAGGGAGTTGCAAGGGAAAGGGACGAAACATTTCTTTTCCCAGACTCTATTGAAGCAAGAGTGTGCTATTACAGCTTTGGCAGTAAATCCACCGGAGGCCACAGTTGTATATTGTGGATCCTCTGACGGACTCGTCAATTTTTGGGAGAGGAACACACAAATATTGCACGGTGGCGTTTTGAGAGGGCATAAATTGGCAGTACTCTGCTTGGTCTCGGTCGGGAGCCTAGTGTTTAGTGGTTCAGCAGATATGGGGATTTGCGTGTGGAGGAGGAGCGGGATCGAGCACACATGTTTGTCGCAGTTAAGTGGACACACTGGACCAGTGAAATGCTTAGCAGTGGAAGAGGACCCAAACCCAATGGCAGGGACTGGAGGGAAGTCATGGACTTTGTATAGTGGGAGCCTTGATAAGTCTGTGAAAATGTGGAGGGTGTCAGAGCAAGCACCACCATTGGGCTGGAGTGGGAGTAGTAAGCGACCAACGTCGACGTTAACAGTAGCTCCAACTTTCTCGTCTCAAGGTAACAGGATTAGCGAGGCAAAGAGTTGAAATGTGATAAGGTAAATAATATAGGTTAATTATTTTTATATGAGTGTATATTTTACAGTGTAATTTTGGATGTTATTATGTACAAGAGTTAATTAGCGTGGGCAAATCAAATAATTGTAGTTCTGTTAAATCTCATAATTAGTAAGTTTTCTTGTATATGAATTTATAACTTTTGAAAAATATTATTTGAATTACTAATTTATTTTTTCATAACAAAAAATTATTTTTATTTTACTCAATTGTTTTCATTCAGCTAAGAGTCTTGCCTCCACTTTAGTACCACAAAAGTTCAATAAACGGTTTGGATAGAAATTGGACCAAACTATATTCAAAGGACAAAAACCTTTGGAGTCGTATTCAGTCATGTATTTTCTTTTCGACTACTCAAATCTAACAAAAACTATCCAAACAAAATGGATTGTAGTTGAAGTACCACTCAGTCCTACTACTATTGATCAACAAACAAGAAAGCAAATAACCAAAGGTTGTATTCAAAGGGAGAGAGTGTTGCCTATACAAAGTTTCCCCAAGGTTTAGCAATATTTCATACTACTCATTCATACAATTCCTTCAGTGCATTCCACATTACATGACTTATCTCACTTCCTACAATTTACATGCGAATTCCTATCAATGTAACTAACCAATTAAGATATGAATTGATTACTTGATAGTTGATACCCACCTGGTTAACTAATCCTGATTTTCTTGTTAATTACTTAACTAGTTCTAGTGCTTGGAGATTAAAAAAATCCAGAGAGGTTGTTTCTAGCAAACCCTCTGAATTTTCAATAGGTTCATAATCAAAGGCGTACATTTTCATATCAGTGAAATACAATGAATCAAATAAAGGAGACAAAACGATTCTTACACAAAACTCATAATCTCGAATTAATTCATAAATCGAGAATTTTAGAACCACCCTGACTCCACTGACCTGAACAATTTTGCCAAAAATGGTAAAATTCGTGTCTCGATTCTCTCCTTGTAATGAATAGGTTTGAGCCTTATATATCCCAACAACCAAAAGTGGCTGAACCATGCACTAAAATTGGCAGTCGTGACCTGACAGTTACATAGTTGATCCCGACAATTATGTTCATGTGTACAAATGAGTTATCTTCGAAAATCTATGGGGTGAGCTCGCCATTATCTTTCCTTGCCATTACTTCTGGGCGATCAATCAAAGTAGTCGACTATTCCTCATTTGTGGCATCCCAATTCATTTTCGTCTCGTCCCACATACTAGCACATTTGCCCGGTATGATGCCATAATCTGAAATCATAAAAACCCAACTTCAAAAGGCATCAAAAGAACCCAGGTGCTCCAAAAGGATCAAGCACATGGTAAATCAAACAAGAGGGGAATCAACACCAAAATAACAATGATACAAAAAATAAAAGTAAAAGCTCATCTCTATAAGACTGTTAAGATCATTTAAGTAGAAGTATTACTTGGTGACGATAGAGAAAAACATGCATGCCCAATTTTGATGGTTTTCCTTTAAAGAATTGTGTGGTTTATGACTCAAGATGAGTTTTGTAAATTAATTAGGAAATGTTGGTAAATTGCAAGGTTGCTCACCGAGATTACAACACTCGAAATGTTTAATTACATTCGTGGTCACTAGGTTTAGTTTAACCGTTCTAGTTTGGCCACTCTTTGCCAGTCTCTATCAACATCCTTTGACTAAGTTAGTTTTTCTGCTGACATGGCTAACAAACATGCTGAGTCACCCAATTTTAACAAAAAATAAAATGAAATCAAACCGGCCACGTAAGAAACCTGCCATGTCAACCCATTAATTGACTTAACTTTTCAAACCAAACCTATTAATTAACTGACCTGAACATTCTAACCAAATCCTTCCCTTTTCTCCTTACTTCCTCACTAACGCAGATCTACCGTTCCCCCTCCTTTCCGTCGTCGCCAATAAAGACCAGCCTCCATCCCCTTTCCTCGTTTCTTCCTCAATCCTCACCAACACAGACCCGCCACACCCACACTCGAGGGGATGGGTTAGCATGCTAACCCCTTAAGGGGTTGGAAAAATGACACCCCTTGTTAATTGGTCAATTTTTCATTAATTATTGACTAGTATTAATGAAAGTAATCATAATAAATGTTTTGTTATTAAACACAAAGTAAGCATTAAATACACCACATTAATTACTCGTTTTTTAAAAAAATCTAAACATATACAAAAATACAATTATCTCTCTCATCTTTGATCTTTCTCTCTCCTATCTCTATTCTTCCTTTCCGAGCAACCTCCGACCACCACATTTCGCCGGTAAAATTCGTCGATAGACTCTCTCCGGTCACCTGCGAAAATATACCACTGCACTTATATGTTGTATCACTGTATTGGTATTTGTACCACTGCATTGATACTCATATATGACATTGGTACCAGTGCACTGATATCTCTACCAGTGCAGTGGTATAGCTACTAGTGTAGTGGTACAACGTATCAGTGCAGTGGTATATTTTTTACAGGTGTTCGGAGGGAGTCTGCCGATGAGATTTTCACCGGAGAAGTGTGGCGGTCGGAGGAAGTCTGGTGGTCAAAGGCTGATGAAAAAGGAAAAATCAGATAGAAGGAGAGAGAATATATTTAGTGTAGGTTTTAATTTGAAAAAAAAAGATAATAATTAATATGATGTATTTAATTTCTAATGTGTATTTAATGTGTGTATTAAATTTTATAGTTGTATTTAATACACTAGGGGGTGTCATTTTTCCAACCCCTAAAGGGGTTAGCATGCTAACCCATCCCACACTCGAGGCGTCCCTGCCCTTAATTCCTCCGCCAACGACCAACTTATCCACTTCTACCTCTCTCTCTATATTCTTTCATAAAGGCTCGCCATATCGCCTGAAGAAGAAACTCTAGATGCAACACTCCGGATCTGCGGTTCGCCTCTAGAGCTCTTGTTGTTGTTTTGTGGAATATTGCATCCCGGAGAAGAAGCTCGCCCCCCATCAATTGAGAGCGTCATAATGAAGAAGATCGAGAATTGACGTCCGCAGGGGTGGTGAGGTTGACGACCGCAGAGATGGCATATGCGATGTGGAGGGGCCAAAATCTAATAAGATCTATCGCTTCCCCCTTCACCCTCTTCAGCTCCGGCGGAAATGTTCATCGACTCTTCTTTCCAGATCGCCCACCCACAACACCAGCATCAACAACAGTCCTCCCCAATCCGCCCCCGGTAGACGACGATGGCGAGAGTAGCATTAAAATCGGGAAGGTGAACGGCGGCGAGTTGGGGGAGAGAGAGGTATTGGCCGACCTTCTGTTCAACGACACAGGGAGGCGGGGAATGGTCGGGTGATGGGTTGGTTTTGATGATGTGGTGCGTCGGGTATATTTTTATTATTATTTAAATATGCTGATTAGGCATTTTTGTTAGCCACGTCAGCAAAAAAATTGACGCCGTTAACGGAGACTAACGAAAGGTAACAGAGAGTGAGTAAAGTTGAAACGTTTAACTAATGTTAGGGACCACCAATGAAATTAAATATTTTGAGTGATCAAATATGAACATTTTTTGTAATTTCAATGACCAACCATACACTAACCCAAGAAAATTTAAATACATGTAGTTATTTAAAATTTGGGGTGGTAGTTGTCCACATGTTAAATTTTGGGTGGTATTATAAGAAAAATATTAAAATAAGGGAATTGCTATTCGGTAAAATAAACGAAAAAAATGGGCTGAGACTTGAGAGCTAGAGACTTCTTAACTAATCCGTTAGCTTCCCGCGTCGACGAGTCAATAATTCCCCTCTGGACTCTGGAGTACTTCACCAAAGAGAGGTCAGGAGAGACCGAGAGAGCAACCGATCCAAAGTCTAGGGCAAAATCGACTTTCCGATTTCCCCAGCCTTACCCGAAATATCTCCGAGAGCTCGAATTCGTTATTCTCTGAACTTTCTCTTGTGTATGGGGAAACATCAATTCCTTTCTCCCACTTGAAGCGATTTCTTTCCCCCCCATTTCCCCGCCGAATCTCTCGAACCACGCCGAGTCCGTCTCTCATGTCCTTCCGCGACGCAGTCCGCCGGCGACTGGCATCTCTGCTGCAGCCCTGGCTGGTGGAGGAGCCGGAGATCGAAGTCGAGCTAGGGATTATAAACTCCCGCGTAACTGCCAGGCACCTGAGCTTGGATGCGTCTTCACTCAATTCGTACCTCGACGGTTCGTACCGTTTCGCGGTTGCGCAGGTGACCGTGGAGCTGTTCTCTGTGCGTTTCTCCAACTGGTCGGCGCCTGCGTTCGATTTCGAAGTCCGCGGCCTCAATGTCGTGTTGTCGGCAGGGTAAGCCACTCTCTGATGCGTTGCGTGTGTTTTGCGGTATCGGAAATTTTCCCTCTGTTTGTCATCGTTTGTGCGTTTGGACTTTTGGTTTAGGCAACCGAAGGAGGAAGAGCGTTCAGTAGGCGGTAGGAGGACGTGGACGAGTGAGGATGCTGACGAGGAGAAGAAGAAGGAAGTGGCTAGCCACGATCCTGAGGTACGTTTTCTTTGCTGCTCCATTCGTACTCAAATTCCTTCGATACGTTGCTTGGAGGAGAGGTCTGGACTTGTATTCGGCCATGTTTAAGCCAAGAGTCGGCGAGCATCTTGATATATCTCCTGGACTTGTACAGAAAATGTGCTCCAAATTTGTTTACCTGGCCTGTATTCTGAGACTAGTATTAGGTGTAATCCTTGGAATAATTTTTTGTTTGGAAAATGTTCCTTTCTTTATTTGTCTGCTAGAGGAAGTGAGGCCATTGTTAGTTTCGCCGGCAGTTGGTGTGAGTCAGGTATGATCTCTGAGGTTCTGTTTTCTTTCATAACAGGGCAGTGACTTGCATGATTTGCTGGAGAAGATGTTGAGCACCAGTTGCTCAAGCAGTAGTTTCAAGAATTCTCTGTTAAATGTTGTTCTTGCACATTGCCGTCTTCAGATGTTCAATACTAGTCTTGAAGTGCAATACCCCAGTGTAAATGAGGCGCCGTTGTGCTTGGCAGAACTTAAATCATTAAGTGTGGAGTCAAACTATTATGAGGGATGTTTTGCCAGACGGCTTATGACTGCAGTTCTTAGACCTCAGAAGGAAGCTTCTTTTGTGATGGACTTTACAGGGTTTGAGGTTGGTTATAGGCTGAAAGATCAATCTACTCAAGTTGTTTCTTCGGCGGATCTTCTTGGTTATGCTAGATATAGTGATCTTCAACTCGTTGACTTCAGTATCCATGTTTCAGAATGGAATCTGTTACTATCTCCAATTGACCTCCCAGTGCTGTTAGTGTTTGTTAATACTTTCTCAAAAATATCCAAGAGGGTTAGAAATGGTGGACAACTTTGGAGACTAGCTGCAACCAGATTGCGACGTGTGTCTCCCAAGCTTTCATTGTACAATGTAGTGGAATTTGCTTGTCTGTGGCTACGGTATCTCAGAAGTTATGAGTGTTTGTTATTGATGGTTCACTATGCTGATAAGGGATCATTAAAAGTGTTCATTGGTAAAATGTGCAAGGATAAGAAGTTGTTGAATTCTGTAAAAGAGTTTTGGGGGATTATTTCTGATGTTGAGAAAGAGCTTCCAGCTGAATATATTGCTCAGGCACGGCGGATAGCTCGATACAGAGTTGCGAAGAGCATCATCCAAGGTCATGAAGGCAATTATATCTCATCTAGCAGTGGTCTGGTCAAGATATTCTCTAAGGCTTTCAAGGGATTAGCTGTCATCTGGAATATTATCTGCAGAATATTCCTCTGGACTTTACAGTTTTTTTATTTGACAAACATCTTTCAGAAACCAAAAGTTCATAGTTTGTTAGAAGCCGTGTCTGAAAATGACATCCCTGAAGTCTGCTTTCTCATAGAATTCGGAAAAATTTCCATCTCATTATCTCCAATCTCAGGCTTTGAGAACGATAATAAACAAATAGAGCCACCTGTTGATATCTCAACTTCAGAACTCCACTCATTCTGTCTGTCAATAGATGCGTTAGTATTGTTGTATCTTAATGGTACGTTTGAGCAATCTATTTTTGTTTCCTGTGGGCAGTTGAAGGTTGATCCTTCTCACATAAGCACTAGTTCTTCAGAAGGTCATGATCTCAGTCCTGCTAAAGCAAGTAAAAAAGTGCCTCCGAAGTATGCAAAATCTGTTCTATGGAGTGAACCAGCACAAACATTAGTCTCTGGGCAACCAGGAACTGATGCTGGAGTTCAACTGAAAGGCGCCTGTTATGGACTTCTAAAAGAGATTATGGGAGAAATGTGGCTGGCTTGGGAAAGAACTTGTCTGGAACTTGATGCTCGTGATGTTGATTACTCCGACAACCCTTGGCTTCTTTGTCAAGTAAAAAACTGTCTGATGGTTCCAGACCTGAATACTCCAGATTTTCAGTGTAGTAAATGCTGCATGACACTTGGTAAACTAACTCTGTCTCTGGGGTATCAATCAGTGCTATCAGCTCTGATTTTGTGCTACCAAATAGAACAGACTCTTAGCTTGGCAAACCATGGTCAGAGTGTAAGTGCCTCATCACAAGCCACCACAGTCCAGGAGCTTCCAGATTCTGAACTTGGAATCAAATACGACTTATATGTTGGTGAAATGAAGAAAACTTTCCTCAAAATGATCCCAGAGAAACAAGTTCAGCTTGGAGTATTCATTACTGGGATTGACATTGAAATTTTGTCAAGTCAGGCCGGTTTTCCTTGGGAGAGTAAACATCTGAATGGTGTAATTGGTCAAGACGGCTTTCATCTAGGGCTTGATATATGTAGTATCGAGGTTGCTGTCTGGCCATCTTCTAAATTCGACATAGGGTTGGCCAAGTTCCCACGATCTCATGATCTAGAGCCAAGGGGCTCACGGTTGAGGGATACTGAGGCAATAGAAATTCCTGGGACGGAGAATGAAAAGTATGCCTCTCAAGGTTGTGTTTCCCTGGGTTCTTACATGAAAGTTAATGGTTTGAACTTCACTATTGGAGAAATGAAGGGAAGAAAAGATTATGGATTTCTTATACTGAAGCCAATAACTCTCCAGTTATCATTATTCAGGTATTGAGGCTTTCTCTATTTTATTTTTGCTCTATGTTATTGGGAGAAGGTAACAAAAGAATCCTTACTGTATGCCTCATACAGCAGCCATACTAACAAGTCAATTAGTACTTGGGCAACCCAGACAAGAAAGTTCTGAAGCAGCAGTTTCTCTTGCCAATTTATTGCATGTTTTTGCCTGTGCAGGGAGTGTGTTCATTCTTTTGGCAGCACCGTTGTTGCTTTTTCTGTGGCTTTACATGTGGAAGCTACAGGGCTCTCTACCTTTTCATGCATGGATGAGGTGGAAGATCTGTTGCAGGTGATTTTTATTTGTTATGATGTTGAAACTAAAACCCATAAATATAGTGTGCAACAATGAGGATTATTTCTGCTTGTGTTTCATCTACAATTTCATATCAGACATTGCTCTTCTTCTTAGTTGAGAAGTGACTGTCGAAGGTGATAAAAAGCCATATAGTTGAGCACTATAGTGGATTGAGATGAAAGTTTTATTGTCGATTTCCTTTTATATAACTCGGAAGAAAATAATGTTTCAATTCTAAGGTACATGGTCCTGTTAAACACCATGCAGTCACTTTTGTTGTAAAGTTCTGTTAACGCTGTCACCATGGAGACTAAAGTTCACAAATTACATTTTCAGCATACTCAAGGGAGCATTGGCACTTGTAATGGGTGCACATCTCATGCAAGAAATTAGCTTTATTGTTTTATGCAAAGTCATTTCTGGTTTCCTTTAAACAACACGGTGGAAGTGTCATATACAGCTTGTGCAGTATACTGAAAGGGACTCTTTTTTTTTTTTTTTTTTGCTTCTCTGTATATCATAGATTCGCTGTGAATAGGAATCTTTCTATAGGTTGTCTTTTTTTCTTATTGTCATCTTTGTCTGGTGGTATAACTGAAGTGGAAAGTATATACTATCCCAGCTTTCAAGCCTTAGATTCTTTTCTATATCTATAGGAGCAGATGGATGAAATCCCCTATTTACTTATGCAGGTTGTAGCAGGTCTGGTTTCTGAAGTTCCTACTGCGTTTGGTAACTTTGACTTGGTTGGTCGTTCACCTCAAACTTATATGAGGCACAATGTGGTGTTTGAAGAAGCTGATACTGATGATACAAATGTAAAAGGAGCACCTTTGATTGACAAGAGTCTTATGTTCAAAATTACGAGCTCCTTTGCTTTCAGAGAAATGGGTATGATTCTTCAAAAAGCGAGGATACATGATGGGGTCGAAGGTTATATCAAAATTGAGGATGCGTTTGTTAGTGAAGAAAAATCAGGGATTCCTGATCTGAGCAGTTATGGAATTGGGATGTTTTCTCGTCAAAGTAATCTGGAAATATCCTGCGAAGAAAGGAAAGTGGAAGTTCACTGTCATTTGGCAGGAGTCCATTCTGTAATTTTCAGATCTGCAGATTCCACTGAAAATTCTTTTAGTTATTCTGCAAGTTACAATTTACTGCAACAATCTCATGATTGCATGCATGAACTATCTCTTCCTAATTGCAACATTTCTTTATGGCTGGGTCAAAGACATGTACTGGATGACTCCCTTGTTCTTTCTTCTTCTGGAGGGCCAAGTATCGATGAGGGTTCTCATTCTCTGGGTGAAGCTGAGACATTAAGTGTCCCCTCCTGCTCAGCATCTGAAAGTTCTGGTTTTGCTTCACCAAACACAGATCAATCGGCAAGTTATAGTGTTATTATCAATGTTGAACTGGATTTACTTTCCGTCTCAAGATGTTCTGCAAAAAAGCTAGTCATAGCTCATCAGTATAATAAACTTACATCCTTGATTTTGGTTGGTGGAGATCTTCAGACTATCTCTTGGGATATACAGGTACCAGTTTCTAAAACAAAGCTTTTGAGTTTGTTATCTTTGTTGTACTTCATACCATCATGAAAACAAACTTCATCAATGTCTCCCTTTTGCATGGATAATGACAATGAGAATGACTCATATTTTTGTTTCGCTTGCATGAGTCCTAACTTTCTTCTATTCAAATCCTTTCTTTTTTTCTAATAGGAATGGCACATTATGCTATTGAGCAGGGTGGTCCTTTGTTCATTGAAGTTACGGCTCTTTCACTGTTGGCTAGATGTTCTGCTTCATCCCTTCGGCGCATAACAGATATTGTATCTATATTAAACACATCGTTTGAACACACAGAACGTAACAAAAGGCGGGTCCAAGAAACCACGGGTACACCTCAACAGACAAAATGGGAGCTACCTAAAGCTTCAACCTTGAATGTATCGCAGCTTTCTCTTGTTCTTGCTCTTGAAGATGACTCTGGTGTGTGTCCCACAATTTTTTTCGTTTATTGGTGACACTGTATATCACATTCTGATGGTTGAAAATTTTGTAGGTTGCTTTCAGGAACTAGTGATCGGAGTTGACATTCATGTGAAACTTCAGTCAAACGACATACTGACAGAACTGGTGTTCGAAGTTTCTCGCATGTCAATCTTTTCCCAGATCGCCGGAGAACAATTTAAAACTGGAAATCGAACACCACATTTTTCTTCCATAGAGTCAAACGGATCATCTTCTCGTCCTTATGGAAATCCTGCTGTGACTTCGTCGGGCATCGGCCCGAATCATATAAATCACCAAAATGACATATTGAAGCATTTGGTTGTATCTGTTACAGCAGAGAAGCCAAAGAACGGTCCTGCAAACTTATCTGAGGTTTGGGCTGGCCAAGGTTCAATCTCAGGTTTTGATATGACTGTATCACTATCCGAAATTCAGGTGAGTGATCCCGTGCAGGGATTTTCAAGGATACGAAATAGGCTGTGCCTTGTTGATAATTTTTTTGTCAAACTCACATGCTGAATTACTAAGCCTCGGATTTAACTTGGTTTTGCTAGTTGATTTCTTCTATGCTTTCATCCTTTTCTGCTACACCCCATGAAGAGGCAGCTCATGAGTCAACAAAAAAGCGCTGGTTCACTGATGACGGCAGCGACAGAGAAACAGGAGTTATGGTTCCGGATGGTAGGTGTACACTTATATTCTACTACTTTGCAACCCTGTTGCGAGATATTTAAATGTAAAGTTGCTCAAACATAAACATATATAGCTCTTCAAATATAAATGATGAAGAAGATAAAGCTGATAGGGCTATTCCTTGCCTAAATTCACAACGATAGCTTATCTATTTGAGGATCTTATTACTAATTGAAGGTTGTACTTGAGTTTGATAGAAATATAAAAATCCACTTTAAGTCACTGAATTTTTTATTTTACTAATTTTGAATTCTTAAAAAAAGTGGTCTCTCGACTTGCAAATTCCTCCTGAGATTACCTACGATTATTGTTATTTATATTAATAATTTTCATGATTAATTCCTTGGAAAATTAAAAATTGGTGGAATAATATTGAACAGCGAGGAGTCCACGCAATGTTGTCCCCCTTTTTGTTATAAGTTTATATATCCTAGATTATGTGTAATTGTGTCTACGTATATATATATACACACACACATTTGGTAGCTAAGTTTGGGATGTGTATTGACTTTATTTGCAGGCGCAATAGTTTCAATTCAAGATGTACATCAGCACATGTATTTTGCAGTGGAAGAAGGGGGAAATAAGTATAACATGATTGGTGCAATTCATTATTCTCTTGCCGGAGGGAGAGCTCTTTTCAGGGTAACTCTATGCTATTCTTGACACTTAATAAATTTGATTTCTCTGTCAAAAAGTTAAGATTGCTCTTAGATTGCAGTTGCTTTTCTTTGTTCCATTGTTTGGGTATCTCTGGCTCTAGGGTTGTGCTCAAAGATTGACTGCCAGTTTCTCTTGCTGTGTCATGTTAATTAGAATTATGTTAACTAGTAACTGTTTATTACACAACGTTCAGCTTTCAAGACTTCTTTAATACTGTGTTGTCTTTTCTATTGTGGATAAGTGATGAATGTGCGTTTCCTTTTCGAGTCTTTTGGGAGATGTGATATGAGTTTTTCCATCCACACTCGGTTATTTGTAGGTCAAGCACCATGTGCAAAGAATATGGAAATCATCCATCGTATGGTTCTCGTTGATATCCTTGCATGCCAAGAATCACGATGGGGAACCATTTCGATTGAGCTACCGCCCAGGTTCAAGTTTTGTTGATATCTCTAGCACAAGTGAGAATGCAGGGTCACTCTGGAGAATTATCTCTCGTGAACCCGAAAGCTCTAAGGATGGGATCGATTGGGAACCATATAACAAGCTGGTGAAGAATACATTTTACCTGGTCAACAAAAAGAGCGATTGTGCTGTTGCCTTTGTTCGTGATGTACCAGAGTTTGTGAGGAAGCCCGGAAATCCTTTCAAGTTTAAAGTTTTCCATGATATTGCAATGGTTCATGATGTTGCAACATCACATAGTTACCCTATGGAGTCATCAGGCTCTGGAGTTAATGGAGTACCTGCTGTCCGTCATGATCAAAGACAAAGTTCCGCGCAGAGCGAGAGTCTTCCATGCATTCAAATAAGAATCAACAGTGTCAGCTTGACCATTGTTCATGAACTTTTAGATTCCAAGGACAGGTCTCCTTTGCTTCGCTGTTGCATCAACAATGCCAAACTCAATGTTCAAGTTCTGTCTAGTAAAACCAGAGTTATGAGCACATCAACTGCCTCAGTTTCTTATTTTGATTCTCAAAGAAGTGAATGGTGGGTTTTCATCATGCAGAAGATCCTGTACTTTCCTTTGGCATGCAATTTTCTTCTTACTTCACTTCTTTTTTCCTTCTGTATAGGAGTGAATTTGCTCATCCAGTTGATATATGCACATTTTACCGTTCAAGAGTGGATTCAAGAACTGACCGACGAAGGCTACCTGTGGACATCTATTGCAGAACTAACGAGGTAAACAGATCGTCCCCCCCCCCCCCCCCCCCCCCCCCCCCAAATAGCTTCCACATTGAAGCCTTGTTAACAAATTGCACTTTGGAGGCAGGTGCATATTTCTCTAAGTGAGCTTGCACTGGATGTACTTTTATTCGTGATTGGGAAACTAGATTTGGCTGGTCCATTCGCTGTGAGGAGCTCGAAGATTCTGTCTAATTGCTGTAAGGTGTGTATCTATTTTAGCATCTTTTGCTACCTTCATCTGCCACAACAGTTTACAAAATCGGAAGTATATCTTGTGTCTGTTCTTGTTGATCTGTTTTTACCTTTTCCTTGTTTGGTCTGGCTACTATAAAGATAAAGGATTGGATGATTTGCAGGTGGATAACCAGTCAGGTTTAGAACTTATATGTCATCTCGGTGAAGACAGAAGTATCAAAGTTATCAGAGGACAATCTGCTTCCATATTTTTGAGGTGCTCATTTGATATCTTGGACTTATGGTGCCTTTTCTCCTATTATTTGCTATGTGTGTTTGGTTGGTTCAATTTAGTTTTTTGCTCATGGAATTTCATGGTTCTCTCTAGCTAGTGCAATCTTCATTCTAAACTAAGCTACTCTTGTATTTCGATCTTGATATTTTCCTTTTGTGTTTGATGCTTACTGCTGAACTATTGTTGATGAAGCATGTTAGTGGGTTATAGGTTCACCCTGGCTAATTCCACTGAGTTTGTATTCTTAAGCAACCTGTGCTCAATATTCCATATCAAATGACAAGCAACATCTAAGTATACGTTCAGCTAGAATCAATATTCCACTTGGTCTTGATTATTTTATATCATATTTCCCAAGGTATAATACGTCTGCAAACCAGCTAGTGGAGAAAGTGTCAGCTATCAGTATTCAACTTTCTAACAGTGCATCTTGGGCCACATCATCAGTCCATCTTTCTCTTGTGAAATCTCAAATAGTAGCTTGGAGAACAAGAATCATGTCACCTCAAGGTATACATCACCATCCTGTACATTTATGTCGCGCATGCCTTATGGAGCAAATGTCTGATTTGTTGAGATGAGATGTTTCAGGAAAAGTTAAAATATTTTCATAAAATGGTTATTGTTAACTTCTTTTGCCAGATTCAAGAACTTACCCCGGGCCATTCGTTGTGGTTGACATTTCAAGAAGATCAGAGGTGCATCCATCACTCCCTTTTCTTATCTCATCAAAGCCTGTACTCTACTTCTTGTAGTTCTTCATAGAAATTCTTCCTTTTCTTTGTAGGATGGTTTGAAGATTGTGGTGTCTCCAATGGTAAGAATACATAATGAAACTGGATTCCCCCTGGAACTACGATTTAGGCGGCCTCAAGAAAATGAAGATGTCTTTGCTTCAGTATTCCTTCAAAAGGGGGATGCAATTGATGATACGTTGGCAACATTTGATGCCATAAGCTCATCTGGTGGGCTGAAGAAGACATTAATGTCATTAAGCGTTGGTATAAATTCAATACCTCTTATATTTCTCCACCTAAATAGAAATAACTTTTAGCTAAATGCATCACTTTTGTTTCCTCATTCTGCACCTTTAGTTTTATTGTTTCCCATTGATATTCTTTAGATTGCCAGCAGTCACAGTTATTACCTGGCTTCTCTTTACCATTCTTGTACCTAGCAAGGTACATACGCACAAGTAATGTTGTGCATCTTCCTAATCTAGTGTCACATCCCTCAACAGCTGCAATATGACAGTCCGTATGTCATTATCTAGTAATAAAGCCATCAACAAACATCTACTCATATTTTGGGATGGCTCTTGGGTTGTTTGCACTCATTTATTGGCATTACAATTTGCAGGTAACTTCTTATTTGCATTCAGGCCTGAAGTTCCAGATGGCTCTATCAATTCCATGAGTCCGGTCTCTGCCGAATGGTCAGATGACTTTAAAGGTGGAAAAGCTGTTCGTCTGTCCGGGATTTTTGACAAACTAGGCTATAAAGTTCGCAAGGCCCTATCTGTTGAATCAATGAAATGTTCCTTCAGCACTGCGTATTGCAGTCTCAAATCTGAAGATGCACATATCATTGACTTGCATTTCTTAATTCAGAATATTGGACGAGATATACCCATTGCACAACCAGACACAAATCATGATGGTTCGGAAAGTAGAAATTCGGCAGTAGCATTACGAGAGCAAAGGGAAATATTTATACTTCCTACAGTTCGGGTGTCAAATTTGTTGGATTCTGATATCCAGGTCCTTCTAACTGAGACAGGTGAGTGCCCTAACAATTTTTCGTGGGCGGTGTACTGTGGAGCAATCATAATACTATTCTTCTTTTTGCAGATGTATATACCTCCATCTCTAGTGTGAATATTGGGAAGCAAGCAACTGTATCATCGGGATCAACAGTCGACTTTTATGCTAATCCTGCCATAATATACTTTACTGTTACCCTAGCTGCTTTTGGTTCAACCTCCAAACCTGTGAACAGTGGTGATTGGGTCAAAAAGTTACGTAAGAACAAAACTGATGTACCCTGCTTGGACATTGATCTGGATTTTGGTGGTGGGAAGTATTTCGCATCTCTTAGATTATCCCGCGGGCCCAGAGGTGTACTGGAGGTTGTTATACTCACTTATATTTAGGAAGTTGCATTTCATATTCTAGTTGCAATAACGCACCTCCACATTTGATAGTTGTGAGCTTTGATGCATGTTCCAAGTCATTGATTTTTGTATTTTGGATGACTAAATATCTAGTATTCGCAGGCTGCTATCTTCACTCCATATTCCTTGAAGAATGAGACAGAGTTTTCCTTATTCTTTTTTGCTCCTAACCAGAAGACCTTATCGAGGTACTTGCTTTAGTTGAAGATGGTAAATTCTCTTTTTAATGTACCTTTTCCTTGTACATGACTGCACAAATGTTAGCAGGAGTGAACTTGAGACGTCTGCCTCTAACATTCCTCCAGACGTTGGATTATTTTTGCCTCCAAAATCAATTAGCTCATGCTTTTTAAGGTAACATTTCTGGCAACTCTAAATTGCTGTATATATCTCTGCTTCATTTTGTTTCAAGTGAATTGCCATGTTCTGCTTTTTCCTTTCTAGAGGGCTAACAAAAGTCTGCTATCAGATCTCACAAGATGCAGCTCATAGTCCTACAGCACCACCAATCAAAGGCATTGCTAGACTTGGATGCTTTGTCGGCCCTCACAGAGATAAGCTTGAAAATAGAAGAGGAGTCTAGAGTTAAATACATTGTGAAGTTGGGGGTGTTAGTGGGACCTTCTTTAAGTAAGGTGGTTGTCCCGTCTCAGATGGTAACTCTGGTCCCAAGACATGTGGTGTTTAACGAGTCGAGTGAAAGTATTACCATCCGTCAATGTTATTTGGAGGTGTGCATCAACTTATGAATCTGTGATTAATATTTCATACCTTTGGATGAGGTTGGTGTGTTTATATATTTGTGCTCTAACCCCTTTTTATTTTTTATTTTTTTGCTGAAGGATGAAACAACAGGAATAGTTTCCATTGGCAGTAAGCAAAGAAAAGCATTGCTACTGCAGAGTGGCATTGCTAAGAGCAAGGAACTCAATTCGTTTGAAAATTTCATCAGAAGACATAAAAATGACGTCGAGACGTCGCTACTGTATGTCCAGTTTCGATTGGATAAGTCTGGATCTTCTTGGTCAGGCCCAGTGTGTATTGCTTCATTGGGACGCTTCTTTGTGAAATTTAGAAAAGAACCTGACCAATTGCAATTGGTAGACAATAGTACAACAGAATTTGCTGCAGTGTTTGTTGCCGAAGAAGGTTCTGTTCTTGGTGTGCACTTCCACAAACCACCAAATATTGGTCTCCCATATAGGATTGAGAACCACTTGCATGATACGTCTATAACATATTATCAAAAGGTTGTGCTATTTTATATCTTATTTTTTTTATTTCTGTGTAAACGGAAATCACACTGATTCTCTTTTTGTCACCGGAAATTTTCAGGATTCAGCGGAGAGGGAGGTGCTTGGATCTAATAGTAGTGCTTTTTATGTCTGGGACGATTTGACTCTTTCGCACAAACTGGTTGTTTTAGTCAATGGTAATTGCTACACAGCTACTGACTTTTCTGATGAATCTTAGCTTGCTTTTCAATAGCAAAAATGAGACATTCTATTTTGTTGGATATCTTTTGGCTATACATATTTGCCCAAATATTAGTAGAAGCTTATATCAGCTCAATAATTTCCCTCTACATTAGTCTGCATCATGATAGGGTTACCACCTCTTTTTTTTATGATGGTGAATTATATTAAAAAGAAACGGGGACACAAGTGTCCAACGGAAGTGGGGTTACCACATTGTTACATTCCAACCTAGCTTAGATATGTTTGACGAACTACTAAATCATCTTAATGTTGTGTACTCTACAATTCATGCAGGTATGCATCTATTACGGGAGATTAACCTTGATAAGGTACGAACCTGGAAACCTTTCACAAAGCTGACTCCACTCAGAAGCCTTGCCTCTCATTCACATTTGGAGGGAAAAGCGGACCAGAAATCTAGTCAGTTGAATACCATAGCCGTTGTGAGGATAGGATATGAAGTGTACGCAGAGGGTGCTACACGAGTTTTAAGGATTTGTGAGTTCTCTGATAGCCATAAAGGAGACCGATCATCTCAGTCTAGCGCAAGAATTCAATTAAGACTTGCTGAGCTTGCTGTTCGCTTTCTTGAGCAAGGAAAAGAGGTCAGTCTCACCCGAATCTGCGTCAGCAGAATGTCTTAGTAGATCTTTCATTCAACTGGTGATTTGTGGTTTCGTCCATAGTTTATTGCAAGCAGAAGGTCCTTGTAGAGAATTGGTTACGTACAATATAGTAAATGTGTTTGTTTTAGCTTTTACTTTAAAAAGCTAACAATTGTTGAAGTTCTTAGACATGAAGGAAAAAAAAATGCGTTTGGGTGAGTCTCAGATGAAGTTGAGTTGATGAGCATTATATGTTTTTTAGTAATTAAACAGTAATTGCTTGGCTGGTAGATGGTTTGTTCAATAATAAAGAGATGAACGGGTTCTGGGAGATAGTTATTACGAGTATAAATTTAAGTATAGAACTGCATTACAAAGGGATAAAGTGGGGAATAAATTTTATCAGTGAGGTGGCTTTTAGATTTAATTGGTGTGTCGGGTTTAGGGTGAGGTTTTAAAAACCATGATGACCCAACTTCTTTTAAGTTGACTTTTCTGGCCAAAGTAAACATGGCCATAGTGTGAAAAATGAAGCACCCCTGCTTGATTGCGTGTGGTTCATTGTTTTTTACCTTTCTTTTCTATTGAAGGATTCGGATGATAACGAGGAATTGCATTACAGCCCCTTGGCTGTTGCAAGATTGGGAAACGTTGACTTGGATTCAGTAATCACCGATGAACAGAAGTATAACCTAGTCACGATCCAGGTGGAAGTACCCAGATACCTTATTCTTCATTGTTGACAAACTGATAATAGCTATTGTTTCCTAACAGAGACTTCGTTGTTTGAATCAATGCAGTCATTAACTGTGGACAATAAGTGGGCAGATGCTCCTTTCGCAGCGATGCTTCGGAGACATCAACTAGAATCGAATGACTCAGATTTTCCTGTACTGAAAGTTTTCTTCGTCCCTCTTTCAATCAGCTCTAAAGTAACCCAAGTTAAATACTCATCAATCATCCTCCAGGTATAATCAGGCTACCCAGTTTTTTGTTTCTGTGGTACTTCCAGGTCTAAAATGTGTTTGGTTGGGTTTAGAAAAGATTCAGTCATTAGGATATGAGATACTTTAATCAATAAAAAGGCAATTGATGGGATGAATGATTGTGGAATGTAGGCTTATACTCTTTTTAAAATGTCAAATTGAAAAAGTCTGTTTACTTTTCAGTCTCTTTTGAAGTTAGTTAATCTTTATCCAAAACAAACACACCCATGTTGCTGGTAGGATCATAAAACACCGATATCATGCCTTAACAGTTTGAATCAATTGTTTGCAGCCAATCGATTTGAACATAGATGAGGAGACATTGATGAGATTCGCCTCATTCTGGAGATCTTCTCTCAGTGACTCAACTGCTCCAAGTCGGCAGTATTACTTCGACTATTTTGAGATCCACCCTGTGAAGGTTTGTTGCTCTCTTCTGCATTTGTTAAGTGCATGGTATCTGTATATTTTTCTGCATCTGTAGTCTTAGGTGCCCGTTGGCTTGATACACCTTATCTGACCTATGTTGGTATGCATCGATAGATAATTGCAAACTTCCTTCCCGGCGACTCTTATTCGAGTTACAGCTCAACACAGGAGACTCTAAGATCACTAATCCATAGTGTTGTGAAGGTATGAAAAACACTCTTGTTTCCCACTAAACCATGGTCTTCTTTGCTTGGTATTCAAAATCGCTTTTCTGTTTCTTTTGCTCTCTGCAGGTTCCCACCATAAAAAATATGGTTGTAGAACTTAACGGGGTTCTGGTCACTCATGCTTTGATAACCATGCGAGAACTGTTCATCAAATGTGCCCAACACTATTCATGGTAAGGTCCTGGTTGTATGCTGCTTTTCATCCCTCCAAATGAGTTCACTAGGTTTCCTATTGCTTACACACATCATCACTGCAGGTATGCTATGAGGGCCATCTATATTGCCAAGGGAAGCCCCTTGCTCCCTCCAGCCTTTGCATCTATATTTGATGACATGGCCTCGTCTTCTCTTGATGTCTTCTTCGATCCTTCTCGTGGACTAGTCAGTCTTCCAGGATTGACTTTAGGTAAATTGTTACGGTTATTTTTCTCAAGACACAGGATTAGTTTCGTAGTTGCTGTTACTTACATGCATGGTTGCTGCTTTACTTGTTGAGAACAGGTACCTTCAAATTCATCAGTAATTGCATTGATGGCAGAGGGTTCTCAGGGACAAAGCGGTACTTTGGTGATTTGGGCAAAACGGTATGTATCCTCTAATATTTCTCAGTGATGGAATTTTGTGTTAGCAAGTCGAGCCACTTACAGTAGGGTCCTCCGGCCATGACAGTTGAGGACATTGGGGTCAAATGTGCTATTTGTTGCTGTTACTGAAGTATCCGATTCTGTCCTGAAGGGAGCAGAAACAACCGGTTTTGATGGAATGGTAAATTGCTTGTCATCTCATCGGTCATCAGTCATCACTTCTTCCCCACCTCCTTTCCGTTCCTTTGCTCATTTCGTTCCACAATAGGAATCTTCTAATGTTCCTGGCCTCTTATCTCAAGGTCCGCGGCTTTCGCCAAGGCATTCTAAATTTGGCCATGGAACCATCAGTGATTGGGACAGCCGTCATGGTTGGTGGCCCGGATAGAAAGATTAAACTCGATCGCAGCCCAGGTGTCGACGAGGTAATCAGCATACTATCATGCCTTTCATTTTATTAATCCCACCTTTCTATCCACTAGGGTGGACATGGTGTGGTCGGGTCCAGAGTGAAACACGAGGACCAGAACTGCATAAAAAATGCATTTGATCCAGTTAGGTCATGTCCAGTTTCGAATTGGTCAGATTGTCATAAAATCGAAATCAAAGTCTTTCTAACTTTGAGCATCGAAACCGGATCAAGTTGTATGTGATCCATTCTTATTCAATTTGAATGCCAATTCGGTCCAGTGTGACTGAATCTGTAGCCTACAACCCTGCTAACTACACAAGCATTTTGCTTGCAGCTCTACATCGAAGGATATCTGCAAGCGATGCTGGATTCAATGTATAAGCAAGAGTACCTTAGAGTCAGAGTCATTGATGATCAGGTAAAAAACATGAACATAGAATTATACTCCATTACTTTTCTTCATTTTCCTGAGCCACTCTACCAATCCTGATGCCGAAATTGTGAAAAATGAAAAATGCAGGTTATCCTCAAGAACCTACCCCCAAACAGCTCCCTCATAGACGAAATCATGGACCGTGTCAAGGCTTTCCTCGTAAGCAAGGCACTGTTGAAAGGCGACGCGTCCTCTTCTTCTCGCCCCTTCCGCAATCTCCGAGGAGAAAACGACTGGAAGATCGGACCGACTGTCTTGACCCTCTGCGAGCACTTGTTCGTCAGCTTTGCAATCCGCGCTCTGAGAAAGCAGACCGTGAAAGTGTCCGGTAAAGTGCTGGCCAATATCAAGTGGAAGAACGAAGAAACAGCAGCAACAGGAGAGGAAGTGGGAGAAGATGGCAGCAGCAATGCTATAGTCCCAGCACTTGACGGCGGGAAGATGAGGTTCGTCTGGCAATGGGGCGTCGGCAAGTTCGTTCTGTCGGGTATCCTGGCGTACATCGACGGAAGATTGTGTCGCCGGATTCCTAATCCGATTGCTCGCCGGATCGTTGGCGGCTACTTGCTGAGCTTTCTGGACAAGGACGAAAACGACAAGTAACAATTGGGACTGAAAGAAAGGTAATGGTAATGAATGAAACAGTGGACTGGTCAAACGCTACACGTTTTGCGACGCCCACAGCTGCCTATTATCCGAGGAAAGCCTGAAATCGTTGGGACTTTGGTGTATAGCTTTTGGAGGTTGGTTCTGTCCAATACCAAGTTCGACTGTTACGATACTGTAATATATGTCTATAGTAATGGCTATACTGTCATATATGTTGCTCAAATAACAAACTTCTTGGTCTTGATATAATGAAAAACTTCTAGTAGAATGTCTATGTTAGTCGAAATTGTTTTAGATGGATGTAAAATTGAGCGAGAACACTCAAGCTTTGAAGTCTCGAGAAAAAATTATAACGTCAGAGCGATCTAAATGATCGAAATGATGTATGAAGGATAGAAATGATCGAAATGGTGAAGTGATAGCATATAATTAGGCGACTTGGGTGCAGATATTTAAAACACTAGATCAAATATATTATCCTCTTTATCCAATATAGAAAATACTCACCTGATGAAAGTAAGTAGTGACTGGATTTTGCTTTGAATTCGACTGAGTACTTGTCTAATCATCTTGTTATTTTATTATCACTAGTAAATCGATCAATTAGATGAATACGCAAAGTAAACTACGTGAAATTACTAATAAGGTTATAGAAAAAAAACAAAAAATCGCGACGCGGGAAGCGGTTAAACGATAACACCAATGCCATAAACAGGCATCCCTCGAATCAAATGCGACACAGCATCTACCTTAAACCAGCAAAACTTCATCCCAATATAGAAAACAGCAAAACCCACAGATTTCGTGGGGGCCACGCCATCATCCCCCGCAAACAAACCATGTGCTCCCTCCCACGGGAAAATGCCAAAACCTCAACCTTCCCTTCTTCTAAACCTTCCTCTAAACTCGCACTCCCTCCTGTGTATATAAACTAACCTCTCTTCCTTCTAACCTTCCACTCTCTACTTCTTCATACTTACTACTATCTCATCTCCAGCTATGGATATCCTCTTCTCCAAACAAGCTGCTGCGCACGAAACCTTCAGCAACGGTCCAAGCTCTCACTCGTCGTTCGAAGATGACAGCGAGGGAGGGGTCACTAGTCCTCCTATGCCGTCGGTCAGCAGTCAGCTCCTCTTGAAGCCATCTTCAAAGGCTCAAGCTCGTAGCGATCACAACCATCACGCTGCATCGAGAGCGCTGGACAGGGACGTCGTCCTGAGGCGCATCAGGGACCATCGGAGCCTGAACCGGGTCAGGAACGCTCTCCTAGCCCTGCAATCGGGGGTTCAACACGGCGAGACATGGGTCGACCCGGATGATGCCTTCTCCTCTCCTTGAAGACTAGAGGGTGGGGAAGGTTGTCTAGGAGGTGGAAGACTGCACTGGCGAGTCAGTTTTATGTGGAAGTACACCATCTGTGGAGTCTCTAGTTTCTATCACTTGGAACAGAAGGCAGAAGTATCTTATCTGATCTTGTAGATTGGCTGCTTGAATGGGATCATGTCAGCTAAATTAAGCTAAGAATTGGTATTTGATCATGTGGGAACAAGGGCTGCAGTACTTAGTTCTGGTTAATCCTTAAAATGGCAATTGGCATGTAGCTTCCATCAATGGTTACTCCACTATCTAATTCAAGAAACTGTGGGTTTGAAATTTTCATTACATTCAAGTAACTAATGCACCAAGAGTAGCAAGTAACAAAATTTCGTGTTTGTATACCTGTAAATAGCCAACAGGATCCCAACACTTCTTCACTAATTCATGGACTACACATAGTAGATTGATTGCCTATTTGCCTTAGCAAAAACAAGTTGCATCCTGGTCGAAATGGCTGGGGGTGCAACAGGCCTCCAAGAAGGTATAAGAACTTGGTTTGATACAGCACTTCCCAGAAACCAGATGGTTGAATGTATTGCCCCTTCAACTCACTGTTGGCTGGGGGGAATGGACCGTTGGAGGAGAAGATGAAGCCGCAACTTTTTTCTCACTTCTTACTTAACAAGCCAGAAGTAGAGATAAAGCGAAGAGCTTGGCTGGAGTTGTTAAGAACAGCTGATGATCTCGACAGTCGCATCTTGTTCTTCTTCAGAAACTCTAAAGAGTTTTGTAAACATGGAGGTGGGGATATCTCATTCAGAATAACAGTCTGCGGCCTGCACAAAACAACATTTCAAAATCCATTCAATCATTATGCGTAGCTAAAATCCAATCTTGAAGAAGAAGAAAAAAACAAGAATCCTATCTTTCATATGTCATACCCTGAGCCTCTTGCCTTCTTCTTCCTTGGAGGAAGCTTTGCATTTCCGTCTTCATCATCAGATTCTGTAAAGAACACTTTCCTGCATAAACATGGTTGACACCCCCTTGTGAGAAGTTGGAATCCTGTACCAAGGCAAATACTGGGAAAAAGAGAGAGTAGGGAGCAATACTTCTCCCGAGCAGCAAGTTGTTGGACAATGTCACTAGGGAGCATCCCTTTAGCAGTCAGAGACCCATCTTCTTCATCTCCATCTTCGGTTTCAACTGTATCTTGGACACCTTCATCTCCTTTTTTGGATGGTCGTGGCGTTTTCCGCTCTGCCCATTTCCTCCTTAGTGCTTTACCCTCACGGGCAATCCTGATAACGGAAATCAAATAGCAAGTTTGGCATTACTGAAGTAGCTAAAGCTAAGAAGAGATGCTTGTCACTTTTTCAGAAGTTTATATTTGAACCGACCCTCAACTTCAAATGTCTAAATGGGAAGACAATAGGTTAAAGAACAAACCCTTCACTCTATAAGTTTTACTTGATTACCATGTGATTCTTTATCTTCAAGAAAGAACATCATAATTTCAAACCCCGAGTAACTTACCGCATCTGAAAATTCTAGGACCAGAAAGAATCCTGACACTTTGCTCTACAAAAGGTGCAACCCATTTCCCAACCTCCAATGTCCATCAATCAGAATCAATTCATTTAGGCAAAATCCACAAACTAACCATAGCAGAACAGGTTCATATAGGCGGAAAGTTCCGAACTTTAAAGCTGGGGAGTGAAAAATGCATCCAAAAAAGCAAGAGGAAAACCATACCTCGACTTATTTTCCTTCTGAATCTTCCTTATCTCCGCATCTAATTCAATCCCCTGCCCCAAAAACAACGACCCATTAAAGACGCCATTTTTAGACGCGGTGGTGGGTTTTTGCTCCGAACAGCAGTGAAGGAAATAAATAAATAAAAAAAAAAACAAAAGCTCAGTTTCTGAAGAAGGGAGGAGGAAGAAAGAAACCTGCTCGGCGGTGAACTCCTCCGGTGCGTCTGAATCGTAATCTTCGCTTTTCGACATACTGAATTCCTTTGAAATTTGTCAGTGTGGGTTGGTTTCCTTTCGTCGTCGAGGTCTAGGGTTTAAGCAGAAGGGGAAGGTTGAACTGAGAGGGAAAAGGGTATCAGTTTACCGGGAAAAAGAAAAGAGGCTATTGATTTGGGCCACCTTAACATTCCAACTGGGCCTGACTTCGAGCCCATATAAAAAACAAAATCGAATGATTTAAGAAAAATACTTGACCCGAGCCCAAATGGCCCGCTTACGCATGCAGCAAGCAAGTGAGGTCTCATCGTTTTGGTCCTCTCCAAGACATCCGATAACATTAGGACGATGGAGTCATACAGAAATCTCGTCGTATTAAATGTTAATCAATTTGATCGGTGCCATTAGCATACTTTCGAGTTTCGACCGATCAATCTACCAACACATGGTTTATTAAAATACAGTCACCAAGTACAAAAGTGAATCGTCGGATTAATTTTCTAGTGGCTAATGGGAAACCTCATTTCATATTTGTTTTTTTTTTTACTCATACGGCGCCACATCACGAATGATGTCACTTTTCTTCTCCAAGTAATGCGCACTTGATGCGGCCACAAACGAGAAGACGAGCCCGACAGATGGTGAATATCAATCTAGCCAAACCTTACGATAAACCATGATCCTTTACAAAGGAAGGACTCCGATGAGAAGATGGACTCTGTCTTATCGTACAATGCATCTAATCATAGTCGCTTCGTGTTATGAATACGAGATTTATTGTTTTATACTAATTCCTTCCAACACAATATAGGAAAATGATTATTGAATCTCTAATCAATTTGGTGAAAGTTAGGTTAACACTTGGAGTGCATATTTTGGGTCTTATTTATGGTCATAGATGTGATAAAAAGTTAGGTTAACTTCCATGTTACAATTCTTTCCCCATATGGGACATTATCTTAACCAAATCCACAACACAATCAGACAAGTGGCTTCATGTCACACATTTTAGTGGGAACATATACCCTATTTTCTTTAATCATTCCAAGTCTTCCCACTTGAAGAAGTCGACATAAGCATGATTAATAATAATCATGATTAATAATCCTTCCCGCGTCCCGTCTAATTATGTTCAGTCAACTAATCCTCTCTCTCTCCCCCCCTGATTCGCAATGATGGTCAACGCATAATGATGATAATCGGTCAAACAATGCTGCTTTAGTTCATGCCTTCATCTAAACCTAGTTGCTAGTTTAGTTTGTGCTCGCCGCTATTTATCCCTTTATTAGGTACGTTTACGAACTCAAAACCCATATATTCATATATAGAAACGAGAATCAATGGATTTTTAGTTTAACGGTATCATTAACAACGAGGTTAACCTAGTTAGAACTCCTTGTAAAAGTCTTGTTTTTTTTCTCTCCTTTCCTTCAATTCAATGCTGTGATTACCTAGTATTATCCTTGCAGCCTATCCAGAAGGGGATAAAAAGAATACAATAGATAACCTACCAAAATTCTCATTTAGGCGATCTAATATGAAGATATAATGAAATTTGAAGAAAATTATCGAAGCCCGAAAACCTTCTTATGAGGGGGGGGGGGGGACAATCTCTTGTGCGCTTGTTGGTCCGTGAACTCGTTCAACGCATGCACGAATCAACACCGAGTTTTACATCTTAGATGCATGACGTAATACTCTGCTTACATCCGTACATTTTCTGTACTGCAGTCAGCTATGTCGTTACGTGCCTCTATGGTGGTGGCCAACCGTGGATAAAATTAGGCCAACCCCGACGAGCCTGGGGTATGAAGGTCGGACACTTAGGTGAGTCTTTTTTTTTTTGTGCTCGAGGACTGGACCTACTCATGCAGGGCCGACGGAAACGAATAGGAACAAAGTACGACGAAGAGCTCGAAATGGAAATTAGGTAAACGTAATTAAAATGAAGTAGCTCATTTGATGGATATCGTATCGGGTGGTGGTCGAAACCGGTTGAATTGTACTTCTACTCCATCTCCAACAAACTAACACGTTCTAATTTGTTTGATTATAACAAGCACATATGTATATAAAGACAACATTTCACCCCCTTGAAATTGAATTCTTTGGAAAAATGATGGCAAGGTTCTGCGAGATTCTAGTTGGGAGTTGCTCGACAGACAGGGCAATGAATATCCATGGGGAGGGGAGATTCAGAAAGTCAACAAACCATGCAAAATTAATAAACAACAAGGTTTTTTCTTTTTATCCATTCTTCAGGCGATGGGGGCTTTTGTGGCGTAGGAAATAACACGGCTGATCCACGGATAAACAAGTTGTAGGCTATCCAGCCAGCCAGCCAGTCTCTCGATAGAAAGCTGTATCTGCTCAATTTGGAGTTAGCAGCATTTTATTTCTGCCGTTTGTTGCCTAATAGTGTTGTGTAATTTGGTAGGGATTTATCTGTTCTGTTGTATGGTTGAGTGAACTTGGATGGATCATGGATGTAGGGGATGGTAGTTATAAATGTGGATTTGAGCGGCCGTTTTCGAGATTTCGATCGATGGTAGTTATAAATGCGGATTTGAGCGGCCGTTTTCGAGATTTCGGTCGAGTTGATCAAGAAGAGTTTAATATATGATAACACAGATGAGGGGGGTAAAGATAAGTTTATTATATTGAAAATTTTCTTGGATTTGGGTTTTGACTGCTTGAGATTTAAAATTATGAAAAATATATAATGCATGGTTGTGACACTAAAAAAAATCTTTTTTCAAGAAAGCAATTAGGGCTGGGCATGCGGGCGGATCATCCGCGAGTTTGGGCCGACCCACCCGCATTTGACTCGAATTTCGTTAAGTGGGTGGGTCTATGGGTGGGTGACGGGTTGCGCTAGGAGCCATCCGCCGGGTGGTGGGTGGGTTGTGGGTGGGTGCGCGGGTGACCCGCTCAACCCAACAGCAAAAAGATCAAAGTCATCGACGCTAGAGAGGGGAGAGTGGAGACGTTAGACATAAACTAGGACTGCTCCTGGAGTTCGAACCTCAAAGTCAACCTTCCAAATAGCGATCCCCTCTTCTTCCCTTTATTTTTTCCTCTAATTCTTTTGCCTAGATCACTACTCTTTCCTTTGTGGAATTATTTTTCTTAGCTCCTTGCACCTGGTAATCATCTCAATCTGTAGAAAAATATTAAGAACTAATTCGACATTTTTCGCCCTATTTCATCTTCTTGTTTCTCCAGATAACTCTCTTCGCATGTTATCATGTCAAGTTGACTCCTTTATAAGTTTATATTATATACATTGTGGTGTGGGTGAACCCACAAACCCACCCAAATCATCCACCATCCGCCCGACCCAACCCGAGACTAAATGTGGGTGGGTGGTGGGTTAAAAATTATCAATCCGTGTAAGCGCGGGTGGGTGCATTTTATGGTCAAAATCCACCCGACCCACCCAATGCCCACCCCTAAAAGCAATAGTAAGACGAGTACATGCACTTTTTAGAGAAATTGCAACTGCATTCAATCGAACAAATACATCATTTTTTTCAAGGGTTATAGGTATAATATGCTCCTTTACTATGACAATTTATCAAACATGCCCTTCTACTATTTTTTTACATCAAATATGCCCCTCTAATTTGAAAAAATTATCAAACATGCCCTTCTGTTAAAATTTCCATTGAAAAAATCGTCAAACGTGGTTGAACCGAGATTTAGACGACCCGACATCGGCAAATGGGAGGAAAAATGTCAGTTTTGTCCCCTGTTTTATTTCCCTGGGTCTTTTCAAAGTGAAATTATTTGAATGATTTGATTATACAAAAGAACCAAAAAATTCTAAAGTGATTTTATTAAGGATATTTTAGTCATTTGTGTCGCCCAAATTAAAGTTCGGCCTTGGTTAACGGTTTTTGGATGAAAATTTATACAAAATGGCACGTTTGATCATTTTTACAAAGTACAGAGGCATGTTTGATGTAAATAATATTAGAGGGGCATGTTTGATAAAGCGTCATAGTAGAATGGCATATTATACTTATAACCCTAAAAGTGGGTCTCATACAAATCACACCCGACACTCGAATAATGCAATCTTGAATAATCCCGACTCGTAAAATCGTCAAACTTGTAAATACATGCATAAATTGAGTATACACCGTTTGAAAAATATCAACTTTCAAATGAAGTCTCGAAATGGTGTGATCTCAAATACTTGAAACTAATAAGTATGTGAAGAGTCACTATAAAAAAGTGGATTTATATTGATTTTTAAAACTAAATCCCTTACACAAATACAAGAACCTAAACAATGTTTTTGCCAATATATATCAAGTGCAAAATTAAGTAGATATGGTCCACACAACCAAACCAACATCATCCAAATATCATCAAAACGAAAGGAAAGGAAGGCAACAACAAAGCCCTTGATGATCAATCTCAATTTCTCATGGGTTTCAGTCAAAATCGTCCTTTTTTCTCATCATAATTTGCGTGCTTGACTCTACCATTATTTCCATTATTTATAGACGCCATGATTATATGAGATTTATTTATGGTCCAACCCAATTTTTTTTTTGCCATAAATCATTCATCTATTCACTATCAAACTGTTTCCACAACAGAAGAATTTGTACGAAAATGATTAAGATTCATAGATAATCATCTTCGATTTATTAATTTATGATATAGTATCAGATCCGATTTGTTCATAAGATCACGTATTCAAATCCTCAACATAGTAAGAGTTCCTCGCAGTTTGCGATCCACACTTCACTGTCATTGGCTCCAACACATTGCATCCCTGCTTTCCTTGTCTTCTACGACCTTTCAGCGATCCGAGGCTTGGTACAGGATCTAGCACCATGAGAATTATTTATAGACAACTAGCTGAGATCGGAGCCGGAGTGAAAGAAGCTATTATTGGTCTTTCATTGTGACGCACGATGATCGATGAGAAAATAGGAAGGCGATCGACGAAGAATGGCGAGTGGACGGTCTGACCAAAATCGATCGATATTACACGATTTGTCGATTCGACCATGAACAACGATCCGACCGGCCGATCTAATTTCCAAAACCATGGTTTTCCATCCCATCTTTGTTGGTGAATTGGTTCAATTGAACCTGAGGTCAGATTATAATTTTTGAGTTGATGCCTTCTTCAGCAATCAGCATCCTTAGCGAGGATAAGAGTGTAATTTCACCCACCCTTTGGGGATTGTTTTCCATCCCATCTTTGTTGGTGAATTGGTTCAATTGAACCTGAGGTCAGATTATAATTTTTGAGTTGATGCCTTCTTCAGCAATCAGCATCCTTAGCGAGGATAAGAGTGTAATTTCACCCACCCTTTGGGGATTCCCTCTGATTTCCTCCATCTCCTCTGTTTTCATTCCCCTCTCCATTAAAGATCGATAGCGAGCTCAATAAAATAAACAATTCAACTAATATATAAAAAACGAACAAAGTCGTCTGCTTGAAACTTCTCTGGATTTTACCTCCCATCTGCCATTGCCAGCCCACCACCGCTGCGAAGCATCGATATTTGAAGCTTCGAAGAGGACCCAAAAAATTTGTGTAACCAGAGTGACGACGACTGAGCTCTGAATTGGAAACCGGGACGCCATTGATGAACCAACCGAATGAGAAATCGGTCCAGAGACCAGCTTAGTCGTAAGAGGTACCACTGCTTTCTCTATCTCTCTCTCTACAGCTCATTAATACTTTCGGCTCTGTATTTTCCTGTTTGGTTGGTAAGGAAAAGTGGAAATAAGAAATTGGATGAGAAAAATGAAAGATGAAGCGAGAAACAGAGGGTCATTCACTTTCACACCATTAATGAAGCTCTCTCCACCCTCCTTCTCGGTTCCTTTTCCATGAAGCATTAATTGACTTTTATTTTCTTCTTCTTCAGATGGCTTCCCAACGGCACCAGGCCTGGAAACCCAATTTAATAAGCCCTCTGTTCCAAGATTCTCACACCAATTTTCCCCCTCTGTTTTTCACCAGGTCAATGATTCATTCAGCTTCTGGGTAAATCGAAAGATCCTCCGAAGAGATGATGGTTTCGCGTATTTGGCCTGTACTGATACTGGGTACCATTTGGATTCTCAATCTCCTCCAGCCAATTAGGTCAGCAGAGGTTAAAAATTGCGAACAGGTATGCGGCGGCGGCGGCGGCGGAGGACGGGTCCCGTATCCGTTCGGGTTCTCATCGGGCTGCCCGATTCAGCTCAATTGCTCCGCCGGGGAGATCCGAATCGGGGAGTTTCGGGTCCAGAACATCACCCCCGACGGAGTAATCGTCGCCGTCCCGGCGAAATGCAACCGGCCGCTCGATTCTCTATCATCCCTCTTCGGTTCCAATTTCGCACCCGCCTGGCGGACCAGCCTGCTCCTCCAGAACTGCAGCGGCGTCAGCGGCGGACGGACGGGCGGCGGCGGGTGCGTGATCCCGACGAGCTCGATCCAGAACCAGCTGAACGTCAGCGGCGGGTGCGATTCGAGGAGCGACAACGTGACCTGCTACTCGGCGGAGAACACGGGCGCGGCGGTGCTGAGCTACGGCGACGTGAGCGCGACCCGGTGCAAGTTCGCGTTCACGGCGGTGGCGCTCGGGTCGGGTTCCGAGGACCCGGTGGTGTCGCTGGAGCTCCAGCGAGCCCAGCTGGAGTGGTGGCTCGACGGGAGCTGTGCGGAGAACCGGACCGGTTCCTGCTCCCGGCTCGCCGACTGCCGGGATGTGAGCCTCGGCGGCGGCGAGGGAAGTAAGTCGGGGTTCCGGTGCCGGTGTCGGGAAGGACTCGTCGGCGACGGGTTTGGCCGCGGTGGTTGCCGGAAAGGTCAGTCAACGTTTTAGACTTTTCTTTTTCTAATTTTAATTTTAAAAGCTTGATTTATAGTCCAAAGTTTTGATTTTGGTGCGCGGTGTGGGGTTGGCGTAATCTTGGCTTTTTTGACTGGCAAAGCCCAATAAGAAAGCGACACGTAGATGGAGGAATTTGTTGGTCCATAGTTGTGAAAGTTGCGTGGAATTAGGACTGTCGAAATGGAATATTTTAGAATTAAAAATTAAGGAAAAGAAAAACTATGAACCTTATAAGTCGGGAACAAATTAATTATTTTTTCCCTTCAAGTAAACGGAATAGTTTTGACCATTTCTGATTTTTCCATGTAACGTGTTTAAGAATTGGGTCCCTAGGTCATATTTCGGTTTGATTATCGAGGGCGACATCGCTAGAATCTGACTATTATATTGACGCGCGCATCAGTTTATGTAGTTAGATGTTCTTAATCGTATGTTTACAATGATTGAATTGGATGTGGTAACATTTTCATAAATCATGTTATCGTAGTAATTCAAACAATTGAAATGTGTGATACGATGTATCGGCGATTATAAGCCGTTAATTTTGCGAAAGAAGTTTGATTAGAGCGGTAATAATTTACGGGTTAAGTAAATTTTGAATTGGGATTATGATGTTGACTTTGTTAGGTCATGGGGCCAAGTAGAGAGCAAATGCATGTGAAATTCTTTGTTTAGCAAATTTTCTATATATAGTACACACGGTTTTGTTTGGTCAGCGAATATTTGCGGCAAGGAAGATTGTGTGTCTAGTTGCTGTTTGTTGTTAGTGTTCAAGTGGGTGGGTTCTAGAAAAATACTCTAAACTAACCAAGTTGTGGATAGAGTTGGAGAGAAAATTTGCAGTGGATTCACATCCCCACCACCACCACTTGGTCTTAAACGCCAAAATTTTAGTTGGTCCAACCTTCTCGAACCAACGAAACGCGATATAATGTTTAGATACGAAAATGACTCGAGTTTTCGGAATGTGTTTGAATATTCTTCCAATGGATTAGCTACGAGAGATTGTGACGTCAGTGGAAGTAACCACGATCGTCGGTGAAGTAAGAACACAACTTGGATGACATCGTAAAGCAGTGTTATTGAACTTTGGATAAAAATTCATATCAGGTTATGACTTATAACTCGATTTTCGCCGTTCTGGTTACCCCGCGTTAATTGGTTCATATCGAGGAATTTTCCGCATTTGCTTGATGAAGAACATTTATGATTTTCTCTACGTTGGATCATATTAGGGTGCGTTTGGATACAATGATTTGGAATTGGTATTTGTGATTTGGATTTCCAAATACCAAATCATGTGTTTGGATACTAATTCATTTGGTATTTGGATTTGTGTCAAATTCATGGGGTGATTTCCAAATACATGTCTAGTGTATTTTTTGTCAACTCCAAATACATTTCAACTACTAGTGATTTGAAATACATTTCAACTCCAAATACATTTCAAATATGAAAAGTTTAGGTATTATAGTGTGAGGCAAAACATATAAAGGTACCAAAATGTAATTTTACCATCAAATTTCAGGACCTTTTTGTAAAATTTTAAAAGTTTAGGTACTAAATTGCAAGAAAAAATAAATTTGGGTACCAAACTGTAATTTACCAAAATTTGTAGTAAGTGACCAGAAAATTAAAAATTGAAATTGAAAATCATAAAATACAAAATACAAACAAATAAGTATCCAAACAACGAATTTGAATTACATGTATTTCAAATGCTAATATTTCAAATACATCCATTTCAAATGCTAGTATTTCAAATACCTTATATTTAAAATACACTTATCCAAACGCACCCTTAAGGAATTTACGCTGGGTTTTGCTGATTTGGCTGTTTAATTTTTTTGGTTTGACAGCTTCCAACTGCAACCCATCGAAGTACATGTCCGGCGAATGTGGAGGAACCACAAGAGTCGGCGTTCTCGTCGGAGGCCTAGTCGCCGGAGCTGCACTAATGGCAGCGGTAGCCTTCCTCTGCTACTGCCTACGCCGGCGCTCCACCTTCCTCCGACACCGTCAGAGCGCCAAGCGCCTCGTCTCCGAAGCCGCCGGCAACTCCAGCGTCCCCTTCTACGCTTACAAAGACATCGAGCGAGCCACCAACGGGTTCTCCGACAAGCAGCGCCTCGGCACCGGCGCATACGGCACCGTCTACTCCGGCAAGCTCCACAACGACGAGTGCGTGGCGATCAAGAAAATCCGACACAGGGACACCGACAGCATCGACCAAGTGATGAACGAGATCAAGCTCCTCTCGTCGGTCAGCCACCCGAACCTCGTCCGCCTCCTCGGCTGCTGCATCGAGTCAGGGGAGCAGATTCTGGTCTACGAGTTCATGCCGAACGGAACCCTCTGTCAGCATTTGCAGAGGGAGAGAGGGAAGGGGCTTCCATGGCCGATTCGACTGGCGGTTGCCACCGAAACGGCTAACGCCATTGCCTATCTACATTCTGCAGTCAACCCGCCTATCTACCACAGGGACATCAAATCCAGCAACATACTGCTCGACTACAACTTCAAGTCGAAAGTGGCCGATTTCGGGCTGTCTAGGCTCGGTCTGACGGAGAATTCCCACGTTTCGACGGCTCCACAGGGGACGCCGGGTTATCTGGATCCACAGTATCATCAGTACTTCCATCTCTCAGACAAGAGCGATGTGTACAGCTTCGGAGTCGTGCTGGTGGAGATCATCACAGGGCTGAAGGTGGTCGACTTTTCGCGACCTCACAGCGAGGTCAACTTGGCAGCCCTTGCCATAGACAGGATTGGCAGAGGCGGGGTGGATGACATCATTGACCCTTACCTCGAGCCGCACAGGGACGCGTGGACGCTGTCGTCGATTCATAATGTTGCCGAGCTTGCGTTCAGGTGTCTGGCATTTCATCGCGACATGAGGCCTTCGATGACCGAGGTGGCTCAGGAGCTGGAGAACATCAGGCTCAGCGCTTGGATCGTTCCCGACGTGTACCTTGGATCGCCAGGGCGTTCCTCGACTTCATCAGGGGACGACGAGGACGATGGTAGAAGCGAGAAGTCGCTGGCCACCAAGAAGGCTAGCATCGAGAGCAAGAGGCTGTTTGTTCCGGAGAGGAACCAGGTGGAGTATTTGAGTTCACTGGAGGAAGGAGTGAAAGATAGCTCCCCTGTTTCGGTGCAGGATCCTTGGTTCAGTGAGCAGAGCTCGCCTTCATCGAACAGCTTATTGGGTAATGCTCAGTGAAGGCAGGAGTGCTTGTTGTTCATCATATATATCCCATTCTCCTGTGAATACAATTGAGGTATATATTATGTAGTTTCATGGTAGATCCTCAATATATATATAGATAGATAGTTATACCGTTGCAGATAACTGATGTCTAGTACGGTTTCCCCCCTTCACTTCCAGTCAATATGGCCCCCTTCCCTACCCAATTTCTGGTATACATTACTGTAATTGCAAGCATAAGATGAAGTTCTTTCTGCTGTTCTTGTTCTCCTTCCCTATCCGCAATGAAATATCCTGTTTAGATGAATCCAAACATTCAACGAGAATCATCTATACGTTGCATAAAACAGCAAAACTGGAATCTATTGACCTTGATTATGTTCTTCCTAAAAGAAGGAAACTCAGCAATAACCATAGATAAGCTATCAAACAGGAGTTCTCTGCATAAACTGCAAGTTAAATTAACTATCAAATTCACAAGTGGGTAGGCACCATTCAAAGTAGTAGATGGCTTTCAGCATACATGAAGTTAACAAAAGTGTTAATTACCAAACTTCTCTTTTCAAATGAAAGATGCAGCAGCAACTGCATTTTCAATCAACCATGGGTTCTAGGATCGCTAATGGGGCGAACTTTCCTTGATTCTGCCTTCGAGAGAACTGCCCGACCACACGAGCATGAAGCACGGTCGCCTCCCCTTTAGCGAGCACCTCGACATTCTCCATAAGGTACCGCCTCGGCAGCCTCCCAACTACGTTGCCTTCTTCATTTCCATCTCGGTCGAGGAATGCGAAATGTGGGATCCCTTCAACTCCAAACTCATCCAGCTCTTGCTCCCACTTCGTGTTGTCCACATTCAGCATCACAAAATTCACTTGCCCCCTACAATTAAACACCAAACCCATTTCGAATCTCGAAACACTACGCCGAAAAGCTCATGATCTAAAGATCAAACCATAAAGAGATTCGGTTTACTTGTACTGCTGCTCGACTTTGTACACATCTGGGGCTAACTCTCTGCAAACCTGGCACCAATCTGCATAGAACTCCACCACCGTCGGCTTCCCATTTGAGAGAGCCTGCAAAAGAAAACAGCACAAGAACATTTGATCAAACCTTGCAATCGTTATGCTCATAGATTTACTGTCACTACTAATTGAATCTCGCCATTGTAGCATTCATTTTCTACCATCAAATCCTTAGAAACGAATTAACTTCCTGAGAGGGGATTGGAAGACAGACGAACAAACCTCTTCATAAGGCAATGCAACGGCGGATAAATCTTTCAGGGAAACCCCAAAATCCAGCCGCCCTAAAACGAAAAGCCCAACTCCGAAGAGCCCCGAACCAACTGCTATCCTTCTATTCAGATTCCTAGTCGGGAATTCGGGGAGACCAGAAGAATCGGAAGACGAACTCGTCGCCTCGCCGGCGTCGTTCGTCACTGAATCAGCAGCCTGTTTTTCCTGCAGTCGTTCAACGGAATGAGATCGGAACCTAAACTCAGGTGAAAGGAAACGAAGAAGCGCTTGGGAAATCGCAGCGGCGTACCTTAACGGTGGAGTTCTCAGTCGAGGAGTTGGATTTGGTTTCGCATGCTACGACCGGGAATTGCCTCCGGGGTTTCTCATGGAAAGGGAAAGTGGCTCTGGTAAACGGCACCGGCGGGGATTCGGCGGTGGGGAAATGCGGCCGGAATGTGTGGACGGAGTTCGACGAGGCTACATGAGCCATTGCAGATATTATTCTGTGCCAAACAATCGCTAGTGAATTAAGGCGTGTTTGGCTTGTCGCCACTTAAAAATAAGTGTTTTTCCATGAGTGTGGCTGATAGCTCTTGGCTTAGAAGATTTATGAATTTCTCCTCCTTTTTCATTATTTGTCCAAACCAAACAGGGAAGCGATCTACAGAAATTAAAGCATAATTAAGAAAATCGATTTCGGAACAATTTAAAATTTCTCAAGATTTTCAGGCATCCGGCCCCAAAATCCCGCTGACGACGGAAGTAGCCACCAGAACGGCGACGGCCTCTGCTCCGAAGACGGCGCCAGCCTGCGCGAGTCCGCCGAAACTCACCGCTTCCTCGATCCCTATCTCCGCCGTCACGAGCCCTTTCTCCGCCGTCTCGAGCCCCTTCTCCGCCGTCTCGAAGCCTTCCTTGACTAGCAGCTCGGCTTCCTCCTCCGCTTTCTTCAGCTTCCTCTTCAGTCCAAACAGCGGGATGTCCTGCGCTCTGGAGACCGATTCTTTCATCGACAACGCCGGGACCGCCGTCATCAGGAAGAGCAAATTCCTCCGGCTGTTGAGGGAGGCGGGAGAGGATTTCGACGCCGGCGCATTGCGGGGTAGGAGAGCTCGGATAACGGAGGATTGCGCTGCCGTGGCAGCCATTAATTTAACTTGAGGTTGAAAATGAATTTCTTGATTACTTCACATCCAGCAATGGAAGCGATTTTGTTATATACTTGGCGCCCAGTTAGGCCAATTTACCATTATATCCCACTGATCCAACCAACTCCAAGGAGGGCATAATCGGCATTTCAGATTCCGGAAACGGCGTCGTTGAGAATTTTGGACATGGTGCGGGGTTTTTGTTTTTGTACAAACCCTTTCCCCTTTTTCCCTCTCGAAATCTTTTCGTTTCCATTTCTTTCTTGAAATCAATGGCGGAAGAGGAAGCAACGGCGTCCGAGTCCTCTGTGACGATGGCTGAGCAGGCCGCGGCGACGGAGGGGACTGCGCCGCTTAAAGCTCAAACTTCGATCGAGGCCACTATCCAATCGTACGCTCTGGGAGGCGCGGAGTCCACTTGCAACAACAACGAGAACGAGGTCAAGAACGGCGGAGGAGTGACATCCGCGGTGACTTCCGATGGAGGCGAGGAGGAGAAGTCACTTGAATTCGCGGCGGAGTTGGCGGAGAGAGGAGCTAAGGCTCTAAAGGAAAATGACTTCGAGGAGGCCGTCGAGTGCTTCAGCCGCGCCCTGGAAATCAGGTTAGGGTTTTTGAATTTTCTGAAAACTTACTTCTTCGTTCTTCGATCTAGTTGGCCAGCCCTTGGTGTTCGTTCTTGATTGTAGCATTAGGTGAAAAGAATTGTTGATAGTTGGAGCTTCACCCTGTGTAAAAAATTAGATAGCTGATGGAACGAGTAAGTGCTGATGCTTTTCATCTGTGGATTTTGGAAATTCACAGGGTTGGGCATTTTGGTGAACTTGCTCCTGAATGCATCACTGCATACTACGACTATGGCCGCGCTCTCTTGTGTAAGGCTCAAGAGGAGGCTGACCCATTGGGTTCAGTACCGAAGAAGGACAGTGAATCTAAGCAGCCATCTGGTAAAGATGCATCTGTTAAGATTGCAGCTAATGGAGAATCTTCTTCAGCATCAAGCAAGATTCAAGAGGATGGGAGCTCCAGTCATCAAAACGAAGCTACGAACGGTGGTATGTCTGTGTTGTGTTAATGAAATGCTTGTTATTGTTATTGAGGTTACTGTTTTTGGGAAGGAAGAGTGAGATATTTCTGCATTTTTTTTGAACCATCAGGTGATAAAGAACAGGAAGATGATGGGGAGGAAAGTGATGCCGATGAATTGGCTGAAGCTGAAGGAGATGAGGAGGATGAGTCTGATCTTGATTTGTCCTGGAAAATGCTGGATCTTGCGAGGGCAATTGCTGATAAGAATTCTGGTGATACCATGGATAAAGTGGATGTACTATCAGCTCTAGCTGAAGTTGCCTTGGAGAGAGGTTAGCTGGCCTTCTTTTTCTTTGACTTGAAATTTTTAAACATGATCAACAACCTTCACGTTTTCTGTCTTTCTGGCAATATTTCCCACGTCCACGGGATCTTGCTGACTTTGGCTATGTTACAGAGGACATTGAAACATCTCTGAGTGACTACCAGGCTGCTTTATCCATCTTAGAGCGGCTCGTTGAACCTGACAGTAGGCTTATAGCTGAACTGTATCCTTTTGATTATATCTATTTCTAATCCATTACTAATGCCATTTTGTCCTGGATTGCCCATATAT
The DNA here is from genome assembly GCA_946122785.1 of Linum tenue. NCBI lineage: Eukaryota > Viridiplantae > Streptophyta > Magnoliopsida > Malpighiales > Linaceae > Linum > Linum tenue. Next base: position 44,391,685 of record CAMGYJ010000010.1, read on the forward strand.
TTATGCATTTCATACTTCTCGCAAATAGGCGATAAACATGACCTTGACTATTGCCACCAGAAACTTCCGGATCTGTTTATGTCTGGAAACTGGCTCTAGGGCAGAGGAAGCAGTCCCGTACTGCGAGAAAGCTATTTCAGTATGCAAGTCACGTATACAGCGTCTCGTTGCTGAAACAAAGAGCTCTTCAGAGTCAGCAGCAACATCAGCTGTTTCAGAAATGGATGAGGGTGTCCAGCAGTCATCTACTGGACCTCTGCCTGACATATCTGTATCAGACAAAGAAGCAGAGATCGAAACACTTACTGGTCTATCTGTGGAACTAGAAAAGAAGGTACGGATGCATCTTTGGTTTTCCATTTGATGTTTTCACAATAATACCGTATTGCTGTAGGTGGAAAATGGATTGGGTTTAAATGGCTTGTGGGTTTATGTGATGAGTTTAAATAGGCTTTTGATAGTTGCTCGCAAAATTTCTAACGTGAGGCCCAAAGGCTGTTGGATAAATAAAGTAATGGAAATGATAGCTGTGGATTAGTTGTAAATTGCCAGAGGAAGGCACCATAGACATAATAAAAAATGAAGGCTGTCATAGTGTAGTTGTCGGGTATGCGGAGTGCATTGGCAGAGTAAAAGGTTCTAGGTGCTAAAATGCATTTGCAGACTATTTTGGTACTAATTGTAGTTTTGATGCAATATTTAGTTTAGTATAGACTATAGTTATATGAACTGGATAGGTATAAAAATGGTAATTTTTCACTACTCCATCAACCCTAGTACCCTACCCAATTGGTACCGGTCAAATGTGCTTTGGTTGGATTTCGAGTGGTCGGGTTGGGTTGGTTCACTTAGGCTGAGATTCTGGTATCTCTATCAATCAGCATTGCTATGATTGACTCGGTGTTCCATGGATTTGCTGCAGCTCGAAGATCTCCAGCAGCTCGCCGTGAACCCAAAGTCGATTCTTCAAGAGATCCTGGGAATGGCAGCAGCCAGGGCTAGAGGCGATGATCAGAAGACCGCTTCCCCGGGTCTAGTGAGCTCTTCTTCCCGGATGGCTACGAATAGGAATGCTGGTGAGTCGGAGTCCCCTACAGTTTCGACAGGTCATACGAATGGAAATGGCGGTGTCACCCACCTGGGTGTTGTCGGGAGAGGAGTGAAGCGCGTGCTGATGGCCCCCATCAGTCCAGCAAAGAAGCCCGCTGTGGAGTCCTCGACGGACAGAGCCGAGGAAGACGATGGCAAAGCTTCCTGAACGTCGGTTTGAATCGCGATCAATTGGACTGTTTTTAACTAATGGATTTTTCGCTATAGATACGGACATGGAAATGGATATTTGGGAGGGAAAGGAGGAAGTAGTGGTGATGTCAAGAGGATGGTTCTAATGAGTGCGGCTACATTGTGTTTCTGTTCATGTTGCGAGAATTTAGTTTTACTTCACCATATATGATGTGTAGTAGTAGGTTTGTGTTTGCTGAAACTAATCGTCTTTTGTTAGGCATCCTGATGAGATCCTTAAATGCTGGATTACGTTCTTATTGGAGACATAAACAGATCTCTCCCGACGTGAACAAAATAGCCTCCTCGAATATCGAATACTAATGTGCGGATAGTTGTGATAAGGCGTATTCGCCCCGCCCCGCCCCGTCAGATACTTGATACATGTTTGGCTGGGTATGGGTAAAATATATCGAACTTGAATAAAAACAAGTGATGGATTGGTATGAATTTTTTCACTATGTAACTCCTCAATAGGTCTAATTTAGGGGAATCTCTCCTCCTGTAACTGGACGATGAATTCGAGCCTTATAATTCCTCGACATAGCATTTCCCGCCGCAAAAATTCTCCCCCATGGGACCTTCGATTACGTCGGACAAACCACCTAACCAACGCCTCCTCTCGCCGTTTAAATACAGGGCGAAAAATTGCTGGGAATTGAAAAGCGTGGGAAGCAAATTAAAGTGAAGAAGAAAGTGATAAAAAAAAAAAAAAAAAAGAGAGATGTGTTACAAGGTGGAATGCAAAGGGTGCGGGAAAACAGGGTGGGGAGGCTGTGGGAAACACCTCGTCCCGCTCTACAACGGCATCCAAAAGGGCAGCCACTGCCTCTGCCGCGCTTGGCCCGGCGTCGCCGCCGTCGCTCCAGTTCCCAGCTCCGCTTCGCTTGAACAGCCGGCTAACGCCGACCAGAAAGATGCCCACCAGCCGCCGCCGCCGCCCGCGGCGAGCTCGGCCGCTACGGCCTCCGCAGGTTGGTAGTTTGTTAATTCAAATTTCAAAGATTTCGTTAAAAAAAAAAAAAAAAGTACATGATATATGATAGGAGGTGACTAAAAAAATCTACGATTTGAACCATATGATTATCAAAGACGGGAGATGTGAGCGCCTTACTCACTGGTCTATTTTTGCGGAATGGATTACGAATTTTACACGTAAGTTTATCTCATTTTGAACAGTGAGACGGGGCTATAATCACTTAGACCTCAACATGACTTCAATACTCAAGGGATTTACATGGGTCGGGTGGTTCGGGTTTAGCCATTTTAATCACCCGACCCATGTACTACGGTTTAGAAAATATCAAACCCAAACCCACCCAAAAAAATTTAAACCCTACGGTTTGTTTTTAATTGGGTTGGGTCGGGTTGGCGACATTTTTAAGTAAAAACCCAACCCAACATAAAATATATAATTATTCTACATCATAAAAATATTTTATAACTAATTAAAATTTCAAACGAATAAACCGAGGTGAAAGTTATCAAAATTCACAAATGTTGTTTGAATTTTAATAAAATGTGATTTAGTTCAACATATGTCTAGTTTTTTCACGATATTTGTTGAAATACGCTAAAAAGTTTATAAACCATAATATGTTATTCTATTAAAATTGTACACAAGAAAAAGGATTACATGAATCGTAACTATATTCAATTTATGTCTAAACTTTAAGTCGATAAATGCATCAGATTATAGAGACCATGAGAGAAAAACATGGCGAAATATCTTAATTTTCTCATAAGTGTGTCTATATACGACATAAATATTTTTTAGATACGAACTCATACTAATATTTGGAACACGGGTTGGGTCGGGTTCTACGGGTTGTGTAATCCAAAATCCAAACCCAACCCAAAAGAAGCGGGTTGTACAAAATAAAATCCTCACCCAACCCAAAACCTTCGTTTTAGCGATAAATACGGGTGGGTTGGGTCGGGTTAGATGGGTGGGTCTGTTTACGGGTGTGTTTGTTCACCCCTATACTCAATGACCCATATCATGTAGGCAAGATAGTCTCATCACAAATTATAAAAATCGCATCACAATGATAAAACCGATGTTACCACAAAAAGTAAAGAGTTATGTGGTTGGTGCATAACATGTCCTCCTTATACGCTCATAATTAGCTATAGAACATTACTATTACTGTTGACGATGGTGAATATGACATCCCCCAATTTTTAATACTTGTACAGGTTCAGCTGGATCAAATGGTAAAATAGCTTAGAAGAGAGAAGTTGTCGATTTGTGTGATAGTGGACGCTTCTCATATACTACGACGATGATCAATTAGTGTTGATTGTTGGAACTTGGAAGAACAAAGAACAAGTGATGGATGAAATAAAGGATATGGGGAAATTTGTGGTCAATTAGGAATTGATCAACCTATTAATTTCCTCTCTCAGTTTTTTCTTTTTCTTGTTTGGTGTTTGTAATTTGTGTAATTTTGAACCTTTTCATGTTTGCTTGGAATGTGTGTATGGCCTGTGAGGCCATATCAATGTAATATTAATAGTGCGCTCCAATTTGTTGTCAATTGTGATGTTTTGGACAATCTATTATTCACATCTTTTTAACCCATCATAATAAATAAATAAATAAAATCGGGGCAAACTGAAGAGCTATTTATGATACAATACAATCCTAATATATTGGTCTCCTAATAATGTACAATAGCAAACCTTTTTTTTTATAAGAAGCCCTGTAAAGATTTTATTAAAACTCAGCAAATCTGGGCTCTCTCAGCCTCTAACTGACTCCTAATGGAGTTTGGTAGACCTTCAGTCCAAATACACATTTGGTTAACATGGGAAATTGAGTGGGCCAGGCAATGGGCCACTGAATTTGAGCTCCTAGGCACAAACGCCCACACCACTTTTCTTCCGGAAATAGACGAGTTAGAATCCGCCAGTCTCCTTATCTCTTTACACCAGATCCCCAGTTCAGTTCTATCCTCATCCTCCTTATCCAGCAAACTAATCAAATTAAGGCAATCGTTCTCCACAATCAGGGGACTCCACTCTCTTCGGTTAGCTTCTCTCAGCCCAGCGAGAATTGCTTTAGCTTCTGCCTCCACTGGTCTACATGACCCCGATTCTTTCCCAGCAATCGCCCCCAGGAAGTCACCATTCCAGTTCCTGAACACGCAGCCAATTCCAATCCCCGACGGTTTCAGAATCCCCGCGTCGCAGTTCATCTTGTTGTATCCGGTCGGAGGTGGTTTCCATCCCTGGATGCTAGTGGCTTGTCTTGCATGCTGGGTATTAGAGCCCTGGGCCTGGAGGTAATTTCTGATCCATTCGATAGCTTTTGGTATGATTTCCTCCTCCTCCAGCTTCTTGTTGTTGAACATCTGATTACATCTTTCCTTCCAGATGAACCACAGGATCGCGCAGAACCTTTGGAGGTTGTCACTCGGCTGGGATTCGAAAACTTTGAGAAACCAATCATGGCCGGAGAGGCCTTCACCCTGCAGAAAAACTTCTCTGTCTTCGCAAGATTGCCAAAGGCGCCGAGTCCATGCACAGTCCCTTAGACAATGGAGCTGTGTTTCCGGAAGACCACAGAAGGGGCAGTCAGACGGGGCTTCCTCAATTCTTCTTTCAATGTTTGTTCCAACTGGTAAGATATCCCTGCTTATTCTCCATAGGAAAACTTTCACTTTGGGTTGAATGGGAAGGCTCCATATCTTTTTCCAGTAGCTTCTCAGCCTTTGCACCCTGCTATCATTATTATCTTCCTTCATGTGATCTCTCCTCCACAACTTCCTATAAGACGACTTAACGCTGTAGATGCCATTGTCCGTTTCAGTCCATAGAATTGAATCATCAGCGGGGGGTGTTCTTAGGGGAATGATATCTAGTTACAATTAGGATGTCGTATTTCAAATTTGCTACGAACTAGTGGGGAATGATATCCAGTTACAATTATAAACTTGAATTTCCAAAGAAGCTCATTGTTCAACGTCTTAATTTGGTTAAACAATAAAGAGTGGGACCAAATGTTTGGTGGCTAAATTTTAGTACGTTTTGTTTAAACACTAAAAACCTTGTCCTCAAAAGAAATGTGTCATTGGATATTATTATTGCTTAATTAAACCACTCTTCCTAAAAAAAAAAAAGTTGTTGTGTATTGGAAGGAGGATCCCAATTCTCTAGCCGTTAAGTCCACAACCCTAATTATTTTCTTTTTATTTGTCACCTAGTAATAGGGAAAATCATCTCATTTCGTTTGGAAGGTTCTCATCCATGGCTAAAACAATAACCAAATTCGATGGCTTTGCTTGTCTTTTTTCCCCCCTCCATTGTCCTCTCCTTCTTCTTCTCTAACTTCCCCATTTGCCTATCTTTCTTGCATCACAATCAAATTCCGTTTATCACGACAAGAAAAATAGTTTAGAAGTTCCAACTTCCGACTAGTCATGGAAGTTCCACAGACGATAAAGTAAATTAATCACTGATTTGGGTGAAATCATTTTCTAATGATATATTCCTAAATTTTTAGGTGATTGTTTTCGAAAGACCATTTTTATAGGATTTTGAAAGCTACATATCACGGATTCAGCCTGAAGTTATTCTTCTATGATATTTAAGTTCATTAAGCAACGATTTGGATGGATTCCTTCCGGGGTCATTTTTGGCAGACTCCAAAGAAGTACCATCACAGATTTTGAACGATTTTCTCGAAATATCATTTTCTTTCGATTTTGAAGGCTACAGATTACAGATTCAGCCCGAGGTTATTCTCCACCGATAATGAAGTCTATTGATCCTATTCTCCACCGATGATTAAGTCTAATAAGCACCGATTTGTGCGAATTCATTTTTGGATGACATTTTTGCAATTTTTTGCGCGAATTTTTTCGAAAGACCATTTTCCTTGGATTTTGAAGGCTACAGATCACGGATTCGGCCTGAGGCTATTCTTCTTTGATATTTAAGTCCATTAAGCACCGACTTGGGTGAATTTCTTTTGGGCCTGAGGCTATCCTAAAATGCCGTTTTCTTTCGATGAAGGACACAGATCATAGATTCAGCTCGAGGCTATTCTCCACATATAATGAAGTCTATTAATCCTATTCTCTACCAATGATTAAGTCCATTAAGACTGATCTGGGCGAATTCATTGTCAGATGGCATTTTCATAATTTTTTTGGCGATTATTTTCGAAAACAATTTTACTTGGATTTTGAAAGCTACAGATCACAGATGAGGACTGAGGCTATTCTTCAATGATGATTAAGTCCATTAAGCACCGGTTTGGACGAATTTATTCCGGGTCCATTTTTGGCGGGTTCCAAATGGTTACCATCAGAGATTTGAGGCTATTTACCTGAAATGCCATATTCTTTCAATTGTGAAGGCTACAGATAACAAATTCAGCCCGAGGCTATTCTCCGCTAATAAGAAGTCTTTTGATCCTGTTCTCCACCGATGATTAAGTCTATTAATCACCGATTTGGGAGAATTCATTTTCGGATGACATTTTCGTAATTTTTTGGGCGATTTTTTCGTAAGGCCATTTTCCTTGGAATTTGAAGACCACAAATCACGAATTCGGCATGAGACTATTCTTCAACGATGATTAAGTCCATTAAACACCGATTTGGGCGGATTTCTTCGAGATCCATTTATGGCAGACTCAGCAGCGGATCCATGACAGGGTAGAGCGTTGGGCCGTATTTGAAGAGAGACAGAGAGGGATGGGTTGTAGCCCGACAAAACCAAAAAACACACCGAAAAAATATCTAAAATAAAAAATTTACGCATACTATACTAGCTATGGATCTAGAGGAGGGCGGCCCCCTGGATCCGCCGCTGGGCAGACTTCAAAAGTGTACCATCACAATTTTCGGGCGATTTCCCCGAAATGTCATTTTCTTTCGATTTTACGGAACTAGGGATTCGGTGCGATGAGCTGAAGAGATTGGCATTTGTGAATGAGTCTTTGTCGGGCTGCAAGATTAGATGGGTGTTTACGCCTATGACAAAAAATTTCCTGGCTCATTGGTTGGCTCACTCCGGGACTGGTTGGAACCACCAATTGGTTTGGGTTGATAACTCTCTGTTGACTCTGCCATGTATGATTGAAACAGACTTGGGCAGAGGTCCTATGGGACAAGGCCGATCCATTTAATACATTGCCCAAATTTACTATAAAAAAAAAGATTAGGAGAATTATTTTCTAGAAAGAGCAATTGAGTTTTTACTACATTGTTGATTTTTTTTATTTATAATGGGTTGGATTTAAGTATGAGTTATTATTTTGGTGTAAAGTTATTTATTATTATTTACATGTTAGAATAATTTGATATAATTTATATATGTATGTATAATGTATTAATTTTTTCTATATATCCGGATTAAACCGAGGTAAAGCGAATCAAAACGATCGAGTCATTAACCCTTGACCAACTAGTTCGACCGGGTCAACGGGCTAAAACAAATGTTCAATTGTATTGATGTGGACGTCTTGGAATCCAAACCGGCTTGAGTCTGGTCCGGTCTACTCCATCAGAGAACAGAGTGCACAGGCCACAGGGCGTGCAGCGACTACTGAAAAAAATTGAAACCACATAAACCCTAAAGACTGGAGCTTGTCCTCCTCTGTCGCTGAATCGCACGGCTACTCACCTGCCATCCCTTTCATTGCAGGTAACTAGTTCTTCTTCCGCAGAAACTTGCTTATCATCATGACTGTTCTTCCTTTTGCTCTTCAAGTTTTGGGGAGATTGGTGTTTTTTTCCCCCCTTCATTTATCGGTGTGTTGATTGCCAAACAAAGATGACCAGTTCCGATCTATGATTCCCATTCTCTTCAGAACCCATGACGATGAATTGAGCCATTAGTCCGAGCGAAATCCAATTCCTGAAGTAGTTTCCGTCCTTGTCTTCAGTTTTTATTGCAAAACCTCCAGCCATTTGATTCCCACCATTGTCATCTGCAGAGAAGTGGGAAGTACCGATGTTGATTCCAGTCTTATACCCACAATTGATTATCGTTGTCTCTTCATTTTCGTCACTTGAAAAGTCTCATCTTTGTCGGTAATGTCGATATTATTTCCTAGTCTCAGGATCTCTCCTTTGAAATGCAGTGTTGAACTGGCTGAAGGGACTAATTTTGTAAAGCTTAAGCATTAGTTGTCATGGGGACTGAAGAGCCTAGAGATCCACTGAAAGGGGTCGATTGGAAAGCGATAGGCACAGAGCTTCAGAACGACCCAAGTGCTGGAACAAAGCAAGCTGTAAAGAAGCGGCTTCCCAAAAGGATTAGGCAAATCCCCGAGAGCTATTTCCTTCCTAGAATGTCTTGGCCCTCGGCGATTGGATTCTATGGAGCATGCATTGTTGGCGGGGTTGGTGCTGGCATGCTGGTGGAGATGTGGATAAACAAGAAAGTCAAAGGTAGGTTTGTTGATCTTCTTCATCACTGAATTTTAGCTCTCGTATATTGCTTTCAGAAGCTGTGTGATTATATCATACGAAGTTCTGTTGGCGATTAGTTACCATCCTTGTTTGCAAATGGCACATGATCTGGTGAATGATCTTACCTTGGTTCAATCCATAATGGAGTTTTTCATGTGTTTTTGAACAATTTTCAGAGGATGGAGGAGTGATATGGGAGTTTGATAAATAGAAACAGGCCGGTAGAACATCAGTTGCAGGGAGTTGCATGACAAAGAACTCTCACTCTCCACTAACAGACTTACTGAAGGTGCTTCTTGCGGATCATTGATCTTCGAGACGTCTTTATGCGCACACACCTCTTGCAGACGAATTTTCTAGTCCTGGCATGGATGACTCACCCTCGGTCTCTGCATAGAGGTTTCGTTTCAAACTCCATCTTCTTGTGCCCGTGAAGTATAGTATCAGATATTTGTGTGGAGCTGCATTGAGAATCAGTTTTCTTACTAGGACGGCGAGGTTATATCTGTTGAGGATTTTCTTTACCAAATCAGGATGAGGGTTGAAATATGATCTTTCGGATGAACTGAGCTGCAGTCTTGGTTTTTAATGCGGAATAGAAGTCTTTGATCCAAGTTTGAAGCGAACCATGGTGAAATTATGAAGTTGTAAGAAGGGGGTGTCTTTCTGCTTTTTGCAAACTGCTGATCGTACTAATGGTTGTATTTCTGTTTCATCGTCGATTTCAACTATTAGATCTCGAATCGCTAACGGCACCTGTCTCAAGTCTTGTTCGGGTTTCAGAAACATCTATCTGCACAGTGTGACCTCGTTTCGCAGTAGTGCAAGGTTGGAGCGGAGCTGGTTTTGCTTGGTTCTTTCAACAACATTGCTGACTTGTGAGAGAGATCACACATGTTTATGTGGCTGCTGTTGTTAATTGTGGAAAACCATCACAACCAAATTGAAACAAAAGCCAGGAACAGGTGAAAGTTGATATATGCCAACGGTTCGACGAAGTAAAACTTGGGCCTTGCGGGTCTGTTTCGCCAAGTAAATAAATTGTGGGCCTTTACTTCTAATCTCGCGGTGGGGCTTTTCCGTTCAGTTGTGGGCTTGAGTCGAATTATTAGCCCCTGCTTCATTTTCTTTCACAAACTAAAATAAAAACCAGAGACTGGTGCTGACGTGGATAAAGCGAAACGTTTTTTTAAAACACATTTGCTGGAAACTGGAAAGATGGAAATAAATAGCACTGAAATGACGCTCAACAGTCAAAACCCTCAACTCCACCTAAAGAACAGTGAAGAGATCGGCCGAATCTGGAGACGAAGGTCCGGCGCGGCGCTGGTCAGGGACAACACAACGGAGCTGAGGTCGGTAAGCAAAACATAGCTTCAGCTTTGCTTACTTCGACATTCACAACAATGAGCTAAGTGGGTTCTTTTCCCCCCTTCAGTTTGTGGAAATGAGTAGAGCAAAAGCAACACTTGGAATTTGAGGTGTTGGGGGGGAGTGCTAGGAACAATCTCTTAGCTCTGTCTTCTCTAATGGCAGTGCATGTTCGTAGGCGTAGTTTATGCAGCTGTTCAAGTTAGTCTCTGCTGGCTAGCTTGTACGGTGCACCATGGCTTGTCAGTTCTTTATGAAAGGTGGAACAATCTACTTGCTTGAGAAGCATGAGAATGCTGCTGTTTTCTGTCCAAATCGGCCGTGGGAAGGCCAGATGCTGTTACGTATGTACACCGTTGGTTAGGGTATTTACTTTCGTCACATTTGTATGATAAGTATGCGTGATGATCTAACTGTAGGCATGGAAATCAGCCAGATTGATGATGACATTGAAATGGCTCTCGAAGCCGTGACTGGTGAAGCTGGCGGAGAATTTCAAGCCGAGATGGACTCTACAGGTATGAGGATGTTGGTGCCTAGATTGTTATTGTCTGCAGAGAAAAGGGTTTCACATGCTTGATGCAAAAAAAAATCAGTCATGATACTATTGTTTTTTTACGATTATCCATCATTTGGGTGTAAACCCTTATCTAAACTAGATTAGGAAGGTAGTAAGACGAGAGTTTACAGATGAAAATGGTACAGCTGGAAGGAAAAAGTATGTCTGCTGGCAGTACCTTAAGGATGGAGATGAAGGGGGAATATGGGTTAGTGTTAGCCTTAGCGTCGTCGTCTTTGTAAGTGCATACTGTTGCATGAAGGAATCTTGGCGTAACTTCTGCTTGACGTTGACACTGGTTGAATGGTGGTATGATGTCTGAATGTTCCTCCCTGATATACCTCATTTTCTATTCCTTGACTTCTAAAAGAAGTCTTTACAGTCTTACACTTTCCTGATCTTAAACTCTACTTGTCATTCTGCAGTTCCTCCAAATGGGTTGGTGGAGAAGAAAGCTTGTATTCCAGGGACTGGGATAGAGAGCGTGAGAAATGAAGCTGCTAATGAAGATCAACCTCTATCAATGTGGTTGGGAAGACTCTGCTCTTCCAAAAGTGGTAATGAAGGCAGTGTATTGCTTTAAGTTGACTTGTTTTTCTGCTTCCCATTGTTTGAAATTTGTGGTTATTTATATACTTATCTTCTGCCTGGTCAGGTAATGGATTGCGTGAAAGGCAAGCCGATCAAGAAACCAATCCTGATGCTTGGCCGTTTCAGAAAAGGTCACCAGCTTGGGCATCAATAGAGTCCTCGGAAGTTTTCAGAAACATTCCACAAAAACCTCATTTCCGACCTCTCTTCGACTGCAAAGAGGATTATCGCGAAGGCGCAGCAATTGGTATAATGGTAACCTTCTGCAATGTGTTTGAGAAGATAGCCAATCTTCGCATCCACGATTCCAGGGCCTCGTTCAAGTCAAATCTGGCCAGCTTATCCGACTTGGAGAAGCATGGGTTCAATGTCACACTGCCACGCAATCGCATAAGCAAGCTGCTGTCGATCAAAGAACCGTTGAGCAAGTGGATGAACGTTGTCAAGAATGCCGAACCGGAGCTACAACATCACATCGGCAAGAAGAGAAAGCTGGTTGCCACGATCGACGAAATCGAGAAGAAGATGCTGGAACTACAGCAAACACTGGCTGCAACCAAGAAGGAGATGGAAGCAGAAGAAGCCAAAGCTGCAGTTCTGCAATCAACGGTGGATGAAATGAAGGACCGCATCGACAGTGCCTGCAATGAGTTTGAACTTGTGGTTGCCGCCCCTTGGAGGTGATCATCTGCTGAATCGTGTCCTTAAAAATAGATGTAAGACTATGCGTGCTGTTCTTTTAACTACATGAACATGACCAAAGGTTGAACTTGAAAGCTGAGGTAAGTAGTAGTGTGATTATGACTAATGTAGAGATGGATGTTAGATCCTAATTCCTATCCCCTTTTGGCTTTTCTGCTGTCTATATACTAATGTATGAAATGTTAAGCCAGGAACGAGTTCGAACTTTGTTGTTAAGTATGTTGACTGTAGTAGCACTGGACAAGGAGTGAAGATTGTGTAACCCTAATGAGCTTATATGGCTGTACTGGATATGTTGTTCTTTCGCAACATCAAATGGGCATATTATGTTTGAGTTCTTGTAAATCCTTTTCTCTTTTCGATTATGATTCCTGTAGTTTAGTATCAAAAGAAGACGTTATCTATTATGAACCTAGGCTAGCTACCTGTGATTGCAGGGTCTGAGTTTGCACCATGCTGGTTCAGTCAAGTATGGAGCTGAAACTATATGGGTTCTGTGTTTCACTGCTGGATACATTTTTCTTTAAGAACATGACATGAGTTGTTTCAGTTTGGTGTTAGAGTTTTTTGTTTTTGTTTTAGTGCTAAAATAAAGGTTGAGGTTCGTATACAAAATCTAAGGTTATGTAAAACACCACAGCAAAATCTCCAACCTATAATTTGTCTGTCCCGAAACGACAATTCCACCCTCTCACTAATTGCGGCACAAAAATTAAAAATTAGTAATTCAGTAGTTATTTTTGAAGCTCTCAAAATTTGGAGGAAAAAAATCATATTAATAAAATAGGAGGGATCTAAATCTTGATAGCAACGGAAATAGACACAAAAAGAAACTCGTAAGCTACCGAGAGGATAGGGATAATTGTTTAGATCATATTGCTAAACAAAGAACCTGCCCCCCCCCCCCCCCCCCCCCCCCCCCCAATTTTTTTATGTGTCGATGACATGACAGACATGTTGGCACCAGATTAACAAAATTTTGACCGCCGTTTGATTGACCGTGAAGTATGACAATTAATGAAATAACAGAGAACAGTCTTGACATGAAGACTCTAAACGTCCGTACATAACTAACGCAGTACAAACATGGAGATACAAGTTACACTAAGTCTAAACTATATGACTTTTTCTTAGCCTAATATTTATAAAAAAATATATATTGGAGAAGAAGGTTTGGGTCGGTTTTGTAAAATACCTGTACCAGATTGTTTCCCGTTTCTCAATCTTAATCTTGGCAAAGGCTGAAATCTACAACGAGAGTGGGCTAAAATGGTCCGGCCCGTTGTATCTAAACAAAAACAAGCGTCCAATACTCCAATTCCCATCCCAATTCCAATTCCGCATAAAACCCTAACCCTAGGCTCTGCGATTCAGCCTATAAATTAAACAAAGCAACTCGTCGTCCTCCATTACCTCCATCTCCATGGTGATGCTCCGTCTCTTTGCTCGGAACCCTCTTCTCCGCCGTGCTTGATTGCCTCCTTCTTGTCCATGCGGCCATGCCTTATTCGCTCCTCTGTCGCCGCTGGAAAAAGGGAAAGCTTTTTTTCTTCTTCTTCTTTCTCCAGACGAGGACGGTGGAGCTAATCAGCCATGGCCATATATATCTTCCTCTTTTTCTTTGATCGATTTGTTTTAGTAATTGTTGCTTCAGCTTATGTGGGGGGTTATGATTCGTGATTTCCTCGGTGATGATAAGTATCTATAGATGACGAGTCCGATTATCCATTCAAAAACCCTGACGACAAACGAGGCATTTGTCTGAGAGGAATCCATTGTTCATGATCCCCATCATGCCAAAAGAAAATCAACCTTTTTAATTGCTTTCTCTAAAGATTTCAGCTTTGGTCTTGTTATGTTTTGGCAGTGGTGATGATAGAGTTTTGGTCTTATTTTACCACAAAATGATGATTCATTATCTCAACCTCCTACTCATTCTGAACTGCCGGAGTCAAAATCTCATTCAAAGTTTTACACTTTTTGCACTCTGTTTTTTAATTTTTGATTGGTAGGCTCTGTTTTGCTGGATCTTATATGAACAATTCTGTAAAGATCTTGTTGACTGAAAAACATGTTGTCAAGGACAATTAAACTTAGTTTGCCACGAACATTGACTATGCAGCAATGATGAGAATAATATAACTCAAATCTGAATTGAGGTCAAATTTTATTTGACCTGTGATTCTATTCAAGCACTTTTGAGCTGCTTCCTGAATCTCAACTTAACCGGAAGAAACCGTTCTAACCTAATTAAAAATCACTAGTAAAAAATCTCACCTTCAATCTCTATAAAGAATCAGCAGAGTTTGGTAACTGGTTCCCTTCAGACTATGAACATGGAGTCATAGACCATTGCTCTGTCCATTCTTTGATCAGCAGAAACTGGTTATTTGTGACTATTAACCTGGACAATTGCTCAGTTCGTTCTTTTATCAGCTTATCAGCCTGCAGACTGACTTGAAGACTGGTCATTTAGGCAGGTAGTAGTCATGTGATTCTCATTCAAGCACTTTTGAGCTGCTTCCTAAATCGAATCTTAATCAAAGGACCCTTTATTATCCAATGGAAAAAAATCTCACCTTTAGTCTCTTTGAAAAACCAGCAGATCATTGTTCTAGTGGTTCTCTTTCAAGCCCTTTTGAGCTGCTTCCTAAATCTAATCTTAACCCAAAGGACCCTTTATTATCCAGTGGAAAAAAATCTCACCTTTAGGCTCTTTGAAAACCTAGCAAGATCATTGTTCTAGTGGTTCTCAATCTCTTGTGGTCAGACTTTGGACAACCGGTAACACTTATAAATAATTTCTAACTAATCATTTCAACATCAAGGCCTATTAGCTCAGCTGGTTAGAGCGTCGTGCTAATAACGCGAAGGTCACAGGTTCGAGACCTGTATGGGCCAATATTCATTTTGCACTGCTATTGACTTTGCCTTTTGCCATTTCATTCGCTCACAGCCACAAAAAAATCAGGTCCTACACTCCTACTACATGTGGTTCCACTCCTCTAACTCCATCCATCCACTCTTGAAACTGCAAATGTGTATCTCTTGAAGCCTAAAAATCTCAGTATATCGCTGCCCATGTGGCACCCTCCAATAGCATTTCACCCTTACCCTATCCTCTTATCCTCCATCTTTTCTCACTCACTCCATAGCCAACCAACTTAACTCCTCTTTCCCTACCTTAGCTCAAAAGACACAATTTCCTCTCTCCGTCCACTATTTCCCACCCATCACAGATCCCAGTAGTGGGTTTTGTTCGTGTTTTGGCTTCAACCATGGCAGCCTCACTTCAAGCTGCAGCAACTCTGATGCAACCCACCAAGGTGGGAAGGAACTCCTCTTCCAACAACACCTTCCTCCAATTGAGGTCTTCCCAAAATGTGTCCAGGGCCTTTGGTCTGGAGCCAGCTGCCTCTGCTAGAGTCTCTTGCTCTCTTCAATCTGACCTCAAGGAGTTGGCCCAGAAGTGTATCGATGCCACCAAGCTTGCTGGCTTTGCTCTTGCCACCTCTGCTCTTGTTGTCTCGGTATTATGTCTTTGCTTCTTAAATGGGTTTCGACTTTTTGCTCAGATATGATGATCCTTTGAGTTCTAGTCTTCTTAATAGCATGTTAGTGTCTGTGTAGAGCTTGATCATTACCGGATATAGTCCAATCCTGCTGTAATTTGGATTATAAGATATGGTACAACTAACTCAAATAACCAGCAATAGGGTTAGCACTTAGCAGCAACTGATGAACCCACATGATGATTGAGAAGACTTTCTATCCTGTTGTGATTTGGATTGCGAGAAACAGTCCAATCCTGTTGTAATCAGGATTGTGAGACATTATACCGCTAAAATCAAATAACCACTAATAGGGTTAGCAGCAACTATCGAATAAACATGATTGAGAAGGCTCTCAATTCATCATGATACAATTTGAAGTCCGAAAGTTTAGAGACTATTTAACACTCTAGTATCATGTCTGAAGTACAAGTCCAGTCGGCTAACCTCTCTAGATTATGTCTTTACCAATTACCATGATGATTCTGAACTGATTTTACGTTCGTTAGTCCATATGTGTCGATCGATTTACGATTAAGAATGGCGCCAAACATTGTCCACGTATTGTCTTTCATTATAGCTACCAAACTGATCTTTGTGAAGTCCTACTGTCAATTGTATCTGTCATCACAGTTTCACTATTGAACTTGTAATTATTAATCTCAGTGGCCCATTTCTTCTGATACCATTTCACCAACATTGGAGTTGTTTATGTTTTGGCTACGCAGGGAGCTGGAGCAGAAGGCGCGCCGAAGAGGCTGACCTTCGACGAGATCCAGAGCAAGACCTACATGGAAGTGAAAGGCACAGGAACAGCCAACCAATGCCCCACCATCGACGGCGGATCCGACGCCTTCTCCTTCAAAGCAGGGAAATACCAGGCCAAGAAATTCTGCCTCGAGCCGACTTCCTTCACCGTGAAAGCCGAAGGAATCAGCAAGAACTCCCCTGCGGAATTCCAAAACACCAAGCTCATGACCAGGCTCACCTACACCTTGGACGAAATGGAAGGCCCCTTCGAGGTCTCCCCTGACGGCACCGTGAAATTCGAGGAGAAAGACGGCATCGACTACGCCGCCGTCACCGTCCAGCTCCCCGGAGGCGAGAGGGTCCCCTTTCTTTTCACGGTGAAGCAGCTGGTGGCTTCGGGGAAGCCGGAGAGCTTCAGTGGGGAGTTTTTGGTGCCGAGCTACAGAGGATCGTCGTTCTTGGACCCGAAGGGCAGAGGTGGGTCGCAAGGGTATGACAATGCGGTGGCGCTGCCCGCCGGCGGGAGAGGTGATGAGGAGGAGCTGGCGAAGGAGAATGTGAAGAACGCGGCGGCGTCGAAAGGGAAGATTACCCTGAGTGTGACCAAGAGCAAGCCGGAGACAGGGGAGGTGATCGGGGTTTTCGAGAGCGTTCAGCCGTCGGACACCGATTTGGGCGCCAAGGCGCCCAAGGATGTGAAGATCCAGGGGGTTTGGTATGCTCAGCTTGATTAAGTAGAGGGAGGGAGAGTTTGATGAT
The DNA here is from genome assembly GCA_946122785.1 of Linum tenue. Taxonomy (NCBI): domain Eukaryota; kingdom Viridiplantae; phylum Streptophyta; class Magnoliopsida; order Malpighiales; family Linaceae; genus Linum; species Linum tenue. Next base: position 44,408,676 of record CAMGYJ010000010.1, read on the forward strand.
GATGGTGGTGGGAAAAGCTTTTGTCTCTGCAAATGTTTGAAAACAGAGACTGCTCTGTTTTTTTTCTTCTTCTTCTTTATGTGTCGTTTTTTGTTTTGTATATTAAAACTTGCCGTCGAGGTTTAAGAAGTAAGTGACCGATATGCCTAAAGTTTCCTAATTTACGAAAGGTGATCTAAAATGGCAATCGGGGAAGTGAAGTAGGGCTAAATCGACGATTCATGGCACACAATATGACGGGTCTTTGTTTGCGGATGGTGTTCTGCACGAGGATGATATGTAAGACTCGATTTAGTAATCCAATTTAGCTGAATCAAACTTCTTGACTTTTCAAATTTGAAGGGTTGCTATTTGTATTTTTCTAAATCGACGATTTGTGGCATACAATATGATCGGTCTTTGTTTGTGGATGACGTTTTGTATATATATGACGATGATGTGTAAGATTCGATTTAGTAATCCAATTAGTTGAATTAAACTTCTAGAGTTTTCAAATTTGAAGAGCTACATTTTTAAAACGGTATTCTATCAATAAAGGTAGTAGAACTTGTATTTAGAATAGTGCTTGAAAAATTTGGAGGCATGCTTGACACTTCTACTCCAGCTAAACTCTGGCTTATGCTGATTCACTACCTACATAATTACCTTCTTCGCCTACGATAAAACCCTCCATGTCGATGAAACCTTCATCTTTGTGAGACTTGGAAATCACCGTTTTGCGATTGCTCTCGTCTTTGAAGATGTCGGGTCTCTTATGATTGTGCCTTATGTTGCTTGGTGAAGTATTTTAGGAGGAATATCCAAGTTTATTAGTTTTTTTTCAAAATGTTACCAAACAAGTGTAAGATGAGAAAGTAAGGTAAAACTGAAGAAAAGAAAATTCTCAACAATGAGTCTACATACACAACATAATTGGTAACTTTATCGATGATGTTCTTTATCGAACCAGATTCTATAACATAGAGGATCGATTAGGAAACCAGCCTAATCAAACCAGATTCTCTAACATAGAGACAGATTCTTGCCGTCGAGGTTTCAAAATGTTAAAAAAAAAACAACACTTATAAAAAAAATTACCAAAATACCTAAGTTGGGGGGGGAGGAGGAATTATAAGCGTTGTATTTTAGGATTTTTTTTAATTATTACTGTATTTGGGGAGAACTCCCTAGATCTTAGTGTTTACTCTAAAATGATGCTATGACTACATATTCCTTGTGAAGAGGGAGAGAATACAGTGCTCATCCATGGCATTGACCACATAATAGGGCTATGTATCTCTTAAGAGATAACAATTTCCCGACAGATTACACAAATAATACAAGAGTGGGTCTTCAAACGTTTTAGTGAAAGGGATTTTGCAACCAACAGGAATGATGATGATGCATATTATTATCATCTTCCAATCTTTGATTTTTGCAACAAAAGCCAAAAATATGGATAAGAAATGTAAGCCACGGAAATTGGAATATCAATCTTAACACAAAAAGGGTTGATATAGGACTTGATATTTCATAGAACAATAATAATGTGCATATTCATGCACTTAGTTGGTGCAACCTTTTTAAGCTATCAATTCATACTCATTGTTGATGGCTTTAAAAAAAAGTAGAGAAGGAGAATATATATGGATTGTGAGAAAGGACATTGAGATCTTCAGAAGAACATAGTGATCTATGATTCTTGTTACATATATGTGCGAATGTGAGTGGAGAACTAAAAAGTAAGCCATTGGTTTTGTTTATTACTTAAAATCGCCATAAAAGTAATGGTATTGCTCCTAATCTTAGTGTAGTTTTACATCCTTTATCATTAGGAATATCTATTAAAGGATGGTGGAGATTATGATGTTTGATGCAAGATAATCTAGTAAAAAAATTTGGTATCACGATGTGTAATTTTAAACATGTCAAGGACATATGTAAGAAGCTCGTCGAACTTCGCCACCACTTCTTAGTGTGGATGTGGCAATCATACACAGTATCAGTGAGGTGTATGCCGAGAAATCTACTAACTTTGTGTTTGGAGTGTGCCATTTCATCTACTTCTCTTGTTGAAGATCATAGGCCAATCTTATCCTGACATTTAGCATGATGATTATCATTAAAATGTTGGTTTTCACTGAGTCATCTGATGAACTACATATTACGAAGTTAGAATAATTATAATAAACTTAGTGCAACATTTAGCCGTGAAGTTTTCATTTTTATCCTAGCTTAGAAAAAAACATTACGAGTGTTCAAAACTAAGAACAAACATCACAAGTTCATTAGCGGCCTGCCCTCCCCAAAAAAATTCAAGACTCCATTAAAACGAAAGAAACAAATTATTGAAAAGAAAGAAGAGAAGAACAATGGTACAGGAAGAAGAAGAAAAAAAAGGTCAGGTCATGTCATGTCAGATTAGGAGAGCCATTAAAAACATTGATGGTCACAATCCAAAGTTCCTTCCCAAACAATTAATAAATGAAAAAGAAAACGCTCTGTACTCTGTTCCTAACTAAAAAAAATCCCAATTTCCATATTCAACCCCCAAGAAATCAAGCTGTTTCCTTATACGAGACGGCAGAGAAAGAAAGAGAAGCGAAGGCCTCGAAGCTTCAATCTAAACAATTGACAATCTCATTCCATTTGGAAGCCCCGCAATCTCTCTTACCTTCTGTAATCAAATCTCCCTCATTCAATCTCAGTATCCTAGAAAAGGACCCAACTCCGTTTTTTTTTAATCGGCCACTAAAACGTTGTGTGCACAGCCAGAGCAATCAGCCAAGAGTCAGGATTCAGCAGAAAGCGACCGCTTTTCGGCTCCATTCCAGCACATACAGGCGTGATCTCAACTGGGTCCAGCTTGCTTCCGTCGAATTCTTCCGTTTTTTTCAGAGAGACATTGAAATGGGGAGGTTTTGGTTTTGGTCATGGAGGAGAAGGTAGATAGAAACAGAGAGAGAGGCAGGGGAAGGAGATAATGGAAGACGAAGTGCCTGGCTCAATGGGAACAAGCGCTAGCTTGGCTCTGAGATTGGGGCAGGCCTTCTTCTCGACTGCTTCGCTTCTGTTCATGTGCCTGCACATCGATTTCTACAACTACACTGCTTTCAGGTATCCCTCCTACCTTTCAATTTCCCCTCCCAATTCTGTGCTTTCTTCTCTTCAATTCAGGGTAATTTGAGGATTTCAATGATCATTCTATGTCGGCAGGAATCCAAATTCTCTGTTGGGTTCCGGTGAAAGCTGCCAATCTTTTCTGATTTCCAGTTTTATCCTCTTTTGGGACCCTTTTGTCTCTGCCTCTCCATGTCATCATCACTGAATTCTTCACAATAACCCCTGATCATGGCTGCAAGGAATTGATTTTGATTACTAACTGCGTTACTGTTGGTGAAAACACAGCTACTTGGTGACAGTAATGGGACTGATGATCCCATGGAGCCTGACTCTGGTAATGGTGGATGCATACTCAGTTTTCATCAAGTATCTGCCTCACCAGCCAAGGATCTTGTTGGTCATCATAGCAGGAGATTGGGTAAACACAAAATCTTCCCCTTGCTCTGTTTTTTTTGGGGTTTGAGGCGGTTGCTCTTTTTGTGTAGGAATCGAATTCACAAATCCTCTTTGGCAATTGCAGGTTTTGTCATTCCTGTCGCTGGCGGCGGCCTGCGCGACGGCAAGCGTCACGGACCTGTTGGTGGAGGCAGGTGGATCCTTCTGCCCGGCGAAGCTGTGCAGCAGGTTTCAGCTGTCGGCGACCATGGCGTTCTTGTCTTGGTTCCTCTCTTTTGCTTCTTCTCTCTTCAACCTCTGGCTCCTTCCTTCTTTGTAGCACCACCCCGTCATCCTCTTCCTATCTCTCACCAAATGGCGATTATACATACATACATCTGGCTCTGGGTATACTTTGCTGACACATATGATCTAATATTGGAGGATTAGATTACTATGGACATTGATTTCCCCGAGTACTTCCAAAGCTTTGTACAGCTAGACGGTTCGGTTCGAATTTTCATCCCAATTATTCGATTCGTTTTAGATTCCGACCTTGGTTTCAGAGTTGCTTTCGTAGTCTTTTATAGAATAGAGTTTAATCTTTAGAACGCTTAGTTTGACTGAGATCCGTTTGAAAGAAAGATATTATTGTTCACAAAAACATATTGTCTCGAGCTTATGTTTCGGATTCTTTTGAGTGCATTCTTAGAAATACCACTAATCTCAACCCAAAACTATGCATACCTTGATTCAGTATGATGTAAGAAGTACATGCAAACATATACTACCCACCTCATTGTTTATTTTTATGATACACGATTTCAGCAGCACATATGTCTAAAACTATTCCGGTTCTCGTGAATATCGGATCATCTATTAAAGCAGAGGAATCGAATGACATGCTACAAGAAGAACCAACTCGAAAACACATCGTATCAACTTCCATTTCTTTGCTCACAAACCAGACTTTTTTTTCTTATCTTTCTTTCTTTCTTTTTGTTTTTGATCTGCTTCTTCATGCTCAGCCGCTGCTGCCGACACCGGACTTCGCCGCATGTGGCGCATCTTAGTCCACTGGCTGTGCATAGGCAGATTGACTAGTTGAGTGGGAATATTAAGGAGGGGATGTAAATCGTGGGTCCCTGGTTTTGCTTTGTTCTTCTTTTTTTGGGGTTCCTTATCGTAACTTTCAATCTGGTGAGCATTTTTCTTGCTCTTCTATCTTCGCCTGTGGTCACTCGTCATTGTAAAATGACTTTAGTTGAGAAACCACGAAAGGGGAAAATGAGAGCACCATTTGGTTATATCATCCAATATGGATAGTAAAACGTTTTCACCTCAATGTTTGGTAGATCAAAGTATACGTGCAAATTGATGTATGATCAGCTGAATTCAGCTATTCTACTCAACGAGCTGATCCGTTCACGAGCAACTTAACGTTCAACTATGATCTCTGGAAAAGCTCGTTGGGGGCACTCGACTTGTTTTTTCTAAGGAGTCTATTTTGAAGTAAGCAGTGTTCAGCTTGCAAGGCTCACTAGTCAGCTCGATTTGGTAGCTTGTTGAGCTGACTCGTTTTGAGATATGAGATGGCTTAGCGAGCCACGTCGACGACTAGCGACTTATGAGCGAATTGATTTATAGCTTATGAGTTGGCTTGTTGATAATTCTTATTTAGGGTTGTTAGATTACGTACCTCACCACGTGTGATGTTTGAAAATTGAGTATGCGAAAAATATGTCTCATTTGTGATATGAAAGGGGAATTATGTATCATAGATTTTGCTTAGATACGAATTACTATTAAATAACATTATATGAACCGTTATAATTTATTAACTAAATTATATGATACATGGGCTCGAATCCATCTAGCGAACTTATTGATGAACCAACCCCAAGTATAACTATTGAGCATACCATAAACAAGTCAAAATTTCAGTAAACGAACCAAAATCTAACTCGACTCGACTATCATCAAAAAGAACTTGCGCTAATTCATCGACGCACTAGTCCGGCCCACTCTTCTTTTTAACATATGAGGCCACCTACACCAAGGTATCTTAGCAAGCAGGCTTAAGGCTCAGATACTTTGCGTTACTGATGAAGGCCCATATTCAAGGTGTGCAGTCCAGTTAATAGAACTGTGGAAAAAATAAGGCTTATAATGGGCTGAAATATCCATGGAGAATTTGCAGACCTTGCCTAAGAACCTGTCTTTTATTCTTTTGCTTTGTTTTCCCCCATTGAACCTGCTTCTCATTCCATAAGGGATGAGAACAAGTTTGGATGGGCCAGTTTTTTTTCCTATACACCATCTTAATGGGCCGATTTCATATGTATCATCTAAAAAAAATGTGTTTTTAAAACTGTCACCATCTCCGCAACCAAAATTTGGTACAAGTAATATTATTACATAGCACAACCTTCTTGCATGTAGCTCGACAATATCTACCTTCATCATCCTAGATATTCATATATATATAAATTCTTGATATAGTATTAGAAAATTTATTACAATGTCGATGTTAATTGAAGTTTGTATGAGTTAGATATCATGAGAAAAGATTTGAGACATAAGAGATAATCAAAAGCTTTAGGTAGGGATGGCAATTTTGACCTGACCCAATTTACCCGATCTGTTTGGCCTGTTTTGGGGCGGGCGGGGCGGGCATGGGTACCTCTCATCGACCCGACCTGCCCCATTCTCGACCCGTGCTTGCCTAAATTACATATAATCTTAGTCAAATTACTTATGATTTTCCTCTTATTACATTATATTTTAGCTATAATAAAGTTTCAATTAAGTGAAAACCTCAATTTCTTCAATAATTTAACTAGATTTTATCATATTATGGTTTCTTTCTTGGTATTTTAATGAAAATAACGAATATTTCTAATGTTTTTCACATAAATTACATACTCATTGGATCGACCTGCCCCAACCCGTGTCCCCGTAATAAATTACCTGACCTGGACCCGACCTACCATGGGACGGGTATGGGTATCGAGTACCCGCCCCGAACCTGCCCCATTGCCATTCCTAACTTTAGGGATATGGGTGATCATAGCGGTGAAGTGAGAGGGGTGTAGAACATAGTTGTAAAACATAATCGAGGTGGTTATAAAATACAGAAATTTAATATACCTTGCACCAAATTTTTTTTTTTTAAAACCCCACTCATACGTAATATTGATTAAAATTTTCACCCGATATAATCGATTTTTATTACGATAGGACACCCGCAATAAGTTATTTTGTCATCCTACATCGCATTCAAACTTTGGCCCAAATAGTCCGAAACAAACCATCATCCGACATAGACAAATGGAAGCCCTGCAACAGTTTCACTCCAACAAGAAGCAGGTAAGTTGGGCAGGGCATGGGCAACCGAGTTCGTGGATCTGGAGGCAAATCTCCAACCCTGCAGCCCGATTGGTTCCCTCGACCAAGAGGGTATGGGGATCGAGCCTAAACTATCAAAGCTTACCCTACAAGTGATTAACATACACGGACTCGAGTTATTGGTATCAATTGATTTATTACATTATTGAGATTAGATAGATTATGACAAGATATCATAGTTGACTTGATCGTGAGGTCAAATGTTCAAGTTCTCACGATTTTGATATAATCATTGTCTTAAAGCACGTTGTACGACGGGCGCATGTACAAACTTCAAACCCTCTGAGTTGAATTTCGTTGGAGGGGGGAGTATAAAGAAATCATTAACATCCACACTTGAAATTGTTACAACCACTCTGAGAGTCTGAGTTATTGGATTTGGAACTAGTTTTTTTTTATTTTTTATGACATCTCTTGCCAATTGCCTCAGTAGTACAATCAATGGCGCAACAATGCCCCGAATTCTGTCCTTGGCGAACATACACCAACATAGCTTGGACTTCAATCTCGTGGCGACATTATATCATAGATTGAGCTTCGGGTTTAGATTTCTAGCACACGCGATATTCATATCAAGTATGACTCGTCTTCACTGGTAATAAATTTAGGGGTCGTTTGCTTCATGGATTTAAAAATGAGGGTTTTGTAATTTAAAAACCCAAGGATTTATCAAGGATTTGAGGCATCATGGATTTGTAACAATCCTTTGTTTGTTGGGATGTTTTTATCATGGATTTAAAGGTGTGGGATTTACTACTTGAAGTCAAAAATTACATTACTGCCCTTTTCTATATGTTTGACATGTTTATGATATGTACACAAAACAAGGACAAAACTTCAAAATTACCTTACTATCATTTTCTATATGTTTGACATGTTTATGATATGTACACAAAACAATGACAATACATACTAATAAGCATAATGTTGCCACATGGAAAATAATAATAAACGAGAAAATTTCGTTTTAACTTTTAACGTAACATAATCAATTACCAATTCTTTGTCCTCCTTTTCAAAAGTAACATATAACAACATATATTAGAATCGTGAGAACAAAGAATTACACGTTCTATGAAAAGGTCAAAGAAAACTAGAACACAAGAAATGATATAAAAAATCTAACTCATGTTTGCACATTAATTGAACGTTTATATTATTCATTTATTGTTAATTATAAGGGCTAATACCATTGGAAATACCATCCTTTAGTTAAAGTGTCATTTATATTACATAATTTTTGATATGACAATTGTATAGCAGCCGTTAAGTTTTCTGTTAGAAGTTAACAGAAAATACAGTCATCAATGACATGGAAGCTGATGTGGAAATTTTTTTTATTTTTTTTTTGTAAAAAAAAAAGAATATAACAAATGAATAAACGAAAAATAACTTCATCTTCCCTATCTCTCTCGATCTCATCTATCTTCCCTATCTCTCTCGATTGAAAATAAACTTCAATCCCACTGTCCCCTTCTCCATGACCGGCCTTTCATCCTTCCCCTACAGTTTACACCGACCCTCATGTCTTCTTTTTCTTTGATTGCTTGAGATCGGCGACTGCGGTTGTGGTTGTCGTCCCTCCTAAACACGATTCGACCTTCGGAATCGCATCAGGCCCGCGACGCTTCGAGAATTAGAGGGAAAAGTGAGGGAATCGATTGATGAGATCGTGGAATGAAGATGAAGGAGGGGCGGATTTTGTGGGGATTTCGAGCTTGTGTAGGCTCGTAAATCTCCGATTCCACCACCCAGACAGATCTGAAAATGGTCAGCGTCCCTTCCCCTTCCCACCTCGCAAATCTCCATCGTCCCTTCCCCGCTGCAAATCCCTATCTTTTATCTCAACTACATCTTGCTTCGGATCTTGCCGGCGGAGACTACGACGGCGGTTTGATTGCGATTGGGGTGGTGAGATGAAGAAGGAGATATAAGTGGAGGAGAAGAGGGAAGTAAACGAACTCCCTCGCGTCACCTAGATCCCAACTTTCCTGTGCAAGTGGAAGATCAGGAACAGCCACTAATCGAGAAGGAAGAAGATGAGCTCCCTGCCTCCGTCGTCAGAGCGGTGTGAACGTAGGAGAAGTTACCCGGTACCCCTGCCGCCAAAGTCGCTTTGTCTCCGTCGACCCGCGTTAAGCAGACGCCGAGAAAGAAGGTGAAGCGCGCTGCCGCGAATCAAGGAGTTGGGGATTGAGGAAGAAGCAGCTGGGCATGATGTCGGCGGTGACAAGAGTATTTAGAAAAAAAATATTTAATAATATTACTTTATTTATTTTTGAAATAAAATTAATATGTTTAAAATAGTAATTTCTTACGTGGCACATATGCGGGCGACACCTAAGCGCCACATAAGCAATAGTCAAAAATAAGTTGACCACCGTCAGGTCAACTGTCAATTCTAACGGTCAACAAAAATTTGCGTAACACAAATGACACAAACCCCTAATACGTTGGAATATTTTTGTGTTTATTGAAAGTACGTAATATAAATGACACTTTCGCTAAAGGATGGTATTTTCAGTGGTATTAGCCCTAATTATAATGTATAATAGTTAAATTTGAGGGCAACCTTGGAATATTAAAAGTGCATGAGGGTATATGGGTAAAATCTCATCAAGGATTTATGCCATATTCCAAGTCCCACATCAACATGTGGGATTTATAAGTCCGTGGGGTCCACGGATTTGGACCCTTAAAATCCGTGGGCCCCACGGATTTGGTCTCAAAAAAAGGTGCAAGCAAACAACGGATTGTACCTAAATCCTTGATAGTTGGTTTTTTGGTACCAAATCCATGTACCAAATCCTTGAAGCAAACGACCCCTTAGATGAAATTTTATACTTTGTTAAAACAACCCTTAGGAGTTGAGAGTTATAATATATGAACCAATAGACAAACTTATATGGAGTATCTACAACATATATGTGTAAATAAAAAGGTTTGGCTAAATCCTTTCTTTTCACATCTGCTTTGGGTTTCTTTTTCTTTGCCTTTCCATTCTGTTCTATTATTGATGAAATCCAATTGACATCTTCTATGGATGTCCTCTGCTCCCCTTCTTTTATTGCTTGAGGTTTCTTCTCTTTAGCTTCTTCCATAATATTGAAATGCAGGTTTAGGTACAACCGCAAAATCTCTCTTTTCATGATCACATATATCCCACTTTATTCATTTCCCAATCTTGGTTTTCATAAAAGAAGAAAGATTATAAGCGGCTTGTCTCCAATCATAAACACAGAAGTTCCATCCATGCGATGCAATAGTGCACACAATTATGCACACAATATGCAGCCATTAAACAAATGGCTTGGTGCTTTTTTTCTGCAACAATTCAGGAACAATCTTATTATAATTGCCGCCATTGAATTGATCATTCTCTTATTGGTGCTTCAATGGCGTGCCCTAACCAGGTGGGACATGACAACCTTGTTGTGTGTATATTATCGATGTTGTTTTGTGATACATGGTATGCTGTCTTTGTTACAATTATTTAGAGGGTGGTTAGCCTATACTGAACTATTTAGCTGAATTGGATTAAGAATCTGTTTTCGTTAACTAATTACTTCCACTATTGCGTACCAGATTATTTACAAAGCATTTCAGTCAGTGTTCCCGCAAAAAACTAATGCAGTGCACATTGTTTTTCAATCTTGAACTTCTTCGAACTACGTACTCGAGTTATTGAGATTTATTGAAATCATTTCAAAGCATTTTGCTGACACACTCCTGGTGACTCGAGTATATGCAATCATTATGATACATATACCTGTAGAATATTCGATTGAAACGTGTAGATCAATGATATAAGATTTGACATCTCCAACTTCATAATCTGTTGTTTTGTTAATCACTGTAATTGATGGAGCCACTTAGGCCATGAAGCTTAAAAAAGGGCTCTTTGAACTTTGATAATGAAACAATCTTCTGAGTAGCTATCTGATATTCAGGCAGTAAAACAGAATTGAAGGATAAAGATAAAAGTTCAGCTATAGCTTATCCCAGAAAATCTGTCCCATGAAATTGCAATCTCTTCCTAGAGTTTCAAATAACAACCACACGTACGTAGTCTTGGGAATTCTCCTGTCTGCTGGTGCCATATCGCTTTCATTTCTTCTCCTTCAAAGTCCAAACCCTAAACCTCTTATGCACATTTCTTCAGCTACTAGATAAGGCAAAAATCATATATCGATTTGATCAACAGGGGGGAAAACCCAATAATTTAATTAAGTGGGGAATGAAATTAGGGGTGGGTTGGATATTTGAAATTTCAATCTTTAGATTGTAAACAATTCAAACGAACTAATTCTTTGGATTGTTTATTTTTTTAAATATTCGTTATTTGATAATTTTTTCTCATCGAAATCTATTACATATTTTAGAGATTTCAAATCTATAAAACAAAATTCAATACTACAAAATACAACATAAAATATAAAATTATGCTGAATTTACAGTTTCAATGAATCCATAATGTTGGAGTATACATGAATCTATAGCCTTAAGTCAGAGTATTGGACCCTGGTTGCCTAACAATTAATAATTAGTATTGTTGATTATTATATGGTTTATTATTGATTATGCTACAGTTAAAACCTAAATCTAAATCCACCATTACCAACCAAACAACTGGGGATGGGCCAGCCATTACATTATCCATGACAACCTAGCATGCATTATAAGGAGTTTTAAATCAATAATTGGGGCCAAGGGGAGGGAGAAGTTTCTTGGTAATGACAAAGCCCAACTTTACAAATTTGACAATCCAAAACTAAGATGTACCCTGGTTTGGAAGGAAGAAAAATCCCATGTCCAAATCCAGTCAAGTTGATGAGAGAGTCGATGTTATTGATCACCCTTTTTCAATTTTTACTAGTATTGAATCGAATACGACATTATTAGAATAAAATCGATGACGATCTAACGACATCGATCGATTGATGCACTGATCGCTTCCTAAGTCGGTACATTCCAGAGATAAAAAGAATATACCGGGACAACAAAGATGGAAAACCCTGGTAGATTCCAGAGGGGAAACAATAATGTGATGTGATTATTAGATCCCCAAGTTGTAGTTGTTGTTGTTGTTTTTCAAATGTGTGGGTCAAATTAGATCCTGTAGTTAGGGAGTTGTAAACATTACAGTACACAGGATTGTGGGTGCAATGTGGTTTTGCCGGTTGTTGGCCTGTTACTGTTCTGTACTGCCAACTCTGCATTGCCCCCTCTTCACATTATTATAGGTCCTTTGATTCTGACTTCTTAGTGTAAATCAATGGATGTATATTTTCTATGATTTTCCTTCTTTTGTTGTTGAAAATTTATAATTTTGTTTGTCATCCATGCATTAGAAAAAGAAGAAGAAGATATCATTGTACAGTGAATGGGACAGGTTTCCACGGACCATATATAAAATCTCATAGGCCTGACTCAATCTAGCACATAAACAAGGTTCAACTTGTCTGATTAATAAAAAGATTAAACCTATTGTTGGAGTACTAAATGTAACATGGATCGACAACTACATATATACCCACTAATTCCTTCCCTTGATCGGTATCTATGGACTTGTTTTTATCAAAACTTCAGTTTTTTAATGCTGATTTTGACAGAGTCACCACACGATTGATTCGGAGTCTCGGGGTTTCAGCTCTGTAAAAAAAAATGTTCAACGGAGCTTCAAACGTTAAGGATTTGATCAGATCTGAACGATGCAAAAAAAGATTATTAGCATTATTCTACCGGGAAAACCATGTACATGAATCCGGAAGACTGATCAAACTCTTTAATGATCGAGACACGCAAACAAAAGAAACGCAATCAACTATCATGAAGATCGATCGGTAGCAAGAGCGGCTCTGTTGAAAGTTCTTAACGTGATACTAGAAGTACTTTCGATGACCAAGAGATCTCGTGTTCAAATCCCTATGATCTCATTTGTTCACAACATGGTATTCAGACCTACGCATAACTTCGAGCCCATGTGATAATAAGTTGCCCCTCGTCTGAGAGAGCAAGTTAGTAAATAGTATAAAATTCATAACTGAACCTCTTCCAACAAGCTGAGTTATTAGGGATTTAGAACCAACTGGTTCCTAAGAATATCAACAATGAGAGTGGTTTTGTTGTTCAAATAACCTAGGGGCTTCATTTCAAATGCCTTGACCATGAAGATATATGATGGGGGAGGGCTATAGCTCTCCAAATCAACATGGTCCAAGAAAGGAAGGTGCTTTGAAATGCACATGACTAGCTAGCTAGCTTCTAGGCAAAATAGAAGAGGACAGGAAATGGACAAAAACCCCTCCAACCTGTTTTTTACTTTGCAAGGAAGGAACAGTCAAGATTGGGGAACACAGAGAAAACACCCTCAAGGGAAAAAAAGAAGAGAAAAGAAACATGGATGGAGAGTAAAGCTAGCTATAAGCCAACAAATCCATGATTGCACCTAGCTCCCGCTTTGAATATTGAGTGCACGATGGATGGTCTGAGTTTTGAGATTTTTGTGAAGGGAGGAAAGGTAGCACCAAGGAAATAGGTCATGAAGCTTCACTTCACGACAATGGGGGAAAAAAAGAAAAGGAAAGGAAGAAGAAAAGAGTCTTCGATATTTGTTGGGATGGGACAGCATGCACCTAGTTATTAATCCAATCATTAATTGCTCAATTATTAACCCAATCATCAAGGTAACCATCGAGTTAAGGAAAATGAAAAGATGATCAAAGTCTCAAGATCAATTTTTGGAGGGATCGGTTAGCTTGACTACCCCATGGAGGGGACTGATTTTCGACACCCCCATCCAAAACCGTCCATCTAAATTAGTGGTAATGTAGGGTGAGGATTGAGCAGCCTTTTTTGTGCATTAAATCCTTCATTAGCTGGCATCACCCACATTGGAAAGGGGAAGAAATTTGGGGACTGGGAAAAAACGATTTGACTTTCCCCTTTTGATTATTTCCCCTTTTGTCTCTCCCACCAGACGACCAACCCTCCTCCTTCCATCACCAGCAGCCGGCCATCTTCAACCTTCCTCGGCGACAACAATGGAGGTTATTCCTTCCACCGATCGAGAATCAACCTGCCAACCAACTCCTTTCCTCTTCCCTTTTGCTTTGTTTCCGTCAACCACCTTCCATCGGCGACACGACTTTGAAGAACTAACGATTTCATGGAACTAGTCTCCGTCCTCCCGAAATCGATAGTAGGTGTTGGGTTTTACTCCCTTACATTTTCCTCTTTCTACTCTTCTTTCTATATTTTTTTAGGTCTTTCTTCTGACTACCCTCCTCACCTTCTCGGCGAAGATGACGGCCTCCTCCCCTTCCCGATGACGACGACGAAGAATCTAAGGTAGCTCTCTCTCCCAAACCCAGATCTGGATTTTCGTGTGGTATTAGCACTAGTTCAATGGTATTTTCATTACCCAGATATATGTCTTTGAGTTTCTAGGTCTGGATTTTTTCATGTGGTATTAGTACCAGTGTACTGGTATTGATACCGGTGTAATGTTACCACTGCAATGGTAGTTCTACCACTGTCTGAGTTTCAGTTGAACGTTATCAGTGATAAGCTTTTTATCACTACAGTGACATAGTGTGTCTTTCGTTGCAGTGGTAGATATATCACTGTAGTGGTAGATCTCTCGTTGCAATGGTAGATCTATCACTATGGTGGTAGTTCGTTGTTATGTTTTTGTGTGTAGGGCTATCACTGTAGTGGTACTAAAAAAATCATTATTGATCTCATATTTTATCACTAAATTGATAATTCTGATTATTGTGTGTACCAATGACAATAGGAATGACAAGGACGAAGAGACTGTATCCTGCGGTTCCAACAGGGAAGAGACTTGCAAGCTATGTTTCTAGGGTAGAAGTAGGGGTATGTCAGACTCTTTCCTCAAGTAAGGGTACCAGCAAGAAACAGCGTCGTGAGAGCCGGGATAAGAACAACAAGATAGGGGAAGAGGAAACGTACCGATGATGTTAGGGCAAGAAGTACATCCCACAAACAATTTCTTAGTGACTTCAATAGTTGCATTTGCTGGATATTTTATAGTTGTTGGCATTTCCCTTTTTTTATAACACATTGTACTGCACGGTGAGTGGTAATACTAATGAGAAGTTGCTTGTTTGTTTACGTATCAGATTGGTTGTACATGTATCAGTTCAATGCTACATGTATCAGTGCAGTGGTATGTGTATCAGTTCACTGGTATATATATTAGTTCAGTGATACATGTACCTTTTCAATGGCATAACTCCAAAGTATATCTAACACTACAATGGGAACATTTAGGATGACTTGAATAATTGCACTGGTACTTTTATCAGCCTAGTGGTACGTGTACCACTTCAGTGATACATGTATCAGTACAATGGTATATGTACCACAACAGTGGTACATATTCACGGCAGTGTCATCGTCATTGAAATATTTTGGTCTCCACCGCTTTTGAAGTTTGGAATTGATTTTATTATTTTTCTTTGTCGTATTATTGGTTAACTTCTTTCAATTTCATGGAAATATCTTTGCCGACGAGTAATGGAATAGAAATGGTATTCGCACAACTTCAGCGGTAATCATAATACTTCAGTGGTACATATATACTACTGAACTTGTATTATACCACTAGACTGGTATACATATCAATTAACTGGTACTTATACCACTATATTGATACTTATACCACTGAACTTGTACTAATTAAGAGTGTCCTCAATATACCAATACTCATACTTGATCATGAAATATAATTCTGGCACAAGAAACACAAGAAACATTTCAATCAGTCAACAAAATAGGAACTTTCCATTAGTAGCCAAAAACTGTGTTCACAATTTTTTTAAGCCTAAACAGAACATATGGTTACTAGTATCACGGAATGCGTTAGGGTGGATACTAGTTTTTTAGTAACCATTGTGACTACCTATATCTAAACCCTTCATTAGCTCTATTTTTTCCTTTTTTTAAAATGACGGTCAAGATTAAATTAAGGATAGTTTGGGAATCAAAATATTATCACACCAGATTATTATCTATATTTATAACCTACCTTTTCCAACCCTACCTCTACCCTCTCCACCCCTCCCACCTCCCGCCGTCCGCCTCCCTCACCCTCCCGCCGCCCTCACCCTCCCTCTGCCCACCTCACCTCCCACCCCACCTCCGCCCACCTCATCCCCTCCCCCCACCTCCGCCCGCCCTCCCCTCTCTTCCACTCTCTCCCCCCATACCCAATTTATTTTTCCACCTCCGCCCACCTCATCCACCTCCCCCCACCTCCGTCCGCCTCCCTCACCCTCCCGTCGAGCTCGAAGACCGAGGCCGGAATCGAGAGCAGCTCCCCGCCGACGCTCATCCCGCTCAGGGCGACGTAGTAGAACGTATCGACCTTCCTGCTCTTCATCAGATTCGCCGTCACGGAGTCGGCGGGGAAGGCGGAATTGAAGTCTAGGGTTGCGGAAGAGGTGGAATCGCGGTTGATGAGGCAGTAGGAGAACGAGGAGGAATGGTATGTTTTTTTTTCTAAAATGGTAGTCATTTTTTTTCAGTAGTGATTTTTTTTAAATGGTAGTCATTTTTTTCGTAGTGGTAGTGTTATTGTCGTATTGGTATAGTTTTTGTCGCATTGGTATTATTTTTGTCGCATTGGTATTGATTTTGTCGCATTGGTATTGATTTTGTTACATTGGTATTGATTTTGTCGCATTGGTAGTGAATAAATCTGCAATGGTATTGATGTTTTGTGAAATGGTAGTGTTTTTATTTCTTGAATGATATTGATGTTTTGTGAAATGGTAGTGTTTTTATTATTTCTTGAATGGTAGTTTTCGTGTAATGGTATAAATTTATTTCTGCAATGGTAGTTTTCGTGTAATGGTATAGATTTATTTCTGCAATGGTATTGATATTTTTCAAAGTGGTAGTGTTTGTCTAATGGATTGGTACTGATTTCGTTTTTTTTTTTTTTTTTGCAGAAAGATTGAGAAAAATATGGAAAGGAAATCTGGCTGGAGATTACTAAAGTGAGAGAAAGAGAGATTTTTAATTAATAGATTTTTGTAACTACCTTAAATGTAATTTATTAAAAAATTAATTAATATAATTTATTTTTCCATACCCAATTTACCCTTAGTAACCACGGTGATTACTACTTTGTAGTAATCACCGTAACCTGTCCCCTAGTATCACTCCACTGGTACACGTACCACTCCACTGGTATACGTACCACTCCACTGGTACACTTACCACTCCACTGGTACATGTACCAGTCCATTGGTGTGTTTCCTCTGCCGCCTAGTGGTACCACCCTCACCTTCAGATCCTGTCGCCGCCACTTAGGGTTGATCGAATCTCTACCGTGGAAGGACGGTGGTCAACAAGAAAAGATCAAGCGCATGTCGTGGATAAGAGGAAGTCGTTGGAAGGTGATGTTTGGGATGGAAGACGGAGGACGGCCGACGGCCGACAACATGGATGGTTGGACCTATTGTAAGGGCGGCGGGATATCCCCTGCGTGTCTTCCTCCTCCGACGAGCAACCCACCAGGCGGGTCGGAGGCGATCCCACTGCGACGCTGCCCGATGTTTCCGATCGCCGTCGAGTTTTGCAGAGTAGAGAGTCGGATTGCTATTTGGAGAAAATATGGGGAATATTGGACTTGGAAGAGCAATCGACGCTTTCCCCATCCAACATAATTGCTCCTTCCCAATTAGTTTTTAATTATTGATAACTTTCCCAAATTACAAGATTATGAAAAAATACAAAAGCAAATGTAATTAATAATTGTCAAATGATTGAGAAAAAAACTGACCAATGAGAAATGGGGTGTCAAAAATCAGACCCCTTTGGGGGTAGGCATAGTATCCGACCCCTGATTAAGGGTAAATCTGTTATCATGGAGGTTGGTTTTTTTATTTATTTTATTGGAAGCGAGGTTAAAACATAGTTGATTTTATTTGCGTAGCCATTTTTTTTATATACTTTATTTTGGGTGGTGTATTCATAATTTCATATTCACCATGTTAGTGGTAAGTTTTTGCAACGCAACATCTTTATCCCTCGGGATCACAATGAAATTTCGAACAGTCACGTACTACTAATGACTTGTATATGCATGCTTATTTAATTATCTGATGTATAACACTATTACGATCTCCACACTTTCTTGATGAATAATACACAAACTAGAACGAGCTATTGCGTGATTCTTGCTTCTTATTATTACGCAATGGGCCGGGTTGTCATCAAGTTTGTTAGGAAACAAACAACTAATCAAACCTTAAGTAGCGCTATTAATTAAAGGGGATAACCTTGTTGTGGAAACAATGAAAGCATCTACACAGGGAAAAAACAGAGTGTTGGGTACTTAGCAAACACCGCTGTTGAATATATTCTTTGAAAAGAGATATAAAAAGGAAGGGTTATAGATATAATATGCCTCTCTATTATGTTGTTTTATCAAACATGTCTCTCTACTATTTTTTACATCAAACATGCTTTTATATTTTGGTAAAATGATCAAACATGCCCTTTTGTCAAAATTTACACCCAAAAATCGTTAACCACAGTTGAACGTTGGTTTGGACGACACAAATGTCTAAAATATCCGTACTAATTTCACTTTATAATTTTTTTGGGTCTTTTGTATACCCAAATAATTCTAATAAAACGAGGAGGCCCAGAGAAATAAAACGAGGGACAAAACTGTCATTTTCCCTCCCATTTGACTAGGGATGGCAATGGGTCGGGTTGGGGCGGGTTTTGCCAAACCCGAACCCAAACCCACGGGTTTGTCCGTCAAAAAAACCCGGGGTAAAACCCGCTGGGTTTGAAAAACCCAAACCCAACCCAACCCGCTGGGTATCCGCGGGTTGATGGGTACCCGTGGGTTTTTTTTTAAGAGAGAGCACTCGCAACCTTTCCCCGCCGTGGACGGAGAAGCCCCGCGCCGCCGAGGAACGAGGTGGAACTGCTAGCGGCCTGGAAGTAGAACACGCGGAGAGGCAAATAGACTACATCGCCCCCTCCGTTTGACCTGCCAACTCTCGATACGGCCAAGCTGCTCGCTTTCCCCTTCTATCCCGAGTTCTTCGAATCCCTAGATTTCGGAAGAGGAGCCGGCGAGAGGAGCCAGACAAGTCAGAAGACAGGAAGATAGTGAGACGAAGTTACCCGCACCGTGCCAACTCGTCGACAGGAGGCGGAGCCGCGAAGGAGCAGGGGGGATGGCGGGAATGTCGACCGTCGGGCGTCGAAGGGTGGCGGAGCAGAGGAGCAGGGAGAGGGCGGCGGGGCGGGCGGCGGGAAAGGAGTCGGAGGTTGGGAGCAGAGAAAGAGCAGGGGGAGAACGGCGGGACGAAAATTGGGTCTGACGGGGCGGCGGCTGTCGGGAATGGAGGCGGAAACAAAGAGCAGAGGAGCAGGGGGAGGTCGCCGGGATGGGAAGTGGGAACCTGGTTTTGGTGCTGGCGGGTGGCGGCCGTCGGATTGGAGAGTAGGGACGGGAGGGTGGAGACTGGAGATGGAGATCGGCAGAATCGCTCGTCAGAGAGGGAGAGGGATGAATGCGGCGGGACTTTTGTGTTCTGGAGAGATGGGAGATGTTTGGGAAATTTAGGGTTATTATGTGTCTCCGGGTATCCACGGGTCGGGTTCCCCCAAACCCGAACCCGCCCCAACCCGCCCAACCTGTCACCGGGTTTAAACCCGAACCCGGCCTGAACCCGGTCAACACGGATTTTACCCGGTTTGACCGGGTTGGGTCGGGTCGGGTACCCGCGGGTCCGGGTTGAACTGCCATCCCTACATTTGACGATGTCAGGTCCTCTAAATCTCGATTCAACCATGATTAACAATTTTTTCAATGGAAATTTTAATAGAAGGGCATGTTTGATAATTTTTACAAAGTAAAGAGGCATGTTTGATGTACAAAATAATAAATAGGCATGTTTGATAAAACGTCATAATATCGGAGCATTTCTACTATACTATATAGTATTGGTGCTTTAATGTACAACTTAAAGTTGTACCATAACATGAAATGTATAAGTTTAGATTGTACCATAAAAGAATTTGTACCATTATGTTACTGAATTCCTATTTAACGCCCTAATTTTTTAAAATATAACGCCCTAATCTTACTGTACAGACAAATTTGCCCCCAACTTATTCTAATCCCTAATCAATGTTTCGCCCTAATCCGCCCCGCGGGCCACCTCTAATGCCGCGACGCCGACGCCACTTCTGGTTCTGCACCGCCCAATGTCGCTGCCGCCTGCCGCCACCTCTATGTCACGTCTGACGAAGGTTGGGACGGGCTCCTTCTGAAAAGGGGAGAAGAGGTGAAGCGACCTGTCCGGCAGCGAGAGAAGTGGGTTGACCACCCGTCTAGCGTGCAGAAGAAACGGACAGACAGTCTCCTCCTGTTGTTTCCGCCGCTGAAGCTACCAAACCGGAGGAGGAAGAAGCAGAAAGAAGCCGCCGACCACCTGCTAATTCTGGGTTTTGTCACCGCCCGCCGCCGCGCACCTCTACCGCTCCCGAGATGGAGGAAGAAGAAGGATGCTCATCGATGTTGATGGTGGAGGCCAGTCTCGCGCCTCGTCGCTCTCTTGCTGTTGGGTTTACTCCGCCGCTGCCCACCTATGCTGCTACCGAGCTCGGCGGAGGAATAAGAAGGTAATCGTCGTTGAGGAGGAAGGAGGAGCAGGGCGTTTGTCGACAAGGGTATAAGTGTATTTTCATGATGGTTTAGGGCGATTTTTAAAAAAATTTAGGGCGATAAATATTAACTCCCTGTTGTTATGATACAACTTTACAACTTGAAGTTGTACTATCACATAAATGTACAAGTTCAAGTTGTACCATAAAAGAATTGGTACAAACAATATATAGGTATAATCTAAAGTTGGACCATAATGTTAAAGGTACAATTTCAAGTTGTACCATAAAGGCAAAAACCTATAACACCAATACTATATAGTATTGTAAAATTTCTCCATAATATAGGGCATATTATACCTATAACCCAAAAAGGAACACAAGTACCATAAAAAAAACAAATCAATATATTGTAATATAATTCACTCGAATCATTTATTTATAAAAAAAATTAGATGAATATAATCAATGAAAAGGGATGATCATATGAAGAAGTACGATCGAATTCATGTACTCTGTACTGCTCTTCTTTTGCTCTCCCGCCGCTTGGCTCGATCTCTTTAACGATCTCTCTTAGTTTGGGAGCAAGAATATTTGAACATGCCCATCGTTTAAAGCTAACGAAGGGGAAAAGGAGAGAAATGCATGTATATTAAGATATTGTTTACGCTAGTAGCTAGGGTTTGCTTAATTTCTTTTGGAGTTCTGGCAGAAAAACTGAGAAAGGATTCCTTGCTTAAAAAAGGTGATTCTGTTACGTGTATTTCTCCGGTGAGAACCTTCACGTAACGTGCGTCGTCGATGTTGAAAGATATTCGTAAGAAAGAGAGTTAGAACGAATAGAATATTCAGAGGAACGAAGATAACTACAACTATTATTGGATTCCAATCTTCAACATGACATTAAACGAAAGACCAAGTACATATTTATTCGCATTGATAGAAGCCTCTGCCTTATCCTATCTAGAACATGACTCCTACTCCTATACGAAAATTACTAACAATACCCAAATCCTATTTAGACAAGAAAACTACTAATAAGGACAATTAATTAATAAAATATTAAAAAATAAAATATCCAAACCCAGATTAAGGTTCAATAGTTACGATGGCTTGATTCTCGTAACAGATTCATTCATCCAAGTATGATGTGCTGTCTGTAATGCGAACAGTAAGCAGTACTCGAAGTCCGATCAACGTAAGTACATGCATCCGGCCACTTCTTCCCAAATCCCACGTTGAAAAAACATAATAATAAAATGAATTATATAAGCGATGCTATATAATTAGGTTGATGGAGATAAAAGCATTCCAGTCCAGTCAAAACCAATTGAAGAGTCATCTGGCAATTTTCATGCAACATATGAACCAACCAAGATTGACACCATTGGTGACGACAATCACCATAAATAAATCCAAGCCCTACAACTATACTATACCGAAACAAAACTATAAGTCAACAAAGAAAAGTTTGGTTGGAAAAACAAACAAAACCGAAATTGAACTCGTCAAAGTAATACATAATAAATTTCTCTACATGCACACAATTCGAAAAAAAAATACAAAGAACTCGAGTCACCTCCCGACGGTCGAGGAAACAGCAAACCGAATTCATTGCTGGAAAAGAAAAAAAAACAGACAAAATCGAACTACTAAAATCAATAATAAGAAAAATAAAGAAACATGACCAAGTTCGTAACAAATAAATACAAAGAGAACTTCTATGTGTTCATTTGAGATCCTTTCAAAGTGGAGTTTCTGACTCTTCGTGATGCGATACGGTGGGCTTATTAGGTGATGCAAAGATCGTCATCGACAAGATCATGAATGGGCAGTTGACATGCATCTGCCGCGGGACGGTGATTGAGGATATCCTGAATTTTTGTGATGTCTTTTGGCTAGTTTAGTATTTGCTCGATTTGTTTGACGTAACAGTAATAGGGTTGTCCATTTGATAGTATGAAGAATTTTTTTTTTTTTTGTTTTTTCCCCTTCTTTATTTGGATTCGAATCCATTTCATGAGTATTTTCCGGTTGTGTGACTTTCTCTATATAATTGCTTTCCTCGGTAATATATACCAGCGATCTTTTGTATTTAAAAAAAATACAATTGACAGCCACCAAATAATTATAAAAGAAAAAAAACGTAACACAATATTAACAAAATGAAAAAGCCCCATTAATCCTATATATATCATTCTCGATTCATTTTAAATTAAATCTATTCTAAAATATTTTTATCTCTAGGGCCCCCCCACACACGTACAAATAACAAGCATTAACCACACATGATCAAACAACCGAAAACAATTCGAACAAGAGTGTTCAATAAGATTTCCAAACATTACGTAAAACGTACGTAATGTTTTCTAATAAACAGATCAAAATTAACAAACATACAAAAGGTACGACATCCAAATTCCCGACCGTTACAAAAAAAAGATTGTTTTCAACCGGATCATATAAGTACAACTAATCTTACTACGATTCGAACGTCACATCCTAACATAATTCGCGATCGTTAGTAACACACAACAGTTTTTTCTCAACTCGGACACGATCACAGAATTTCGATCACGAACCAGTAAAAAACAAAAATGGAGGAGAAGTGGACAAAAGCGCTCTGAAATCGAGCCCAGACTTAAAGGAGTGATGATGGCTGTGGGGGGGGGGATTCACTTATATTATTTATAGCACAAGAAATTGACGATTCGAGTTTGTAAAAAGCCACCATCGGTTTTTATTACGTCTTTACTCTTTACGCCATCCCCTTTCTCTCCTTTGTCGCCTTGTTCGTGCTTTTTCAGTTTTGTTTTGTTTCAATCAATTATTATTCGTCAAAAAAAATTATTTTAATTTCTGAAAATTTTGCCTTTTTTTTTTTTTTGTCGTCGTAGCCTTCTTCTTTTTCCTTTTGTATTCTCCACGTATCTTTTCTCGACTCGCCATGCACCATATCGTCGTGCCACGTTTTCAGTTCTCCTGCTTCCTGGCATATATAGGTGGCTTTTGTTCGTCGTTACTTTAATTCGGTTCAACTCCGGCCCGAACCCGGTCCATCTGGATAATAAATAATGATGCTTTTGAAGCAGAGCTACCGTGGACTACTTCTCCGCCACCTTTCTCGAAATCTATTTTATATAGTTGCATGCAAAGTTATATAAATGCAAATACTCCCATTTATTGTTTCCCCATCTACAACAATGGAAAAAGCCCTCTTTTCAAACACCAGTTTTCACTTTCACTTATCAAAAAATATAGGAAATCATCGCGAAAACCATAGGTGATTTATCAATTGGTATAAAAATATATTATTGTTCTCCTCCAGTTATTATTAGGTTTAATTCATTAATTGGCTTCACATGGTATTAAAGTTTAATTTGATTGAAAAATCTGCGTGTTTCGAATTTTGATGAATTTCAATATTTACAGTTGATTAGAGCACAAAGTATGGCAAATTTGTATAAATTCCAGACTTTTTGATAGATAGGGCTCAGGCTTACTGGAGTTATTGTCGCCTGAGTAGTAATTCTGCAGATATACAATCCTAACAATATGTGGAAGTCCATCCGAGAAAATCCCATAAAATTGGAACGATACAAAAAAAAATATTAACATGTCCACTACGCAAGGATGACCCATTTTTCTCGTTTTATGTAGGACGTGTCAACTAAAAAATTAAGATTTTCAGCACTTTCATGTGGCTATCGAAGTTAACACATGCATGTACTATGGTCAAACGGGACAAGTGATAAAACGACATGCATTGCACTCGATTTGGAATTACTTTACGTTTAATGTGAATTAGAGAGCTCAAGCCTAATCTGATTAATATTAGTACGCACCAAATTAAAGTCGCAATCTTTTAGTATGAGAACGGGAGTGTGAAGGTGACTGCAACCAAGGGAGATACACGCATATATATATATAGTGACCATCATGATCCACAGGGTTCAAAGTAGCTAGGCTTAATTATGCGGTCTTTAAGAAAAGTATTGTGATTAATTAATTTTATTAAGCTTGATTAATTTATATACCGAGAGAAAGCAAAGCGAGAAAGGTACTTTAATTTGGTTATACCGTATTCTTAATTACCCAAGATTCCCACTGTAATTCACCTCAGAACCGGTAAATATCCCCTGCAGGCTGCAGTAACTTTTCCCTCGGTCCTTTTTCACCCACTCCAATGGCAATTAATTTTGCCCATCTACGCCATTAATTTCCTCGTCCTCTTTTTTACAGAAATGCCAGATCATATTACAGTACTAAAAGCGACGAGATCCACTCTTAAGTCTTAAGTCTTAATCGGTACATGTCATTTGGTAGATTGATGAGAACCCTTTGACCCAAAAACACAATTTGTATATGACAACTTGGATAATCACGATTTCCCCAATTCTAGTCAAATCAATTAATCTGCATTTCAACACCCCCACATCGCCAGGATTAATTCACACAGACTCACGTCGGTTATGCAGTTACTCGCTCATTCGATCGATAGAGAACAACCCTCGGTGCATCACCATCTTAGAGACCCACAATCGCATGTGTCAACAACATTGAAAAGCACGACCATATCGCGACAGTAGATAAACTTCATTTATTTTGATTAATAATACGCGAGGAGTTAGGGTCGTGTCGAAACCGAAATTAATTACCAATTGGCAAATTCGGTGAGTAACGACATAGTGAGTGAGTGAGAGTAGTAAGTAGTACACAAAAAGACAACCTGTCCTCCACCAACATACAGCCTGGCATTGTCCTCTTCCCTCTCCTCCTCCACTGCTCTCTGTTCTATGCAATGGATTCGTTCTTTCTTCTCCTTCTTCTTCCTCCCATCTCTCCTCCATAATCTCTTATTATACAAAAATTAATGGGGAAAAAAAAACTCCAATTTCCCTTTCGAAAAAACACGACAAATTGTCAATTTCCTACGTGGCACCCACGGCACATCTCACGAGGCATCTCTTTCCCTATAACTTTCCCTTTCCATTTCTCCTCTCGCCATTCCAGCCTTCTCCGATCAAAAAAAACCAAAAACCAAAATCAGCAAATCAATTGCTTTTCCCTTGACCGGAAAATCAACAAGAGCCCATCATTCAGATTTCGGTAAAGTCTCGATCTTTATCGATTCCGGCCGATTTTGAATACGGAAATGGGCAACTGCCGATCTTGCGATTCTACACGCGTCGGCGGCGGCGCGTCGACGGCGAAGCTGATCCTCCAGGACGGGAGGCTCCAGGAGTTCTCTTACCCGGTGAAGGCGTCGTTCGTCCTCCGGATGATCGACACCCACGCGCCGCACTTCATATGCAACGCCGACGAGATGGAGTTCGACGACGCCGTTTTGGCCGTCGACGACGACGAGGAGCTCCAGCCGGGGCAGCTCTACTTCGCCCTCCCCGTCGCCTGGCTCCGGCGGCCTCTCCAGCCGGAGGAAATGGCCGCATTGGCCGTCAAGGCCAGCTCGGCGTTGATGAAGACTTCCGCCGCCGGCGGCGGCGGCGGCGGCATCGATTTCGAGAAATCTGGGTGTCGGAGTGATGTGGGGAAGTGCCGGCGGCGAGGGTCCGCTCCCCCCGCGGCGGCCGCCGGCGGGAGGAGGAGTAGGAGGAGGGGAAGCAGCAGCGGTAGCGAGAAGAAGTTTGCGGCGATGTTGAGCGCCATACCGGAGTGAGCCGCGAGGGTAGTTTGGGAAATGAGTGTAAATATATTAGACGAAGATTCCATGGAAAATTATGCCCTCCTTGTTGAGGATGTCACCCATTTATGGGTTGTATTACAATTTTACCCCTAGATGAGCTGATGTTGATGAGCCTCTGTGTTCGAAAGGAATTCATATGATGATCATTGGTGATGATGATGATTCTTGTTCATTAACGTTGATAGCTGAACTGTTAAGTTTCCATTTTAGGAAGTTTAATCACAAATTATGATACTAAACAGATTCGATATTAATTAGTAGGGATATAGGTAAAATATGTCCTCTATTATGACGATTTATCAAACATGTCCCTCAATTATTTTTTACATCAAATATGCCTCTGTACTTTGAAAAAATTATCAAACATGCCATTTTGTTAAATTTCCATCCAAAAACCGTTAACCAATGCCGAACTTTGGCTCGGGTCGTCTAAATCTCGGTTCAACCATGATTGACGAATTTTTCAATGGAAAGTTTAACATAAGGGCATGTTTGATAATTTTTTCAAATTACAGAGGTATGTTTGATGTAAAAAATAATAAAGAGGCATGTTTGATAAAACGTCATAATAGAGGGGCATATAATACCTATAACCCTAATTAGTACTCGTAAATAATCACTTTCAAGATCTACTGCCGTTCAATACTGATAACGAACTAATCGATCATTGAGTGGTTTCTGATATTAAACTAATGGGACTAATTGGATATTTAATTGTTGACGGGTAAAAACTAATTACTTTTTATTTTTCTTCCAATAAGTTTTAGTTACCATCCAATTTGAGGTTGGATCTTAAAAAACAGGATGTTTTACCGCTAATAATTAACTGAGCTGTGACTGACAGGGCAGGCATGTTACTTGCGATTTGCGAAGTCAGCCTACGCGGAAATTATAACTCCAACGAAAACGGGAACCGAATTCCTGTACTGCCAAATTAATTTAATTAATTAACAAGAATTTCCCAGCACATTTCCACGATTAATCAGACTATTGCTATCGATTGATAGGATGATTTAGTATGTAATTAGTGGGTAAGCAGCAATTAATTAGGATTATTACTTGTGGATTAATATGCTAGCCTGGCTGGATCTTGCATTCAAGCGTGTGAAATTATGGATCGATCATATACACATGTTTTTAGGAGAGTAACTCAGTAAAATAAAATACCTAGTAAAATACTTTACAAGTATATTACAGTATTAGTTTTCCCCCGGTAATTCACTGTATTAATTTTAACATAATATTGCGTTTAAAAATTCGGCATCAAATATTAATTTTTAATATAACAGTACTTGTAAAATTTTGGAAATAAAATATAATTACTATAAATTTACGATTTACGATTGAATATAAACATATAAATTATTAATACAATTGCTTAAAGTGTGTGTATTAAACGTGTATATGTGTTTAGTATGTGAAGCATGAAACGATTTGTGGAAAAAACACTGCTATACAATAATAGAGGGACGTAAATTTAAACAAATGTACTACATACACCGATATTAAACGGATTTTATGTTGGTTTTTTTTTAACGTAAATGGCGGTTCGAAAAATGTAATAAACATGCATACGAGGATATTGATGATGGTAGGCTGTCTGGTTTGGCTTTGATGAAATGTGGTGAGGACTGAGGAGGAGTAAAGTAATGATGGTTGATGAGAAAGAAGAGAAATAGTGGGTGCCTGAGTGGTATGTTCTTTTGTCCAGCCATTGTCAGGTCGGTCGATCCATTATTGGATTTGGTGGTGTCAAACCACTAAACCTAATCAAGCATGGTTTTTTTTTTTTTTTTTAAGTTGGATAATTACAAACTCGTGAGGTTTCTCGGGCCAGGGTTATGTCGATATACGATGTTCAACTGTGAACTTGTTTAAATCTTTAATTTAATATTTAAAATTATAGATACGTCGATCAGTTTCTTTCGATCGAATGACTTTTGGCTTCTTCATTCACCTTACTGACCTTGCTAAACGTAAGCATATAACAAACATATATGGTTAACCTAGCTATTTGCCTTTCCTGTTGACTTTAGGGAATTGCATGACATAAGCTGCTTAAACAAAAAAAAAAATCTAACCAATTTGGGAAATTACCAAATGGTGTCCAGACAATTAAGTGTCTAAATTAAAAGGTCTCGCCCTCCGTGTAAGAGGAGTAGGGATGGCAATCAAACCCATGCCCATGGGTATCCGACCGCCCTCGACTCAGTCAACGCGGGGAATCCCCGCATTGACCGGGTATGGGGCGGGTATGGGTAAAACCCGCAAAAGGTTTGATGGGTATGGGGCGGGTATGGTTTTAGCCTCCCCCGCCCCATACCCATACCCATACCCGCCCCACCAAAAATATTTCTTCACATATGAAAAATATGTGAATCGATTTGTAACCTATCAATAATAGTGAGTATAACTCAATAAAAATATATAGTAGAAATGCAATTAAGTGACCACCCAAATCAAAATCTAATTTATTTGTCTCAATTTTTCCTTCACTCTTTCACTTTTTCCCCTTGTTAACAAGATTATGTTAGTTAATTATTACTTAATAGATGTATCACAGTAGAGAATAATGATTTGAATGACATTGTACTCTACTCTGATATGGATTAATGGATGCTTTAGGATAAGATGCTTTGAATCGTATTAAAAATGATTGTCTCTTTGTAAACTTCATGATATAGTAGGTGTGTTTAATGTTATAATTGAAAGACTACATGTAAAATATTCCGTATTATAATGTTGGATGTACAGGGCGGGTATTACTCATGGGTACCCGAAACCCATGGGTATGGGGATGGGTTTGCAAAACCTTCCCC
Organism: Linum tenue; assembly: GCA_946122785.1. Classification (NCBI taxonomy): domain Eukaryota; kingdom Viridiplantae; phylum Streptophyta; class Magnoliopsida; order Malpighiales; family Linaceae; genus Linum; species Linum tenue. Next base: position 44,437,749 of record CAMGYJ010000010.1, read on the forward strand.
CACATGGGTATGGGGCGGGTATGGGTATAGATATTTGAAAGCGGGGATGGGGATGGTTTAGGCAAACCCGCCCCAAACCCGCCCCATTGCCATCCCTAAAGAGGAGGGAAATGTCAAATGTCCCTTCAAATAGGTTTCTGCACCGACCAACGATGTAGAATTTAATAAACCGCTTCTCAAGAAAACTTGCAATGAATGATTCTTCATACAATATAGATACTTAGATAGCTCGATTAGTCGAAAGAAGTCATTACTTTTTTCCCGTAAAGGTGAGAAAAGTAAAAACGATTGTATAGATATATCATTAGTTACTTACATTGAAATGTCTGGGTAGTTATGTGTGTTCTAACTTCTAAGTCTAACACATGACTATGGCGTTAGAACTTTTTATAATTCATATTTTGGCTATCCAACCACCACCATGGCGTAGATGGTTTTAGAACCAACCAAATCTTGCTAGCATGTAGCTAGCTAACAATACCATTCCCATTGGCCAAATGGGAAAATCACAATTCTTCCTTTCTTTGTTGTGTTCCTGAGAATGATTGAACTTTTGGGGCAATATGATGAAGTTATGGGTGTACATGGGCGCCGGCCCATGCTTGGGGAGGCACGGCACGGGCACGTTTCAAGCCCATTTATTTCGTGTCGTGCTTGGCACGGTCCGTCAGTTTTCGTGCCGTTCTATGCAAGCTCATTTGTCAACTTTGCTAGGCCCAGCCCAGGCACGGTTCGAATCGTGCCGTGCCTATTCATGCTCGTGCCATGCTCGTATTCGTGTTTAATGAAAAGCACGAAAACAAAAGAGAGAATGAAAAAGAAGGTGAAAATTGGACGGGGGAAGATAGTATTAACCGATAATGTTTGAGAAAAGTAACAAATGAGGGGGAAAAGAAAATTGGAAGTATTTCGAGTGTGATTTGACTTTGTTTAATTATTTGTCCATTTTTACTTATGTTAGTAATTACGTATATATCTTTATGACACTTCTAACAACAACAAATAATTATTTTTCTGCTTGTGTTTTGTAATATTTGAACCCATAATTCTTTTTATATTTATTTTCTATCAAATAAATATTATTTTCGTGCCATGTCCGTTCTCATACTCAATAAAGTCTCGAAAATATTAGGCCCAACACGACCTACTTATATATCGTGCTCGTGCCCGTGCTCATGAAATTTAGGCCCGACACGGCCCATAAATTATTCGTGCTCGTGCCGGGCTAGCCCATTTATTTCGTGCCCGTGCTCGTGCCGTGCTCTAACTGTGTCGTGCTAGCTTGTGGGCGGCACTGGCCGGTGCCACGTACAGTTATGGGTCTTCCCAATCAAAATTTTAGAATAGAATTGAAGAGAAAAAGGGTTTGCTTGTAAACTAGGGTTTCCTTATAGACCCTTTTGAGTTTTGACCCACCAAATGGATTGGAGTTGGAGAGGACGTCGATGTTTGTTTGGTCCAATAACCCACACTTTCCAGCTGCTCCATGGTGCCTATGGCCCTCAAATCATTGTCTCGAGCTTCCACTTGGAAGACAAAAACAAAGCTAAAAGCTAAGCGGCAAGTGGACCAATGGGAAGATGGTATGGAAGTGTAATCATCATTCTAACCACTCATAAATTATTGTATTCTAGATTTCTATTGATGTTTTTAACTGAGGAGATGTACAATATGTGTTGAATATAAGTTACTCACCCTACTTCACCCACGAATGTATTAACTCGCTAATGAAGTGACAAGGACTTGCATGATAGAGGAGGAGGCACAAGAAGGAGATATTAGTATTCGAATTCAGGATCGGTAGTTCACAGCTATACGATTGAGTATTTGTGAATAATAAGGATTTGGGGTTGTTAGAAACTATCTTTCAAGAATGAGTCGGTTTGATGTTGTGCACATGTTTCAACAAAAAAAAAAATTGACAATTTGTATAAATGAGACACCTCAATGATCAAGTGAGAAAATGGATTCTCGAATTACAACAACTAGAATTTGTAATCTTCGAAAAGAAGTCCAAATTTATCAATTACATAAATATCTACTTTCATTGTGTATGTGTTTGTGACTGAATAATCAACGACATGATTTGATTTCTGTAGTTACAAATAACCTTTGCCTCGTCGAATTCGCTCGTCGATAATGTACACTTTCCTCGGATTTGTTTAACCGTATTTTATAAACGCAGTTATTCTTTAATTATGCACAAACGTTCTATGTGACACATTCTTGAATACACTTTCCTTTGCAAATTGATATCCCAAAATGATATTTTGCCAAAGATGCTTGCACTATTGGCAGATATTTTTTTGGAACGATCCGGCAAAAACTAAAAACGTCACTCTCTCTCGCCTGCAGGCTTCCAAGCAAATCAAACCCCACCGGATTAATTGCTAATTCGATTGTAATAATTATATTATATTTAAGTGGGATTAATCTGATAAAATCCCTTTAATAAAATTTAAATGTACATCTCATTTGTAACAAGAACAATAATGACAGGGAATATTTTGATATTAGATGCATGATAATATGATATGATGAAAGTGACCTCAGTATTAGCAAGCCTATGTGGACTATTTTTTATTTATTTATATGCATTTATTTGTAGAGAATTCGAAATTCAACAATAAGTTGAAATGGATTACTCTCTTGGCACATAATGAAAACGAGTGAAGACTTCTACTAGAAACTGAAGTAGTGGTTTGTCATAACTCAATTATAGAGTGTCATCGTAAACCAAATCAGTAAAATTAGTAATGTGAGAACATCCATCATATTCTGTGTTCGAATTCTGAGGCTAACAACTAACAAAAAAAAAAAAGTATAAGTCAGACCAAACATCTTTAAATCAGGGTTTGATAAATGGTAGAGAACAGTTTGTTACAACAAAAACTCGAAATGTTTCATTTGGAGTTTATGCAAAAAAATAGTAATGAAAATAAAAACGCAATTCTTATTGTTTCCCGATCACATAATTTTATTTCATTTACATTATTATATAATCAATACATAATCGCTAACAACATTCATTAATATAAAAGAAATTCAATATCTATTTCGAATTTTATTTTTTATCATCCATTTTAGTTATTTTGCAACAATTCTTGCATCAAATGAATACTTTCGATCTTTCAAAAAAAATGAATACTTTCGATAATTTATCATTTTCAAAAATCCTAAAAATAATATATAAATTTTATTTTATATTTTTAAAATTTTATTTTTTGGTTAATTTGAAAATGATAAATAATAGAAATTAGGAAAAAAATTGAATTTGAATTTTCTAATGATTTTTAGATTCACGAGGCAATGACATGACATGTTGACTAACGGTTAACGGTGTTGACCGTCTAAATTGACGGTCAAACTATGTGTCGGGCCAATTGAATCTATATGCTCCATAGTTAAGGTCAGGAAGTTAATTTTTGAAACCACGAGCCAAAATTGATTATATGGTCATAGTTCAGATCAAAATAAGATATTAACCCAACAAGAAATTGACGGGCACAGCTCATATCAAGTTAAAAGAGTAGAGATGAAACGATCAACTCAAAAATCATGAAAGGTACAGAAAGAATGCGACCATCTACCAATATTATCCCCTTTTTCAGTTTGATCTTTTTGACTCAATACGGCGAGACCATTTCATTACCACCTTAATTACACTACAATCACAGTCACGGATATGATATTAGAGCCATTTTCATTTATCAAATCAGCTCGCTACTGCCTAACCTACGGTCAAAGAATCGATCTTTACTGTATTTCATCATTAAAAGATAGTATTTTTCCGACCATCAGTGGTATATAAAGTCGACTGGACCAACTTTCCTGACAATAATTGCCGTCACGAAACCGCACTTCTGTAAAACTCAGAGAGCCAGAGCAGAGTGTGAAAAAAAACAGAGCATTTTCTTCTTCTTCTTTTTTTTTTCTCGACATGGGTCTCTGTATTTCCTCACACCCCAAAAGATCCGACCAGTTTCCGGCGACGGTGAAGGTGGTCAGCGCCCACGGCAAGCTGCAGGAGTTCACGCACCCGATCCGCGCCGGGAGAGTGGCGTCTCTGTCGCCGGCGGCGGCGGGGGGATGTTTCGTCTGCAGCTCGGAGTCGATGTCGATTGGAAAATTGGTTCCGCGGTTGGGAGACGAGGAAGAGCTGCAGCTTGGGCAGCTTTACTTCCTGTTGCCGGCCTACTTCGCTCGCAACCCGCTGTCCATTTCCGATCTGTGCGGTCTCGCCGTGAAGGCAAGCGCCGCTTGGAAAATTGCCTGATTGGACCCTTCTCTCTCTCAGTGCTCTGTTTTGCTTTCCACTGTCTGTAGACATGTAGTTCGTCATTGGGATTTTGGTTTTTGGGGTTTATTAGTTGGAAATATTTAGTGACTAACTGATTTTGATTCTGGAATGTTTCTTTTTTTTTTTATGTATTATCATTATTGCAATTAATGGACCAAATCTGACTTTTGGTCCGGACCATACCAAACTGAATATATCAGGACCAGTCATAAGTCTCGTGAATTTTAGAAAAGGAGAATGAACGAATTGAAATTTGGACCGGATCAAATCGGATAGAATACTATGACGATGATCATTGTTCGTAAAATGTCTTCTACTATAAGACCGCGATTCTCATGAGTTTGGCCCGTTCCAGACCAAACTTTTGCGGCTACCTACTTTTGGTACTATGTTAAGAATCAATCCGATCCAAAACCCAATAGCTAAAGTTGTTAAGAGAAACTTAAAAGTAAATTTTATGAAACACTCTAACGTGCTTTCTCAAACGAAAAATCTTATCATTAACCTCAAAACTTCTTGCCAAGTCCACCATGATGCGATTGAGTACGCGTCAACCTTCAACATTATAAAGATTCGAGCTCGGCGTTAGTTTGGTCGTTAAAACCTCTAATATCGTGTGACGAATGAATTCATCATAAATGGATAACAGAGATAGGTGGTCAATGAAGCAGAGACGTATGCGATCCTCCTGACCTCAGAGAATTGGAGAAGATCCTGCTGCCTTACATCATCATATAATTACAATATATGCATATCCTAACAACTTATGTTTGACAGTGGCAGCAGCATATCAGTATGTTTCATCATTAGTATAGTAAACCGATAATGGATAATGTGTTCTATGCATTTTATAATCTCCAAGTTTCGACCTTTGTTGACGGTATTTGGATGTAAATTTTGGTAGAAAGATGTTTGATAAGTCCTGTAAATTTTGGTCCTCTTGTTTTTGCAGGTGACCTTGATTGGTACTTCCGGACTTGCTGGATCTTATATTGAACAAAGAGCTTAAAAGTCCTGGAACCTGGGATCGGATACCTCAGTCGCGAGGGCTTTTTTCTAGCATGGAATCAGTGTGTTTACAATGGTTTCGATCAAGTTGCTGCTCTTTGAGACCTTTTCATTTGCAGTTGCAATGAAGTTCAATGAGAGCTTACCATTGAATCATACATTCATGGTGAAATACCAGTAAAACTTGGGGAAACATGATATAAGGAAACTATTCATCTTGCCATTCAGTAACACTGATAAAACAATGGTATTTGCTCTGAGAAAGCTGCAGAATTTATGTACAAATAGCCAATGCACAATTTCCATTTCATTTTCATCAATCTTGACACCATCATCACAGAAACCTATTACCCTTTCTCCTGAGATGACACGGCACACCAGAGGCAAACTGCCCAATTACAATATAACCATTACTAGGCACAAAAAACAGATTGGCGTTGGGTTAAGAATCTCTACTCTCCTAACATGGAAAATGCTTTCACTGATATCTCACCTTCCTACTTTACCCCTTTTTACAAAATGATGAACACACCTTTCCCTATAGAATTGATTCAAAAAAGCATATATATATCGAGCTCGACACCGACAAACTATTATATGGCAATGTCATCTAGCCAGCTCTTTCGAGATCAGGTACCGGAAACTGAAGTTATGTGGCATCCACTCGATGATCTTGCGAGGCTTTCCTAGCTGGCATTTCCTGACACATTTTCTCAGAGAATCGGGCAGAGACCCTTGGATCATTTCGACTACAGCGGGTTGACTTAGACCCGAGTCCTTTGCAAAAGTTTCGACGATCTTTGGTAGTAGGATCCTCTGGTCCTTTCGTACCCCAAATGTGGCTCGAATGTACTCGTCTTTCGCTGCTTCCAGCTCTTGATATACCGCCTTTGGCGTGTAGGCACGTACCTGAATCACGTGACCAGAAAGAACATCAAGATTTCGTTTCTTGGGACGAACTCAAGTCTCAAGCAGCAAGTTGAAAGTTTGGTTGTTCGAGGGAATGGCTTACCGCGGGGTCAGAATGGCTACCCGAGCTGAGTGCAAAATGCAACAGGGGTTCTGGGTGATCAATTGTGTAGCTTTGCCTTTCATCTCCCGACTTGAATTTGGATCTAGAAGGGATCAGTAACCTAATCCACTGTGATTATAAGGAGAGAAAAGAACAGTAAATTTTTTAGCTTCACAAGACGAATGAGATCAAGTTTGCGATATCAAAACGATTGAGAGGAAAATGGTCTCATTCTCAAATGTACCTGGCCAGGACGAGACATCCGGCATTGAAGGATGTTGCTCTGAATCGCGTCTGCACTGATTGTATGACCGCCAACATTATAAGCAGCCTGAAGTGAGCAAAGGAGTAAGAGCCAATAAAACATAACCTCATTGAATTTTTTTTTTTTCAGTTGAGAAAGGGGACATGGGTATTTACCTTTAACAGAAGGAAGAGTCTCTTGACATTGTTCTGTGGAATACCATATGCAAGAAACGCCTAATGGCCGGGGGGAAAACCAGTAAGGTCAACTGCTTAAAAAAGATCCACTGCATCCTATCCAGGAGTATAAACTCAAAAAAGCAGTGTAAGGAGAGAAAATTTTACATGCATCACTAGAGAATTATGAACATTGATCCAGAAAGCGAGCTTCTCTTCATGTTTCAGCTTCCTTGGGTCAACTCCCTCCAATCTACAAATCAATGATCTACAGAAAATAGTTCATCAAGGTTAGAAAGAGATCACATGACAACACAAGGTTCAAACTTTTTGGCATTATCTTTACCTGAAATTCTGCAGCAAGGACTCGACATCTCCCAACTTCTGATTATCCCTATAAATCCAGGGGACTTCGACCATCGTACTGTATGGTCCACTGAACTCCTTTAGTCCCTCAACAAGGAACGGGTTCTCTAGCCGTATGTCGAAGGATGAAGAATTGTTCCTGAACCCAGGACTCCACATATCACATTGTTCTTGTGGAGAAAATGCACTCATTGAGGACATCGACGATACTGGAGAAGACAAGCCGTTATTTGTCACCGGTGGGTCCGAAAGCTTGCAGTATATGGCAGACATGCAACGAATCATATCCTCAGAAAGCTTGTTAGGTGTGTCATGCACATGATCAGAGATTCTTGTCCCGAGGTGTTCCGCCAAACTGATCATATTCGTTGCATTTTGCGCATACTACATCACAGGACAGCAGGAAATTAGATTTTACACTAGGACCAATCGAGTAGTTAGGTAAAAGGGATGGAAATGAAGCTAGCTACCTCCATCATGGACAAAGGCTGCGAATGACAAGCACGGACAGCTCTTCCCAAAGATGAATCTGCTTCTGGAGGAGAAAGTCTTGCAGGAAATGCTGAGCATTGTGAGAGAGAGGATTGAGAGCGTTGGATGCTGGAGTCTAATAATAGTTTTTCCTTTGATGGGTTGTCCTGTGATTGAAGCGTTAATTTGTCTCTCGATGACATGACATTGGGTCTCGGGGGAACATTCTGGAATCTGAGCCTTGGAGTAGTAACAGCTGATTTGGAGCCTTCTTCCTTGCTGGATGGAGACACTGAAGATGTTTGCTGATCAAATGCTTTCCTGTACAATGAGAGGAGGTACTGTTCCAAATACACAACTTCGAGCTCTAGCACTGCTATTTCCTTGATAAGTTCTGTGGCTGGCTGGAATTACAGAGAGCACAATACAAAGTAAATTTTTTTTGCTAAGACCAACTTTGCCATGGAAGTATGTCTAGAAGCAGTAAAAGGAATCTGAGGTTTCACCTTCGGCATTAAGTCTTCAGGTATCTCCCCAAGGGAGGAGGTCCGGTAACCCAATGCCTTCTCCAGAGCACGACGAACCTCGAATTGGTCTTGCAATCTTTTCTCAAGCTGCAGAATCTGCAACAAACCATAGTTAACGAATAAGTTGAACCAGAGGCTTCAACTAGTTTCAGGAAAATGAAGGTTTGAGTCAACGACCTCTTGCTTCAAAGAACTACGGGCTTCAACTTTTGGGGATTGTTTTCTCTGGCTTTTGATAGACTCCTGTAGGTATCCCATATCCTGTGCATTAAACATCACACAATTACATCAATCACACATAAAACAAGATACTGTAGTTGTACACATTCTGAACCAGTGCCAAGAGGGGCAACTAGATGCCCTCTTTCAGCAAACAAGAAACAGAATCTGCAGATTGTAGTGCACATAGGGAAAATAAAGTCTCAAATAGAACATAATCAAGAATCAATCTAAATAATGCCTTGCTTTGTTTGCCAGCCCCTCATAAAACATTGGGGCTAAATTAGCTGGCACAAGCAAAACCCTCAACAACATTACTAATGCCAAGATTAAGAAAGCTGTTCCCTTTGACTCTCCAAAAAGGAAAACCCTTACAAGCTTGCTACGTTGTGAAGCTCCAAGCGAACTATCTGGTCCATCCTCTTTCAATCCTTTCTTGTCAGGGAAGCTGCTACAAGTAAAACACACAAAAAAATACAGTAGAACCATAATTATTTCTTGTCACAACAATCTGACTTCTCCAGCAAATTACGCACCAGAAGAAAAAGAGGAGGAAGAAGAAGAAGTCTAAATTTCAAAGCTACCTTCTACCAGAGGTCCATCTAGCAAACAATTTCCTAAAACCCATCTTCCTAAAACTGTTCTCATTTGCTACCCACGACCAACGGTAGCTCATTGATATTACAGAAATATATATCAGAGAGAAGGCCTTGTTGGAAGATGAAAAGAAGCCCACCACTTTCACTGGAGGGGAGTGTTCGTTTGTTGTTATCAAAATTCCATAAAAGAACTAAGGAAAACCTTGCCCCAGTTTGCTATAATGGCTAAAATACCTCCAAAAGCTCGGACCACAAGCACTACAGCCAAAAAAACATATTGTAGCCATCATGGTACCAGATTATTCACCTTGTTCTCACTCACACGCCAAAAACCCCCCATGATTCGTTCGGCAGCATATGCATAAGCATCTAAAATGCTTCCAAACAAGTCTACCTCAGAAATCCCTCCCACCAACTAAAAAGAGTAAGCAAAAGAAACTGGGAAAACTAGCTCTAGCTTACCTCTTTGAACGCTTGTGACCACAATCAACCACTCTCCCTCCCGCCATTTTCCCCCCTTTGCCGCCTTCTTCGAAACCCATCTGCCCAGAATCCAAATCCCCACCAAAAATTGATACAGCTAACAGAAAAACGTTGCATTTATGAGGGGGGAGAGAGAGAGCTGAGGGGAAAACCAGTATGAAAGTTACCACTTACCATTCCACTTCCAAAGCTCGGGTCTTTTCCCCAGAGAGACAACGACCCAGATTGTGTGGACAGCTGATAATGTCAAACACGCCAAATGGGTTTCACGGGTAAGGCTTAATTAAAGGGTCCGAAACCTTGTGTACTAGTTTTCAATGGCTACCCAGAGTGAGACTGGAAGAAGCAATGAGTTAGGAAAAGAGGGGAAAGAAAAAGGGCCCGTCTTTCAGCTGCCACCAAAATTTGTTTTTCACAAACAAAGTAAACAAAAGATTGAGGCTTTTGACCAGGGGAAAGATGAAATATAAAGGGGGGAAAAATTATACTCTTCTTCTTTACAGATAAACCAGCTTTTCCCTCGTCTTCTCCCCTCTGTTTTTTGCTTGGCATGAAACCATGAAGAACGAGTTTAGGAGTGGCCTCGTGTGCCCTTTTAATTGCCAAGGCTTTGCCCTTTTGCTTTGTTTGGAGAGACGTAAGAGCGTAGACCCTCTAAAAGGTCAAAATGTAGACGAAAGAAAGAAAAGGTGAAAAGAGGGGAAAGTTGGAAAAGTGACGACCTACAGAGAGCTAAATAGTAGTAGTGGCTATAACAATGGCTGCCACAATAATCCAAAGGTAGTGAAAGGAAGAAAGAAAAAGAGAAATAAATCTGAGTTTTGCAATTAAGTCCAAAGAAGGTCTAAACCCAAGTTTCCATATTAATTTCCATAATTCCTTTCATTTTTTTCAGAGTGTTGGCAGGCAAGTGGGGGGAGTTGGTGACCTTCTCCCTCAACTCTTTGCTCAATTGCTCCCATCTTCTTTCTCATACAAGCATGGCAAATGGCAGCATCTATGGACTATGGGCACCATTTTCATGTAGAAAAATTGTTTTGTACGCCTCAAAGTTGCGAACTTCTTTATTTAGGGTTGATCATTAAATGTCTTGTATTGAAGAATAATAATTGGGCAATTCCAAAATCAATAACTAGTTAGCTGTTCTTTTAACCGAGAAGTAATTAGTTTCACTGTCATACAAAAATTTGGATGAGAAATAAGGGCGATGAAATACATTGATATTTGTATTATTATTGAATGAATGTCTAATGTCGGGATCAAGAATAGAAATAACATGGGTATCCAACGGAAGGGACAAACCCTAGTCAGCTAGGCAATTAGCTAAACAGTTGCATTAACGATAAATATGGATGATACACGCTTCAACAGGGAACGAAATTGGAGTACGAGCCACGAGGGATGTATGTTGGTGAATCGGTTCATCGTGATTCCTAATGAGGGCCACCGCATCAAAAAGAGTTAAGTTGCGCTTCCACCTTGCGATGATTGATGCGCCAAACCATCTCAAATCTATCTAGTTATATGTTTTAGCTTTATTGAATCTTTCAAGACAAAAGAAATAAATGAATTGAAACAATATATGATCAAGTTGAATCAATTTGATATGATTTCGTATCCAATCCGACCATATACCAACTTCTACCTCAAACCCATTAATCATCTTGATGTAGAATGATCCACTTTGTGAGTAAATGAGAAGGGGTATCCCTCTAACCCAATGTCAACAAATTGTGGACCTTAATAATAATGAGATATATGATGGAAACCCATGAAAACAACACTTCCAACGACACCATAATTAAGAGCTTGAACTTTTCCCTCCCCACCTTCAACTCCATTAGTTTTTCTTCCTTTTCCCCTCGAGCAAGGAAAAAGTATGGTGAATGTGAATGCTTCCAAACACAACGGGATTAAGTTATAGCATGGATCAAGGCCAAAAAAAAGTGCAAAAGGGAATGAAAAGAAGGAAGAGGAAAAAGGATAAATGTCCAAATGGTAACTTGCTGAAAGGGGATCTTCAGAAAAAAAGAAGAACACAATAAGCCTTCAAACCCAAAAAGAAAAAGGCCTAAGATTTAAAGATTCAACCTCAAAAGGGATGAAAGGAGATAACTGTTAAGACATTGGATGCTAGTACTAGTAGTAGTAGTAACAACAAAAGAAGGAAAACAGGGGAGGAGGTGTGTTTTTTTCTCTCTTTTGTCTTGATGGTCGTCTCTTTCCCTTTTCTTCTTTATGTTTTGGTGGGAAAACATAATTTTGTGGGGCTAATGGCTAATAGAATAGGGCATAAGAAGATACCTAATCTTTGTCTTGAGGTGTCCATGAAACTAACCCTTGTCACAGAATCGTCTCTTAGTTGTTTTCAATGGTCCAATCTTTGACATTATGCCAATATAAAATACATCAAAAGGAAAAGGAAAGGTGACTGAAATCTGCAGTTTGTGCTTCTTTGTATATGTATGCTGGCATTGCTGTTGTTGGTAGGTCTATTTTTCACCTGATATCTTGCTACTGGGTATAAGAGAAATAAGTACATGAACTAACTATACTTGCTCCAACTTATGGCTGTAAAATAAGCGAGAAGGGACGGCAAAGATAATGAATCGTAAGATTCACACGGGAGAGCACCTTGTCTCTGTATATTTCTCTTCATACGCATAGATATAATTGCGAAACTCTCAAATAAGGATCTTCATAGAATTAGGAATAATGATAGTCATAAGATATTCGTATTCTTGGGGTAGGTTATGTTAACTTAGATGCTATAAGCTTTAAAAAAAACCCTAGGTCGAATTTTGTTCAAAAAGATTTGAGCTATGTTGGGAACTTGATGTCCAATGAAGTTATAGACATTAATCAATTTCTATAAAAAAAAATCCACGGAGTAGACACCTTTTTTGGTGTGACAATGTGCAAAATGGGTTGGATAGGTTAGGCAGTTTGGTTTTCGATTTAGATGTGTATCGTGTCATCTTATTAGAGAATTCATTTTATTTTGTGTACAACGGTTCAGATAACATAACATATCAAGAAGACAACTTAAATGAGAAATGGATGGTAATGGACAAAATGACTTTCGTTAGAAGCAAACTAGCAATACGAGGTACTAATTTGTTGGAAATCAAAGATAAGCGTCTATGTTGTTAATAACCCAAAACATAAATGACTGCCTCTATCATTAACCCGTTGAAAATTTGATATGCAGAGTTCAATAAATTATATTAAAAAGGGTCCAAAGTTTGAGAGATCCCACCTAGAACTACAAAAACAAAAGGTTCCCCACTTCGATGTAAATACTAGTTAATTTTTCACATTCACCAACCGTTCTTAATTAATTAGGTCCAATAATGTAGTAAGGTTCAACGTTAAGTGATATTATTCCATCAGAGATGATTATACAAATTTTCTGAACACTGAAATTCTCAGAAAACTAACTGGGAAAGACAATTTGATGGGTCAGTCATCTGGTATGATTTTTATTATAGTGTCCTTATCATCTTCTTTCTTTTTATAATGGTCCTTATCATCTTCTTATGACCAAGAAATTTGTTAACAGACAGATCATAAGGCCGCTCGACTTTTGGTTCGGGTGTTTAATAAACGAGAAATGTGTTATTGGAGTAGGAATAAAATTGTTATGCTATAGTGATTCTAACCTCAAGTCACTAAATTGTTGTCTCACAAACAAGTCTTATTGTTAGGCTAGAATATCTTTCACTGTACTTATGAGTTTAGAATGGACCATGGATAATACTAGATACCAAGTTGCACTTTTATGTTGAAAACTGGAGTGAGGAGAAGCAAAAAACCGGAGCTTTTTTAAACATATCTTGTTATTCGTTCTTTAGGTAACTGTTAGAGTCCCGACTCGACCAATAAGGACAAACAATTTCTCTTTTTTTCTCTTTTTGTGTTACTTGGGTTAATAATTTGCAGTGAATTTCGCAAAATGACTGATAAGAATCATGACCACCTAAATAAGAACATAGTACGTAATAAATACTGTCCTGACTTAAATGGTTAAACCTCAAATATAGTCCATCAATCCATGGAAATTGATGAACCACACACTACTAGTCCCAATTAACTATTGGAGTTGATGATGAATGATTATTCATTGAAAGTGTTTATAGTGCTAATAGATACAGTAATCAATGGAACTTCCACTTTATCTTATTAGCCAAATGAGTGTTTAATTTGATTTTTGTTGGCACAAAGTCAGTCAGATTTGACAGGGTGCCAACTGGCTTCAGAAAAGACAGATCCCACAGACTAAATATATATGGGTTTATTGCACCTCCAAATTTTCTATCCAATTTATCTGACAGACATGCATGCTTGACCTAATATATGTAGTAGATCAGATGAAGGAAACAGTTGAGTTGTTGTTGTTGTTGTTGTTAATCTAACTAATTTCTTGGATTACTTAAATTGACTTCCCTTAATACTAGTTAAAAAATCTGAGGAGGTTGTTGGGTCATTTTCATTACAATAATCATTTTGTCACTAAGGTGGCTTGTCACATAATTAGTTAAAACGTGTATAGTTGTCTGAGTTTCATCTTTTATAGAACACTTTATTTCAATCACCGACTCACCTACATAATCCTTCGAAAATTGAAGAGTGGTTTCATTAGCGAACCTTGTATGCCAAATTAGGGGTGGGCATACGGTTCGGTAAAACCGAACCTAACCGAACCGAACCGAATATAAACCGAACCGAAACCGAATTAATGTTATTCGGTTCGGAATTCGGAAGAGAAAATGGCATATTTCGGAAATCAGGGTCCTTTCGACCGAACCGAATTTCCGAATTCCGAACCGAAAAACCGAATTATTATAATTGCAAGCTTTAAATGGTGGATTTTTATGTTTCTACTTATTATGAGACTTAAATATTTGAATCATGTTAGTGTTTTATGACTTATGTGTTGAAATGTTTGATTTTATTATTGATGATGCATATTTATTGTTCACATTATGGGTGAAAAATAATTTAAAAAAGAGAAGATACAAGCTAACCTAACTATTTCGGTTTTGTATGAAAAACCGAACCGAACCGAATTATAATTCGGTCTGAACCGACCGAACCGAATTATAATTCGGTTCGAATTCGGTTTGAAGTTTGCTAGAATTCGGGGACCCGGTATGCATAATTTCGGTTCGGTTTGAACCGAACCGACCGAATGCCCACCCCTATGCCAAATTAAAGCTAATTCATCATATGCTTGGAAAAGGACTGGTGTATGTATATTATTATACACTTTTGATTAACTCAACTGTTAGTAACATGGGTTAATGGGTCGGTGTGGATATGGTAACTGTTTTGTCACCGAGGTGTCTTGTCACGTAACTAGTTGAAACATTTAGTTGTCTGAGTTTCAGCTTTTCAGAACATTTATTATTCGAGTCACCTGCATAATCCGTTGATGAGAATCTGCGATCATCCTTTTTAGCATTCGTTTCCGATCGGTGTTACGACTACATAAAATTGTTGGAAGTGAATAATGGTTTCACGAGTGAACCATATCGAAAACCAGTTCAAACCAATAACTACAATGATCCAAATAACCATTCAAATCAGCATGGAATTTCCCCTCATCATTCGAACAAAAACTCAAATCCCCGTTGACTTCTCGAGGGCCGCCACGAAAGAACCAAAAGGAAGGCCGCTGCCGGTACGTTGCCGCAGCAGGACTCAGTTATCAAGGAATCAATCGAAAAACCAAACCTCCAGCATACAGCAGATCATATATGTATATTAGGTTTTTTTGCACAGAGTTCAAGTGGGGAAAGTTTGAAAAAAGGCAGGGCAAAAACATGAAACACCAGTTCCCTATGTTGTTTTTTGTTTTGTCACTATTTTAAAACACACCGTGTGTGGAATTCGAAGTACAGAATCATGTCTTAATTATTATCCTCGTGATGATCATCGTAAAGGGTTCTTCTTCTTCTTCTTCTTTTCCACCTTGAAAAGAATGGTAAGATTAAGAAATTAGAGAACCAGCTAGAAAAGAATGCAGTGTCTTTTCACTTGCATGATAGTAATGTAACCATGGAGTGTTTTCTGCAATTTCCATGATTTCTCAGGCTAGAAAATGACAACTCTCTCATTACCCATACACATCATTGCTTTGAAAGGAGGATCTATGTTCTTTGCAGTCTGTTCACCTTCAAGTGTGATTTTGGTTTCCTCATCATCATAAGGTTGTAATTCAGGTGTTTAGAGCATTGGACTCGCTTGAAAAAACGTGTTAGATTCGATGAATCCATCTTCCCGTTGTAATTCAAGTGTCAAAAGTATGAGATTTGCTTAGCAAAAAAAGTTGTGTTTAGATCCACCCTCCAATCATGAATCGTGTTCCTTAGAATGTATCATTTTACTCTTTTTTACAGATAAAAACTCGAGTTATTCACGAGGCAAACAAATTCTCGATTTTTAGATAAAATAGTTTTTGACATGATATCATAGTTTTCAACGACCTGAAATTTTCACATTTGGATGTTAGTAAATTGTACAAGATTTATGATTGAATTGTTGAAGGTTGAAGAACAGCAGCAGCAGCCTGAAGAATCCGAATCCGATCTGGAGAAGGATTTGTTAGGGCGCCAAGTTTAAATATCAGAGTCAAATAAAGAAACGCTGTCGTTTCAGTTAGTAGAGTCAGTCGATTGGTTTATATCTGTTTTAGTCCCTATCTGTGTAGTGAGTACAATTGAGTCCTGTTAGTGGTTAGTCTTGTTAGAGGGTTTGTAGCTGTTAGTTGAGTGATGGTTGCTGATTTGTAGGAACCATAAGTGAGAGAGTGGGGTTGTGCAGAGTCACGAGCACAGGGGTTTATATTCTTGTTCATTTGCCAATAATAAAGATGTCAGATTGCATCATATTGAGTTAACATTGTGGTATCAGAGCTCAAGCAAGCTGTAACCAGAAAAGCTGTCAAGCAAAGAGAGATAGAGGGCTTTCAAGCAAAGAGTGATAGAGATAGAAGTCTGCTTTTGATTAGTGCAGACTGGGTTGGGAAACACGAGAGTTACTGTGAGCTATTTCAATTCAGGGTGAGAGTCAACTGCTGTCAAGTAGTTGTGAATCTGTCAAGATGAGTGATTCAGGGAGCTTTGCTCAAGTAGGTCTTCCTCGCTTTGATGGAGACTATGATCACTGGAGTCTCCTTATGGAGAATCTGCTGAGGTCAAAGGAATATTGGCCTGTGGTTCGTGATGGCCTGAAAGAACAGAAGGAGGGAGAAGAAGTTTCTGAAGCTGAAGTCAAGGCAAGAGATGATCAGTTGCTGAAGGACTTGAAGGCAAAGAATTATCTCTTCAACTCCATTGACAAGTCCATCCTCAGGACTATCTCCAATAAAGGTACTGCCAAAGATCTATGGGATTCAATGAAGCTGAAGTATCAGGGCAATGCTAGGGTTCAGAAATCAAATCCGCAGGCTTTAAGAAGGGATTTTGAGATTATAGAGATGAGAGAGGGAGAGTCTGTGAATAGCTACTTTAGCAGAATCATGACCATAGCAAATGCCATGAGAAACTGTGGGGATGAGATGTCTGATGTGAAAATTGTAGAAAAGGTGCTTAGGACTCTCACAGACAGGTTCAATTATGTGGTTTGTTCCATTGAGGAGTCTAAGGACATTGAGGAGCTTTCTGTAGATGCTCTTCAGAGTTCTTTGGTTGTTCATGAACAAAAATTCAGGAAAAGGGGGTCTGCTGATGAGGATCAGGTGCTCAGAACTACTCATGAGTTTGGCAGTAGGGGAGGAAGAAGTCAAGGTGGAAGAGGTTTCTTTCCAGGAAGAGGTAGAGGAAGAAGTGGTGGTAGAGGATGGAATAGAGAAGCTGTGCAATGCTATAAGTGCCACAAGCTGGGGCACTACAGAAATGAGTGTCCAGAATGGTACTCAAATCAACAAGTCCATTTCTCTAGCACCAGTCACACTCAAGACACCAAGGCTTATGGAGATATGACAGATGACATGTTGCTGATGGCCTTTGTGGAGGAAGAGTCATTGAAGGAGGCAGATTCTGATTGGTGGTTTCTTGACTCAGGCTGCTCAAATCATATGACAGGAGAGAAGAGATGGTTCACAGAATTGGATACTGGATTCACTTGTAATGTCAGGCTTGGCAATGATACAAGACTGAATGTAGCTGGGAAAGGAAGTGTGAGGTTGGTGGTCAATCAGCTTTCAGTAGTGGTTCAGGAGGTATTCTATGTGCCAGGACTAAAGACTAATCTACTGAGTGTTGGCCAGTGGCAAGAAAGGGGCCTATCATTCCTAATTCAAGAAGGGTTCTGCAAGATATTCCATAAAGACAAGGGGCTCCTGCTGCAAACTGAGATGAAAACAAACAGAATGTTTGTTCTTCACACCACAGCACACAAAGAGAATCAGGCTTCAGATGTGCAGTGTCTTCAGACTGGGAATGCTTCTGAGTCACAGCTAAGCTTGTGGCACAGGAGATTTGGACATATCAGTCCTCAGAGTCTTCAGCAGTTACAGAAGAAGGAGCTGGTACAAGGGTTACCCCAATTGCAAGGCAACACAGGAGTGTGCAGTACCTGCCTAACTGGGAAGCAGCACAGGAATTCTTTTCCAAAAAGGAGTCAGTGGAGAGCATCTCAGAAGCTGCAATTGATTCATGCAGACTTGTGTGGTCCAATCACACTAGCTTCAAACAGTGGCAAAAGGTATATATTTACCCTAACTGATGACTATAGCAGAAAATTGTGGGTATACTTCCTAGCTGCTAAGTCAGGAGCTTTGAACTGGTTTAAGAAGTTTAAGGTTCAAGTTGAGAAGGAGAATGGATTATATATCACATGTCTCAGAACTGACAGAGGAGGGGAATTCATGTTAACTGAATTCAAAGAGCTTTGTGATGAAGCTGGTATAAGGAGGCAGTTGACAGCTGCTCTCACTCCACAACAGAATGGAGTAGCTGAGAGGAAAAATCGAACAGTGATGAATATGGTGAGATGCATGCTTCAGGATACACAGGTGCCTACTGTTTTCTGGGCTGAAGCAGTTACCTGGGCCACACATGTACTCAACAGAAGTCCTACAAGTGCTAATCAAGGGAAGACTGCACAGGAACTCTGGACTGGTAATTCACCATCAGTTCAACATTTCAAAGTTTTTGGTTGTGTAGCCTATGTACACACTCCTGATCAGAAGAGGAAAAAGTTGGACAGCAAAAGTTCACAGTGCTACTTTCTTGGGGTTTCAACTGAGTCTAAAGCATATAGACTATTTGATCCTGCTACAAAGAAGATTGTAGTGAGCAGGGATGTTGTGTTTGATGAAACCAAGGGTTGGAAGGAAGGCTCAGAAGAAACAGAAGATCCTAAACTGGTCTGGGATGGAAGTGAGGAGCCATGGGATTCCTCAGACACTGAAGAAGAAGTCACTGCAGACACTGAGGCTGCTGTCAGTGAAGAACCTGATACTCCAAAAACACCAGTAGCTGAGGATCCTGAAAATGAATCTGATGAAGATGGTTCTGGGTCTAATACTGATGTGTTGGGCTTACCTCCCAGGTCCAGACATCCACCCTCTCACCTATCCATCTATGACTGCAGCTTTGCAGACACTGACTGGAGATTGATGCTGGCTATCACTGATGACCCTCAGAGTTTTGAAGAGGCATACAAAGATCCAAGGTGGAGGAAGGCAATGGATCTGGAGTTTGAATCAATTGAAAGAAATCAAACTTGGGAGCTGGTTGATTTACCAGAAGGAGCAGTGGCCATTGGATGCAAGTGGGTCTACAAAACAAAACTGAAGGAGGATGCTTCTCTGGACAAAAGAAAGGCCAGATTAGTAGCCAAGGGATTTGCTCAGAAGGCTGGAATTGACTACACAGAGGTGTTTGCTCCTGTAGCCAGATGGGACACAATTAGAACCATACTGGCTTTGGCTGCTTATCATGGCATGACAGTCTACCAGTTAGATGTCAAATCAGCTTTCCTTCATGGAGAGCTTACAGAGGATGTTTACCTGGAGCAACCTCAAGGTTTTGAAGTTGCTGGGGAGGAACATAAGGTATATAAGCTCAAAAAGGCCTTGTATGGGCTGAAGCAGGCTCCCAGAGCATGGTATAGCATAATTGAAGGGTACCTGCAGAAAACTGGGTTTGAGAGGTGTCCACATGAGCATACACTTTTCATCAAGAAGAAGGATTCAGGTATTCTTATTGTGTCAATATATGTGGATGATGTGCTGTATACAAGCAATTGTGCAGAAATGATTGCTGGATTCAAGAAGGCCATGGAATCTGAATTTGAGATGACAGATTTGGGAAGGATGAGATACTTCCTGGGAATTGAGGTGGTGCAATCAGAGAAAGGAATCTTTATTTGCCAACAGAAGTACATCAAAGAAGTTCTGGAAAGATTCAAACTAGCTGATTGCAACTTTGTTAGCAATCCAATTGCACCTGGGATCAAGCTATCTAAAGCTGGGGATGGAGTTTCAGTTAATCCCACAAAGTATAAACAACTCATTGGAAGCCTACTCTATGTCACTGCAACTAGACCTGAGGTGATGTACTCTGTCTGTCTTCTAAGCAGGTTCATGGAATCTCCTACTAGACAGCATCAACTGGCTGCTAAGAGGGTGCTGCGTTATCTAAAAGGGACTACAAAGTCTGGAATCTGGTACAAGAGAAAGGAAGGAGAAGACAGACTGCTAGGGTACACTGACAGTGATTATGCTGGAGATGTTGATGACAGAAGAAGCACCAGTGGCTATGTGTTCTTCCTTGCAGGTGGAGCAATCTCCTGGGCCTCTAAAAAACAACCAGTAGTCACACTCTCTACCACAGAAGCTGAGTTCATTGCTGCAGCATACTGTGTAGCTCACTGTGTGTGGCTGAAGAGGATTCTGGAAAGCTTGGGTTGGATCTCGAGTGCAGAAGGCTGTACAACTATTCTCTGTGACAACAGTTCAGCAATTAAACTATCCAAGAATCCAGTGCTGCATGGAAGAAGCAAGCACATTGATGTTAGGTACCACTATATCAGAGATCTGGCTAAGGCAAAGGTTGTAGAACTGGAGCATTGCAGCACTCATGAACAAGTGGCTGACATCATGACAAAGCCACTGAAACTAGAGAGTTTTCAGTTCCTGAGGAGTAAGCTGGGAGTGTATGATCTTGCAGAGTTCATGGAAGAAGAAGTGAACTGAAGCTTGGTTCTGAACCGGCTTCAGTTCAGGGGAGGATTATGTTGAAGGTTGAAGAACAGCAGCAGCAGCCTGAAGAATCCGAATCCGATCTGGAGAAGGATTTGTTAGGGCGCCAAGTTTAAATATCAGAGTCAAATAAAGAAACGCTGTCGTTTCAGTTAGTAGAGTCAGTCGATTGGTTTATATCTGTTTTAGTCCCTATCTGTGTAGTGAGTACAATTGAGTCCTGTTAGTGGTTAGTCTTGTTAGAGGGTTTGTAGCTGTTAGTTGAGTGATGGTTGCTGATTTGTAGGAACCATAAGTGAGAGAGTGGGGTTGTGCAGAGTCACGAGCACAGGGGGTTTATATTCTTGTTCATTTGCCAATAATAAAGATGTCAGATTGCATCATATTGAGTTAACATGAATATCTCTCAACATCTCGAGTCATTGAGACTAAACGACTCCTGACGTGGTATTAGAGAGGTTTCCATCACCGAGAGATCTTGTGTTTGAACTATGCACAACCCCAAAGTCTCATATGGTTAAAGTTTCAAAACAACCAAACTGACCAAATTGTTCTTGACCTGGTATCAGAGCTTTCGAAAACTGAGAGGTTTTGTGAGTGCTAATCAATAAATTTAAGTCTATTTTTTTTGGACAGTATGTAACAGAACAATGCAAGAACAGAGCATCGAAATCCAGCAAGTATAACTATGTCTCCTCCCAGTCTCAGCAGGCCTTCTCATTCCAAACTCAATACATCCCACCTTAACTATAGACTGATGGGTTCATGAGTGCACTTACAGAATGTACAGACAACAAATTGACCAAATGGCAAGAATCCAAAGGAAAAGAAGGAGCACCATTATCAATTCAGTGATTCCATACTTCCCCTGTTCCTAGATCTATAATCACATACAAATACAAATACAACAGTTCTCTATAACACAATGGAGAGACACTGAGATTTGCCTCGAGTCGATCAACAGTATCCCATAAAATATACAGAGGAAGCTACTAGCTAGCTAGAGAGGGTTTGTCGTCTGGTGGCAATAATACGCAGAAATTTGTGCATCAAACTTGGATTATTAGCAGTAGTGGAGGGCAATTGAGAGAGCTGTTCTTCTGTTATAATACATATTGGCACTCTGTTAACTAATTGCCTTTTTGGGTTGTGAAGAATCCCAGAGAAGAGAAGAAAGGGAAGAAAAAGGTGGGAACTTTCCAAAGAGAATTGGACAATGCAGTCGATGCCAATCATAACCCAGCAAAAGCCAAAAAGCCAAAGAGGTATCTTCCTCTGGCTTTCTTCTACCCCCCACTTCCATTTTCATTGTCCCCACTGCCACTCCCAGCTTTAGCTTTTCCCCGTTCTCGGTCTCATGCGGGGGACAATAGCATATGCATAATAATAGTCACTTCATGTTTGCCAAACTCTCCAAAATAGTCCCCTGACATTTTGTTTCTTTAGTTACCAAATTGGTGACTTAAACTACGATTGAGTGGACAGACCGATTAACGATTTTACCATGTGCATTCTTCTTTAGTGAGTTCTGGAAGATGGAAGTACGTGTAGACCGAGTAATGAATAGTGGGTTAGTGATGAGAGAGCGCTTTGAGAATGTCGACTTCATGAAGTATACAACGAAATAATGACCTGTAGTAATCCTGCTAGAGTGACCAAAACAATAGTGTGATTGAGTCTCAGCGAGTCCGTGCGAAAACCCTCTTTCCCATATCTCGTAATTATCATTTGTAATTTTCTTCAGACATATATTAGTTATCGGAGAGACGGAGACTGGATGCATTGGGGAGAAAAGAAGATAACAATTTATGAATAATTACTTACTTTCAGCTTTGGATAGGATAATAAAAGAGTTTTCTAGCTTGGTAACTAGAAACGTTGCCAGTTGCCACCCATTGTTGGTTTGATAACGAGAGATTTTGTCTAGTAATGATTCAGAAAGATTCAATGACTGTTTTGACATTATGCCAAAGTTGAGTGACCATTGTGCGTTTAGCCCCCTCATCCATCCTTTTCCTTCCTTTTACTTCTTGGGCCTGTACCATGAAATGGTCCAAAAGCCATGGAGTGGGTTATTTAGCCGTGAGGTAAGGGGCGAGAGAGGGCCCAACCTATTTACTTCATTCAAATGTTCCTTTCCTTCTTTGTATTCTTTGGTTTGTTGGTAGTATTAGTTACAGAGCGGTTCATTTGGTGGCTTCTCATGCTCTGTTTTTGTCGCCTCAAATATTATCGAGATTCGACTTTGTTATTTGCTTCGGAGTAGACAACTGTTGTATGTTTACAGATCTTTGTATTTCCCTCTCTTTCAGAGTGATCTAATGACAAAAAAAAAATGTTCCTTTCCTTCTACCTATGCTACGTACAAGTTTGAAGTTCACACTTCACAATAAGTTTACGATCACCTCCGGCCATAAATGTTGTTGGAGGGTCCGGTACCCGACAGCAATTTCGTGTTGATGCCTTCGATCGACGCAAATTTAGAGTTTCACAATGTCCCTCGTACGGTAAACTGAGTGGTTTGCGAAGTGACATAAAATGTTTTTTGTGTGTCTAGTTTAGAATTTGAAGGTTTTTTATTCTAGAAGGTGAGTTTGTTATGGAACAATTCAATTATCACATTGTATATACAATGAAAATGACCATTGTATATAAGTGTCTATGAAATCTTTTAGCGAGGATACCCAATGATATATGCGTGTGTGGTTGACATAACGCAGACAATATCGTACTAATTGAGCAACCGATCTAACAACTAGTATGCGAGATTTGGTTTGGATCCAGGGTGGTGGACTTCAAGGTGGGCCTTTATTCTAAGACCTCGGGATTTGAGATCACATCGGGTGAATAAAGTTTCGCATCTAGCATATCAACGAGAGATTTGCATTTGGTAAATCCTTATGTCAAGCAAAATCTTCTATACAAGGTCTAGTCTAGCTGATCAATAAATCGCTGAGGGGAGAACATGAACTTCGTGGTCCTTGTATTGAAGGGAGAATTATTTTGAGACACTCACGTCGTATATACAAGTGTAAAATCTGTGATGCAAGGTGTCTGACTAATCAAGAAAATCGATGAGCGGAGAACATGATGTTTATGGCCCTTGTATTGAGGGGATGATTGTTATGTGACACTCCAAGTATCACACCGCGTATATACAAGGGAAATGACCATCGTATATAAGTGTCCACCAAGCTCCACTAGTACGAAACCTTTCGGGATATCCAAAGGTAGTTCCGTGAGGCTTGGTCCAAAAAGAACAATATCATACTAATGGAGCACTCAATCCAACAACTGGTATAAGAGCTTTGGCTCAAGTCCAAAGCGATATACTTCGGGTGGACCCTCATTCGGAGATCTCGAGATTAGAGATCACATAAGATGGATCAAAGGTCCACATTTGACGAATCAAGATTCGCATATTACCGATCAACACGAATATGCATATTGTAAATCCTTGTGTCGAGCAAAATCCTCGGTACAAGGTTTCTGGCTGATCAAGGTAATCGTTGAGATTAAGAGACAAAATCCGTTGTCCTTATCTTGAGCTGATAATTGCTATGAGACAATTCGATAATCAATTATATTTTCTTTAAGATCCCTCGTAAACAAATGAACTACTTTTCATTTTTCTACAACTCAGTCTGGACATAAATAATGCGACAAGTCTCTTTGGTTATATATTATGTCAAATTGCTTTACGAGTGAAATACAATCTTCAATGTTAGACTTTTGATTTTGAGTCTTTTCTCCAATGGAAATGTCAATTATTTTTTGCTTCTGCGTGCATGGAAATTTCTATTTTTACGTTGCTTTTCCTCTAAAGAGAGCTCTTTCGCGGAATAAAGCGCCCCCCAGAAAGAAAACAAAAGCTTGGTCGCTAAAGGACTAAATATACACAGCAGGGAGTTGCTAAAGGTCGCCCTTAAAATTGCTAAAGGTCGCCCTAAAAAGAATCAAAGTTACACTTTTACCCCCTTAGCTTCTTTACCTTCCCTTTATCAAACAAACACCACTTGGACTAAAAAAACACTATCTAAGAAGAGAAAAATCCATCATCGTCATTTTGAAGCCGATATCGTCGGAGTAGCGACTCCGACGAGGTAAATACATTAACTGAAAAACGAAAAAAAAAAAAGGGAACCGCAAATCACCTGCGGTTGGACCATGGCTGGACCGCAAATGACCTGCGGTTGGACCATGGCTGGACCGCAAATGACCTGCGGTTGGACCATGGCCGGACCGCAAATCACCTGCGGTTCAACCATGGTCCAACCGCAGGTCAATTGCGGTCCACCCATGGTACAACCGCAGGTGATTTGCGGTCCGGCCATGGTCCAATCGCAGGTCACTTGCGGTTGGGCATTTTTTGGGTTTATTTTTTTCGTTGAATAATTTTCTATTTTTTATATGATTTATGATTTTTTCGTTTGAATTATTAATAATGGATTATTAATAATAGAGTACATAAAGTAATTAATTTAAGATTTCCATGTAATCATTATTTACGTTACGTTCTATGTAATCATTATTTACATAAAAGTAAATAATTAATTAAGGTAAAATTATTAATAATTAAGTAGATAAACGAATTACTTTTAAATTTTGATTATTAAAATGTTTAATTTTTTTATTATGTTCTTTAAATTTTTTATCATTAATTAACATTTATCGAAAACGTTTTTCAAATTTTTATATCATATAACTAATTTTTTATTATTAATAACATTTATTTAAACACAGAATATTAAAAAACAGAATTAAAAAAAAACGACCGCGGTCAAACCGCGGTTAGACCGACGGTCAACCGCGGTCAACGCGCGGTTGAACCGACGGCTGACCGCGGTCAAAGCGCGGTTTGACCATTGGTCAATCGCCCTTTGACCGCGGTCAGCCGTCGGTTCAACCGCGCGTTGACCGCGGTTGACCGTCGGTCTAACCGCGGTTTGACTGCGGTCGAAGTTTTTTTTTTTTTTTTAGCTTCTTCTTCTCCGGCGCGACTGTGGAGCGCGAGATGCAGAGGGTCGGCGACGGGACGAGGCGGGCGGCGGGACGAGCGGGGATTGGCGGGCGGCGGCGGGACGACGGCGACTGGCGGGCGGCGGCAACTTGGCGGGCCGGCGGCGGGTTGCAGAGGTCTCCGGCGGCAGGTTGCAGAGGTCTCCGGCGGCGGGATGCAGAGGGTCTCCGGCGGCGGTTGATTTTGCAGAGGGAGAGGGTGGAAGGATGAAGGGGCTGTTTGGTTGGCCTATTTTTTAAAATTTCATTAAGGGTATATAGGTAAATTGAATTGTAAGTTAGGGCGACCTTTAGCAATTCTTAGGGCGACATTTAGCGATTCAGCATTTTTATACCTACGGAGACGATAGAGGAAAAGGAAGCCATGCATTAAAGTTGGCCTCCAGTCTCGCAACTCATTGCTCCCAATGCCTACAAAATCTTTGAATTTGTCTTTTTGGTCATCTTTTTTCCTTTGGCATCCCTTTCTCCTTTGTAAAAACTAGAAACCCAACGATGCTTCTTTTGTCATGAACTAGTTGATCCCAATAACTCGAGTTGTTGGGAGAGGTTCAATCGTGGATCATATACCATAACACTAACACGCCCCCTCAAACGAAAGCCACTCACAAGGGCTTGAAGTTTGCACAGGTCTGAAGACAAGAATACCATGTGCTTAACAAATGGGGGTCACCGGGAATCGAACGCAAGACCTCTCGGTCACAGAAGGCTCTGATACCATGTCATGAACCAGTTGATCCCAATAACTCGAGTTGTTGGGAGAGGTTCAATCGTGGATCATATACCATAACACTAACATCTTTAAACTACATATACGTATCTTCTTCTCACGTGGACGAAGATTCCAAACGGTCTTAAAATTAAGTACACTCTGTTTTCCCCCCTTCCTTTCTCATTAGGTGACAGACTAACAGAGATTAGAAGCATAAATTACATTAGTTTTGTTTTTACAGTACATAACCTCCGAACATATATACCAAAAAAAAGTTAAATTACTTTCTGAAAAGATCGTAAATATGGCTGCAATGGTTGATGGCGGTGCTCTATACATATGCACATCATAACCTCACATAATTATGAGTCACGGATTCAAAATTTGAGCTGAAGAGCATGAATTACATTGTAGACAGAGCATATGACGATCTTCAATTATTTAGGAAGTCGTTTGGTTGGGGTTTTAAATTGAGGGATGAAATTTGCAATTACATGTGATTGAGCAAATAAATTGTTGTTCATCGACACGTTTGATTTATTTGAGTGTAAATATAATTACCAAGGTTGTCAACTCGCAGGCTGATTCGGACCCGATCAAACTAGTGGGTCAAGGGTTAATGGGTCACCTGTTTTAGTCCGGTTTAGCCCGGAAATATGGAAAGAGCCATTATATTGTAATTATCATGATAAATGATATCAAATCTCGTCTAACATATGAGTTATAACATATAATGTTACACCAAAATAACATGTTGTACTTAGATCCAACATATAGTGAAAACTCACACACACTTATATAACATCAATGTTCAAATGTTCAACTTAGGATTCCAAAGATTGAGTTAGCCGAAAAGAAAAATAGGAAAATAGGCGCATTTCACAAACCAAAGAAAAAAAACGACACATTTTGACCTCCAACCCGGTACCTTGTAGCGGTCGACCCGGTGGGTGCATGCGACCCGTTTTTCTCACCGAGCCAGTATCAAAGTGGGTCGACCCGCGGGTTGACAACCTTCCTAATTACACATCCAACCTAAATTGCATGAGATTGATGCAATCTCAAATACTTAATTTGTTGGGCCCCAGCTATGGACTAAGACTCAAGAGTGTTGGGCTTAAACTTTAAGTGGATAAGAAAGCCCCATACTGTTTTTAAGAGATAGGATTATGAATACCTTATGGACTGGGCTCGAGATTTGGGCCCTTTGTGTGGGGATGTCGAGTCATGGACAAGTTTACAAGCGATCCATAGATGATCCTGGCTAAAGGTATGATAGGCAAATTGAACTCAAAATTTACTTAGTTTTGTTTGGGTGCCATATTCCTTTACCTTTACAATCTATGCCTCAATTGGGATGCTTTTAATAATTCTTCCTTGTTATCAGATAGTGGTTTGCCTAAGATCTAATCAAGATTGTGTTTTTGTTGGCCATCAATGATCCATTTAATTACAACACGCTGCCTGTAGCAACTGTTTAAGAAATCAAACTGACATTTTTCTTTCTAATTATGTATAATAAAATGGATTAAAAATGACAAAACTTAAAAAGAAAGAGAAGGACAACTAGAACGTCTCAAGAATCCAATGAAATTAATAAGTTCATGATAGCTCCCATTAATTGCCATGAAATTACATCACCACCTAATTTATGTCAAATCAAGTTGTTCTCGAGAACTCCAATAAAATTGCCACGATATTAGCTTCGCCGCCTAAATATCTCCAAATCATAGGTCATTTTGTTCAATATCCTTTCGGTATTTCCACTTGTCAAGTGATACACATTCAGATATACATAGGTGTCACACTTTCTTACATATAACATCACTTGATCTTCATAATACCAGTTAGCAGTTTACGAAGATTAGATTTAACATTAAACGCGATAAGGTCAAACAGAAAGTAGAGTCAATTCACACTAGACAAAGATACAATCAAATTCCATTTGGTTTGTAAAATTTAAGTGTGTTACTATTTTTCCTCGTTTCATTGAACTCCTTTTATCCGGACCAAGTTGAAATAAGAGCAAACTGAATCGAGCAAAATGCGCTGTACATTCAAATTGAACCGAGCCAACCCATACAACCCCTTTTGAGTGGTCCGTCAACCCATATGAACATACACGAATTGGGCATTGCCGACTAGGCAAAAGGAAAACAGTGAGATTGGCTAACAGCAGTGGCAGTAGAAGAAAACCAGCCCAAGGTAAACGAAAACCCCACAAACACACACACAGCAGCTGCCTCCCTGCTCTGCCCTGTCCTATCAAAATCACCCATCCATGATCTCAAATCTACAACAAGAAACAGAGACTTCCTTTATGGAATCGAATTGGTTAGGTTTTTTGTACAAGCAATGACAAAAAGGTCATAAAAAGACAATAGATTAGGGGCTATCTCTATCATCACCCACCCGTATCCGAAATTGAAGATCATCATCGAAACAGAGGGAAAGACCAATAGCAGCAGCAGCAGCCACCAGCCAGCCAGCAAAAGAAAGGGTACATAGACTATTATTAATTTGCTGTTTTCATTGTCTTCCTTAGCTTCTCCAAACCCCATTAGAGGAAAAGGGGTCTCTGTTTATTTTCTTAATGATTGAAGGGTCTGTTTGTTTTTCGGGGTTTCCCCATTTGGGTTTGTTCGTAGGGAGTCGGGGAAACAACTCTACGACTAACAATACACATATGAATCTCCCATTGGGCCACTCCTCAATCGGTTATTAGTCGTATTTGACCGAAGTTTTGGTCAAGGAAACGAGAAAGGAGTATCCTTTTTAACAATTTCCATGGCATAAAAGGAGAAAACCAGGACCCAAAAAAGAGAAAGGAAAAATAATAAGGGGATGGAATAGAAAAAAACCGAAAGGGGAAAAGAAAAGAAGGGTAACAGAGAAATTCACGAAATTTGGATTATCGCAACAACTGCATCACACAACTCATTCGCCCCCCTCTCCTCCCTTACCCTTCTGGCCTCATTCGTTTTGGCCTGACCTTTTCTCTAACCATTGGTATAACAACAATGGCTAAAGTCGACATCTTGATGTAAAAATTGCCATTGCCCCATCTTCCTTTTCCTTCTAAAAGGTACACATTACTAGACTCTCTGTTGTTCTCAGTCATTCCTTTTCGTCCTTTTGGCTCTTGTTGTTGTTGTTGGTGGTGGTGGTGTATTACTATTCACCCCCACAGTTTCAAAGTTCCTCTTCCTTTTTGGGTCGGTCTCCTATGGCTACCGATAATAACTTATGTGCATGTCACATTTTTTGTTGTTGTTTTCGCGCTCTCTTTTATTCTTTCTGATCTTTGTGACCTAGCTACCTGGGGGTGGGCTGGTATGGTAGCAGTAGCAGCAGCTGCTGCTATTTTGCTGCCACTGACCTAAAAAGGTTTGTACTTTCGTAGGTCGATACACAAATTGACATGGGGGAAAGGGGATTTAACCCAATTGATGTTGTCCCAAATTATGGAAAACCCAGAATTGGGTTTCGTCAATTGGGAGTTTCTCGTGGGGTTTGGTGGTACGATGCCATAGTTGTTTGATCATGGAGCTGTTGTTCTCTGTTCTTTTCGTTTTTTTTTTTGTAACTTTTTGGGCATCGGTCCCACCTCACTGGATAGGGAGGTCTATTTCAAGTTTCGATCGAGTGCTGGTTACTGGGTTTTGCATATTGTGTGAATCCATTACATGTGATTTTTTTTTTAGAAAACGATTTAGTGCGTCCGTTTTTGGCCTTAGGGTTCTTAAACAAATAGTCACAATGTGGTTCTTTTTCTCTAATAGGGTTCTGCTGCCAATTTCAAGAATGGGTTTAGTGGATTAGATCCTTTGGCTGATTCTGTTAGCTGATTCCTTTTGGTCAGTATGCAAAAGTCGCAGGCTTTTCAGGCGGGTGGTGAGGATCTTTGTTTTTGTTAATGCTATTTTGCCTGCATGCGGTTAGATTTGTGTTGCGTTTCCTGTTCTAAGTTGTGCCGTTGCTCGTTCTGGTTTCCGGATGTGAAATCATTTACATAAAACTTGTGCAGTCAATAGTATATATCTAGGGTTCCTAAGTTATTACATTAGCAGAAGTTCCGTGTTGCGTTTATGTAACTGTATACAATTTGTTTGTAACAGACTGCTGGCTGGTTACACTTTAGTACATGCGGGCTAGTGATTTTCTGTTTGTGTTTTGCCTTTACTTGATGTCTCTATCCTATTAACTAGCAGTTAATTTACTTTCCTTTACCTTCTGTTCCTTAATTAGAATAGATTGAATCATACAGGGATTTGCTGAATTCATTACCCTATGTGAAAATGATGAACTGCAAACTTAACTGTAAAGAACCTGCCAAGAAGTAACATTTCCGTCTTTCATAACGTATGTGAGCATGGTTGTAGATTCAGTGTTTCTTTGATTCATGTGGAGCTTTTGTCCAGAATGTGAAAACGAAAATCACACCTGTTCTTCGTTGTTACCTGAGCAATTTGCCTAAAGTTTTTATTACTGTTGTTACTAGTTTCTAAATCTGACGCAACATTTTAAGTTCTTGATTATAGTTCCATGGGAAGTCCATAAATTGCATTACATAGAAATGGACACACTTCAAAACTCCGAGCTGTATCTTTCTCTCCCTCTGTATGCATGCATGAATGAGTGAATGCATGCATGTTCTCAGAATAGAATATGAATAAAAACTGATGAGCTAAGTTGGTATTCAAGTAAAATGATTTATATTGCGATTTACTGCTAGAATACAATCAAGTTAGATGAGTAAATTCAGAAATCCAAGTTGCTGCATCATCAAGTTAGATTAATCATGTTATTGCTGCATATGCATTGTTTTTATTCATTTGCCGCTAGACTATAACTTTCATCTGCCAGTTAACTATTCTAGAGCATTTAGTTCCCAGCATCTTATTTTGGCTACTTTAGGCAAAACTTTGGTTTGCTGATTTGCTAACAGATCATTGAAGAAGCTTTTTCCTGCTCTAGGTCAAGCATGTCATATATTGGCCTTGGCTCCTTTGACGCTTGATTAATTCTTTCGGAATTTTGATTGATTCATTTTATTTCAACAGGAAAATCATATTTGCGGGCCTCTTGTACAAGTTAAGTGATATTTTGAGGGTTGTAGTGTAAATAATGGAAGTTCTTCCTCAGTCGGCTGGTGTTCAACAGAATTCAGAAACAGTTGATCATCATGATGGTGTATTTAAAACTTCTGAACAAGGAAGACAAATAGAAAATGCCAGTGGTAGTACAGTGGGTGAATCATTGCAAAAAGTTGGAGGGCATCAAGTCGATAGACAAACTGGAGCTTCTGATCATCAGGCAGAAATTCAAAGCGAATCTCAAGATTTTGATGATGATGATGACTTGAATGTGCAGCATGAACCGATCAACTATAGGGAGGGAGAGCCGTCTCTGTCTGAACCTAAGTGGTTAAAAGACGATGAATCTTCAGCACTATGGGTCAAGGTATCAGCACTCATCTTGGCACTGTGTCATGTGTTATTTGTCCAAAACTATAATTATACATAAACAGGCAAGTAGTCTGCCAATTTAGGTATGAATTTCGTATTGATAGTCGGCATTCCTTTTCCCAACTATAGTGGAGAGGGAAGTGGCAGGCGGGAATCAGATGTGCAAGGGCGGACTGGCCACTGTCAACTTTGAGAGCAAAACCAACTCATGATCGGAAGCAATACTTTGTTGTGTTTTTCCCCAACACTAGAAACTATTCATGGGCAGATATGGTACTTGTTCGGTCCATCAATGAAAATCCGGAGCCCATTGCATATAGGACTCACAAAATTGGA
The DNA here is from genome assembly GCA_946122785.1 of Linum tenue. Lineage (NCBI taxonomy): Eukaryota > Viridiplantae > Streptophyta > Magnoliopsida > Malpighiales > Linaceae > Linum > Linum tenue. The sequence goes on from CAMGYJ010000010.1 coordinate 44,469,901, forward strand.
CTTAAATTAGTTAAAGATTTGGGCATTGCACGGCGGTTCATAATGCAAAAACTGGCCGTTGGAATGCTGAATATTGTTGACCAATTTCACAATGAGGTAATTGCTTTCCAGTAATCATTAGAAATTATTTTCCGTGCTACTTGTATTTTGGATGTTTTATCTTGTTTTCCGCAAACTTGTAACAGGCTCTGGTAGAACCTGCTAGGTCTGTGCTGGTGTGGAAAGAGTTTGCTATGGAAGCATCACGCTGCAGTGGTTATTCGGATCTTGGAAGAATGCTTCTGAAGCTTCAAAATGTAAACCCCTGTTACTTTTTATACTTTGTTGATTATAAACTACCTGTTTGATTAAACCGATTGGAGGTCCATTGGAGAAGTTATCAATAGAAGCAAATGAAATAAGTGTGTGTAAAAAACTATTAAAATTAGTGAATGGTCGGGAAATAAATAGGAGATTCCACAACTTGTTTGCTTCTTTAGGGTATGAATATACTAAAATATCGGGTTGTGTGAAATAACTAAATGGACCGCACGACTTTTGAAGGTTTATAGAAGAGGAAAGTGTAGAATTTGAGAGGTAGAAAAGATAAAGTTCAATGGTTCATATGAATTTAAACATTAATTAGATTCTAAAGATTGAAGTTAGAGGTTGAAACGGCGGGTTTGGTTGTTAAGATATTTGATCAGGCTGTTTTCTACTGAAGATTGGATTTGTTTTCCCTCCACACCTATTTTCTTGTTTGAAAGAATCACATTTGCTTAGACAATGTTCTTATTGAGATCTAGGAGGACATTCTTACTAATTTTATGTAATCATTTGCACGAAAGCTATAATTTTTACCAGTTACCTGCTGAAGGTTTCATTTCTTGTTCTCTCCTTCAATAATTGTTAGTTCTATACTGCACTACATATGCATCTAAATGAAGGGAAATCAAATTATTTCCTTGAACATTCGTTCATCTATTGACGTTAACTTTGAGGAGTATTAGTGTCTCTGTGATTTATTACCTTTTGTTTTCTTTATAGATGATTCTGCAGAAGTATATGAAAGGTGATTGGCTGGGCAGTTCTTTTCAAACATGGGTGCAACAGTGTCAGGATGCATGTAGTGCTGAATCAGTTGAGTTGTTAAGAGAGGTAGGGTATTTCCTTTCCTTCCATTTAGCGGAAGCAGCTCACCTTTCGTGGCTCTACCTCCTCGCAATCAGACTCAAGCTGTAGACCTCCCGGTTATATTTACTTATTCTTGCTGGAATGTTAAGCCCTAGTGGATGAATGAAGTAGAGGATGACCTAATTTAAATGATGAAAAATTTGAAATCTTATATTTCTCGTTCTTCTAAGTCAACCAATTTTAAGTACAAATGCTTAGAAGTGTATATGTTTGAGTTATGATTTGATAAATTTCTCTTAATTTCTTTTCCACTTTCTGAATCAATGCAGGAACTGTATGATTCCATTCTGTGGAACAAAGTCAACTCTCTTTGGGATGCACCAGTGCAACCAACATTAGGTTCTGAATGGAAAACCTGGAAGCATGAAGTTATGAAATGGTTTTCAACATCTAATCCCTCACCCAGTGGAGGAGAAACTGAACAGAGACATTCTGATAGTCCTTCCACAATGGGACTTCAAGTTAGTCAGAAGAGGCCCAAGCTTGTAGTTCGCCGAGCAGAACCACATGCTCCACAAGCTGAACCAAGCAACCCACCTCAAACTATGACATTGGATATTGATTCTGAGTTTTTCAGCAATCGAGAAAATACAAACTCCACTGTTCCTTTGTTAACAGGGATTTCCAAAGATGAAGATATTCAAAAAGGAGCTAATACACCTGTAGAGTCAACTCCTCGTAGTGTGCCAGATAGATGGGATGGAATTGTAGTTGAATCTGGAAGTTCTTTGCTCAGCAAGACTCCTTCTAAAGACATCACAATTAGGAGCATCACGGATCCTGGTACTAGTAGGAACAGGCAGTGCACAGCTTTCATAGAGTCTAAAGGTCGGCAATGTGTGAGGTGGGCAAATGACGGTGATGTCTATTGCTGTGTTCATTTGGCCTCTCGATTCACAGGTAGCTCGAAAAAGGCAGAGGCAAGCCCCCCTGTTCATAACGTAATGTGTGAAGGAACCACCGTGCTTGGCAGTCGATGCAAGCACCGGTCTCTTCCTGGTTCTTCTTTCTGTAAGAAACATGGTCCCAAGACCGGTACTCCTACAATCATACCTAATTCACCTCAGACTTCACTCAAAAGAAAGCACGTAGAAGCATCTTTCTCCACTTCAGAAACACCACACTGTAGAGATATGGTCTTATTTAAAGAAGCTGAAACTCCCCTTGAAGTGCAGCCTGTCTCATTCATACAGTGCGACGCAAGACAGAGTTCATTAGGTAAAGAGGTGCTACATTGCGTAGGTTCAAACCCTATGGATAAGAACGTTCATTGCCATGAAACTCCAAAGAGGTATTCTTTATACTGTGATGATCATATCCCAAGTTGGCTTAAGCGTGCAAGGAACGGCAGGAGTAGAATAGTATCAAAAGAGGTTTTTGTAGATCTCTTGAAAAGTTGTCGTTCAATGGAGCAAAAGTTGCATTTACATACAGCGTGCGAGCTTTTCTACAAGCTCTTCAAGAGCATTTTGTCGGTAAGAAATCCTGTTCCCATGGAAGTACAGCTTCAGTGGGCCCTGACTGAAGCTTCAAAGGATTTCCTAGTTGGGGAGTATTTGTTGAAGTTAGTCCGCACTGAAAAGGAGAGACTGGGAAGAATCTGGGGACTTGGTGCTGGTGAAGAAGATACTCATGTCTCATCCTCTTCCATTAAAGAATTGGCAGTTTTACCAATGCCTCTCGATGATGATGATGAACAGTCCATTAGGTGCAAAATTTGCTTGGACAAGTTTACTAATGAACAAGAGCTTGGCAGTCATTGGATGGATAATCATAAAAAGGAAGCACAATGGCTATTCCGAGGGCATGCTTGTGCTATCTGCCTTGATTCTTTCACTAACAAGAAAGGGTTAGAGACACATGTGCAGGACAGACATCATGTGCAGTTTGTTGAACAATGCATGCTTCTTCTGTGCATCCCTTGTAAGAGTCATTTTGGGAATGCTGAACAGTTATGGTCACATGTCCTCTCGGCTCACCCAGTTGACTTTAGAGTGGCGAAATCTGATCCTAAAGAGGCCATCAGTCGAGCAATTGAGCAAGATAATGGAGCTCCTGTGGAAGATATCTCTAACGATAATCCAAGTGGTGTAAGAAAATTTATCTGCAGATTCTGTGGGTTGAAGTTTGATCTACTTCCTGATCTCGGTCGCCATCATCAGGCTGCTCATATGGGACCGAATATGTTTAGCTCTCGGCCTCAAAAGAAGGGGATTCGGTACTACTCTTATCGATTAAAATCTGGAAGGCTTACTCGTCCTAGGTTCAAGAAAGGTATGGCAACAGCTGCTGATAGGATCAGGAATAGGGCGAATGCTACTATGAAGAAACGTATTCAAGCTACAAAGTCATTAAGTACCATGGAGTTAAATGTTCTACCTCATGTAACTGAGTCAACAGCTCTTGGAAAGTTGGCAGAGTTTCAGTGCTCAGCAGTTGCCAAGATTCTGTTTTCCGAGATTCAGAAGACCAAGCCTCGGCCAAATAACCTGGAGATCTTGGCTACTGCACGGGCTGCATGCTGCAGGGTGAGCCTAAAAGCCTCCCTCGAGGGTAAATATGGGATTTTGCCAGAACGGTTTTATCTCAAGGCTGCCAAGCTGTGCAGCGAGCATAGTGTTCCGGTGGAATGGCACCATGAGGGGTTCATTTGCCCAAGAGGATGTAAAAGTTTTAAGGACCCTAACCTGTTATCACCTTTAGTGCCGGTTGAAAATGGTTTTTCCAAATGGAGAGTGTCAAATCATTGTTTCGATCATAGTGAGTTGGTGGTGGATGAATTCCATTATGTTATTGATTTGGATGATGTTAGGGAAGGGCCTAATAGAAAGGAAGTCGTCCTTTGTAAGGATATAAGCCTTGGAAAGGAGTCCATACCGGTAGCTTGTGTAGTGGATGAAGATATATTCAACTTCATCCATGATTCAACTGATGTTCAAAATGCTGGTGTCCTGAAGCCCTGGGAATCTTTCACCTACCTTACAACTGCATTATTTCACGAATCCTGTCATCCTGAATTCGAGGTAGTTACTTATGCTTTCTCACAAATCTATTTGAGTTGGATGCTGATAACTTACTTCCTTCTACTGTACAGAGTTTTCAGCTGGGATGCACCTGTCCATCTTCGATGTGCAGTCCTGAAACATGTGGTCATGTTTACCTCTTTGATGACGATTACGATGATGCAAGAGACATATATGGAGCACCAATGAACGGGAGATTCCCATATGATGATAAAGGAAGGATAATCTTGGAGGTACTTCATTAGAAAAGGGAGTTATTAAGTTTCTCAATCTTCTGTCCTCTTATGAGTTTATCTTTCCTTGTGATGATATCTCTTGCTCAAATTCTGCAGGAGGGTTACCTTGTTTATGAGTGTAATAGCTTGTGTAGTTGCAATAAATCATGCCCGAACCGAGTACTTCAGAACGGAGTACGGGTGAGGTTGGAAGTCTTCAAAACAGAAAATAAGGTATTAACTTCAATAAATTTCTGCAGTGTTATATAACCTTGTACAACTGACTGCATCTTTTACCGCTTGCAAAAATAGGGTTGGGCAGTAAGGGCTGGCGAACCTATCCTACGTGGCACATTTGTTTGTGAATACATCGGTGAAGTTATAGATGAAGATGAAGCAAAAAATAGGCGCATCAGGTTCTTAAGAACGATTCAGGTTTTTTCCCACTTTTTTATTATTATAAATATGGTGCCTTATGTAAACCTTGTATGTTTGGGTGTTCAGGTATGGAAAAGAGGGTTGCAGCCATATTTATACTATTGATGCTCAGACCAATGACATGAGCAGAATGATCGAAGGAGAAGTTCCGTTTGTGATTGATTCCACAAAATATGGGAATGTGTCACGGTTCATAAACCACAGGTACACAAGTTTGTTTGCTAAGTTCCTTCCTACTAGCATAAATTCTTTTCTTTTGAGAAACTAGGGGTCGTTTGATGTCGGATCTGAACATCAATGGATTGTGTGAAATCCTTGGACTGGAAATGTAATGGATTGTGATATTTGTGTATGTTGAAAAGTGGAGGACAGTAAACATTGTTAGTATAGATTTCAGAAACTCATATATTATGTGGGTTTGTCAAATTCATGGGGCCCACGAATTCTACATCCCTCGTGTATTTGCTCAACCAAACAAAGGGTTTTGGAAGATTGTAACCAGCACACTGTGGGAAGATCCAATGCTTATGTTCCTGAAAGGAAAAATTGTGAATCGATGCAAAAGATTTTCTGAGCCTCTTTTAGTTTCAGTCTTATACTCATTTGTATCGTCTCCTTTGGCAGTTGTGCACCGAATCTTGTAAACCATCAAGTTCTTATTGACAGCATGGATTCTCAGCGTTCTCATATTGGTCTCTATGCAAGTCGAGATGTAAGTAGTTTGGTCATTTCTCCTATGAATTCTTCACCATGACGCTTTCTTTAGTATGATGCTAACCTCGTTTCTGGTTTCATGTCCTTGCACAGATAGCTTATGGCGAAGAACTGACACGTAACTACAGGTACGAGATACTATCTGGAGAAGGACATCCATGCCATTGTGGCACTTCCAAGTGCCGTGGCAGACTGTACTGAAATAATTCACGTGCTGTCCTTCATCACAATGTCTGCTACAGCTTGGAGGGATTTTGCCCTGGTTTTGAGCTCTCGACAGTCAGCATTGATCAACCTGTTGTTGGGTTGTCGACCTAGCTCATCATGGCATCGATTTTGTTGGCTAAAACCTCTGAGCTCCATTGTATGATATTCTCCTTTTTTTTTAGTTCATGCAGAATGTTTTATGGAAATGAATAGCAACGACTTCTTGCATTGTGCTTTCCCCCCCTTTGAACTGTTTCTACTTGTTGTAGGCTTGTCGCTGTAGGTAGGTGTTAAGATACTAATGATTGCTTATTAGGGTTATTTATTGAAGGGGTTTCTAGCGGCTATCTTGTTTTGGGCAGGGCAGGCATTCTTTTGTGCAGGAATTCTGATATTGCATTGCATAAAATGACTCCTTTCAGTACAATCCCCTCTGTGTAAGGGTTGTTTCCTTGATTCTATCACAAGGTAAACTATACTACAAGTCCCAGAACGGAGGAGCCTGAATATCAACCATTGTGACATGGTCGATCGATGGAACGACATGATGATCCATTCATACTTCACTATCACTCGAACTTCATTTCTCCACCACCCATAACTCTGAAGAAAACAGAAGGGAGTCCAAAGCTGAAAACCACCAACCCCAACATTCCTGCAAAACAGAAACAAGTTCCCAAAAGATCAAACAACTTCATATCAGCAAAAAAGACATCTATTTTTCGCAGGATGTATTAGTTACCATATTCAACATGTCTTGGAATTCCATGTTCCTTCCCCTTCTTCTTTCCTTCGGCCTCAGGCAGTGGAAATGCCTTAAAATGCAAAACCATGGAGACAAAAACCATCCCACTCCCAATTTTCTCTCTCACAACTCTCTCCCTCAGATCCAAAGACCATAAACCAGCAGTTCCAGTGGCAAGATCCTCCACCACAACTTTGCAGAACAGGAATAGGGCAGCCCACAAAGTCACTTCTGCAATCCTTCTGGAAACAGGATTGGAGGTAGCTGCTGCCACGTTCATCAGATTTACAGCACAGGCACCAGTGTACAGAGGGAACCAAAAGTACCAATCTACAAACCAGAAAAAAAAGACAAAACAATTACAAGAATAAAAGGCGGGAAAAGTTACCGGAAAGGGTAAAAGGGGTCAAGAATTACCAGGGTCGTTTAACTGGACAGAGGCAGAGTAAGCAAAGAGTGCACCCATTAACCCAGAACAGAGAGTGAACAGCTTTGTGCTTGTCGCCATTGTTATCCCTTTTTCTCTTTCTTCCTATTTTGGTTAAGCTCAGTGATCTCAGGGATGGATCGAAGAAGGAGACAAACCAGCCAATAGAGAAGTCAACTCCTTTAACGGAACCCATTATTCTATATTTGCCCCTTACTCCAATCTCATATGCTTGCAGAATTTTTTTATACAATAAATTATGGTTGAAGGAATTGAAACCCACTTGATAATATTCATTACAAAGTTGAATACTTGGACTGGGCAGGCAGGAATGGTTGTTCGTTCTTTTCACAACGCACCGGGACAAGGGTCGGCCGTAGAAAAACGAAATGCAAGTTAAAATACGTTAGTTTTCTTCCGATGATTTGAACACTAATCTATTCGTGATTACTAGGGAAATGGGTCCAAATCAGAAGGTTTTGTAAGTCACGTTGATACAAAGACATTGAGAATTCAGAAATTACGGATCAACCTTCAACTTCCAGAGTCTGAATGCAATCAGCTCACAATGTTGATTGATTCCCCTGCCTCTGCCTCTGCCTCTGGGTCGGCTGCTGTATATATAAAGGCAGAGCATGTCCACCAGGAGAAATCACCAACCTTTTCTCTTCTATTTCATCATACATCTCAATTGAAGCCCACAAAAATTCGTATCCTCGAAAATGGCAGTCCCGAGTAGCAAGTTGTTCCTATTGGCCTCCATCTTTATTCTCGGAGCTTTGGCTTCTCGAGCCATGGCGCGAGATACCCCTGACGAGGCTTCCATGCGCCTTAGGCACGAGCAGTGGATGACTCGTTACGGACGAGTTTACGGGAGTTCGCACGAGAAGGAGATACGATACCAGATATTCAAAGACAATGCGGCTCTAGTCGACTCGTTCAATGCTGCTGGAGACAAGCCTTACAGGCTAGGAACCAACCAGTTTGCGGATTTGACGAACGAGGAGTTCAGAACGACCAGGTGCAGGTTCAAGGGTCACATGTGTTCCCCGCAGCAAGGAACATTTCGGTACGAAAATGTGAGCGAGGTGCCGACCACCATGGACTGGAGGAAAAAAGGAGCCGTCACTCCAATCAAAGACCAAGGGCAGTGCGGAAGCTGTTGGGCGTTTTCGGCTGTGGGAGCGATGGAAGGAATCACTCAGCTCAGTACGGGCAAGCTGGTGTCCCTTTCGGAGCAGGAGCTGGTTGATTGCGACACCAAAGGAGAGGACCAAGGGTGCGGCGGCGGGTTGATGGACGACGCTTTCAAATTCATTATCCAGAACAAGGGTTTGACCACCGAGACTAATTACCCCTACACCGCTGCGGATGGATCGTGCAGCGCTAGCAAAGAAGGAAACCACGCTGCTACGATCAAAGGATATGAAGACGTGCCTGCCAACGACGAAGCCTCGTTGATGAAGGCAGTAGCCAGCCAGCCGATTTCAGTGGCAATCGATGCAGGGGACTCCTCGTTCCAGCTTTACGAGAGCGGGATCTTTACCGGGGAATGTGGGACCGAATTGGACCATGGTGTGACGGCTGTTGGATATGGTGAGAGCGGCGGGATGAAGTACTGGCTGATCAAGAACTCATGGGGAGCTCAATGGGGAGAGGAAGGATACATCCGAATGCAAAAAGATGTCTCTGCCAAGGAAGGTATTTGTGGCATTGCTATGCAAGCTTCTTACCCCACTGCCTAAGATCAAAGCATTATCTACGATGTGCATGCAATCACTGCTCAATGCGTGCTTTCGTGTTTGTAAGATACATTTGTGAAGTACTTATGTAAGTATTATGTACTTCTTTATGTTGTTGCTCATTGTTTTCTCAGGAAAACAAGAGGGCATTGCTTATATGCCTATACCTTCGGCTTATCTTGTAAATCTATATGTATAGTAATGAAAACGTCCTTATTTCGTCATCTCTACATTTTTTGAGTGAGCACTTCTACTATGCTTTATAGTATTGGTGCTTTAATGTACAACTTAAAGTTGTACCATAACATTAAATGTATAAGTTTAGGTTGTACCGTAAATCAATTTGTACCTTTATGTGATGGTACAACTTTACTTGAAGTTGTACCATCACATAAAGGTACAAGTTCAAGTGTATCATAAAAAGAATTTGTACAAAACTTAAAGTTGTACCATAACATTAAATGTATAAGTTTAGGTTGTACCGTAAATCAATTTGTACCTTTATGTGATGGTACAACTTTACTTGAAGTTGTACCATAACGTAAATGTACAATTTTAAGTTGTACCATAAAAGCAAAACTCTATAGCACCAATACTATATACCATTGTAAAATTTCTCTTTTTAATATCTTCAAATGATCAACGAACCATGTCTAGTTTATGTATAGTTATTTCTCCAACAAATGTGCTAATGCAGTAGAGGTTTTGAATCTACAAATGAGCGGCTGTGAAGAGCAAAGGGTGGGTTTTGTCTCGGTCCCATAGCCAGATCCTGAGAGTTTGCTCATTGCTGTACCCTGTTTTAGCAATTATGTTGGAGGAAAATGCCAAAGTGTGTGGGCAATTGGTGAGGCAGAGCATGGGAAAATTGGGACCATGAGTCACATGAACAAATTTAAGTCATTAAAAGAAAAATGAACAAATCTAAGTGAAGGGTTTTGTTTTTTTATATGTGGATTGAGGAATTTTACAATGCTATATAGTATTGGTGTTATGGATTTTTGTCTTTATGGTATAAATTGAAATTGTATATTTAACGTTATGGTACAACTTCATATTGTACCTATACTGTTTGTACAAATTCTTTTTATGGTACAACTTGAACTTGTAAATTTATGTGAGAGTACAACTTCACAATTTGAACTTGTACTATAACATAAGGGTACAAATTCCTTTATTGTACAATCTGAACTTTTACATTCAACATTATGGTACAACTTTAAGTTGTACATTAAAGCACAAATTTTTTTATAGTATAGTAGAATTGCTCATGTGCATTTCTTTTGTTTCTTTGTAGTTGTAGTAAGCCACGAGAACATTGTACTTTGGTTAGTTGCTCTCATGGATGAGGATTCATGTATGCTCGTTCCCATTGTTAGCCTAGGGATGTACAACGGTTTGGTTCATATCGGATAATATCGAATTGAATATGATGCGGTTCGGTCATTGTTCTCATGAATGTTACAAATATTGAAGAGAAATTAACTGAATTGACCTTTGGACCTTACCGAACCGGATAGATTGCAATGACGATCTGATCATTGGTATAAAAAGAAATAGAACATCCCAAAGAAACGAGAAGCCAATGTAGAAATCGAAAAAGATTTAGTGAAACAAAGGAAGTGAAGAACAATACACAATCCATTGGGTTTTGGGTTTCCTGAAACCAAAACGAGTCAGAAGAGGTCATAATGGTTTCGGTTAACTAAAACCATTAAGCTTCATAGTGGTTTGATTTTTCAAGGGAATGATTTGTTTCAATTATTCGGTTTAGATTCTCGATTCAGTTTAACTGAGCCAATATCTCGACCTTGTGCAAACTTATATATTTACTCATGTTCACAACAAGATTTGTAGAGATAATCCCTTACTTGTTGTGACAAAATTGTTATATTTGAGTTTTCACCCTACTAATAATTTTGAGGAAGAAATCACATATTGGTTATCCTATGATACTTTGGAGATGAACATATCGGGATATTTTTTAACATATTAGAGTATATTGTCGGTTCATTATCGATAAATCGACAAAAAGAAAAAAACTCATACTACATGTATAGGGTTGTGTGAAAAAAACTAAGGAAGAAATTAAAAGATTTAGAAACAAAATTGCAAAAAATAATGGCTAGACTTTCGAAATACGTCTTCCCACGTGTAGTGAGATGGTTCTTTTATTGTTATCAGTCTTTAATTTGTTGAAGTTTTTTCATGTTCAAGTTATAATGACTAATGAGTAAAGATGACAAACCAAAAAACTCTGAGTTGCTTAGCTTGCCTTGGTGCAATGATTCAACCACCTTCGTCCTTCCTTATGGCTGGCCTGGCCCTCTCAGCTATTAATCTTGTAAGGTGAAGATATAAATGGCTGATATTTCTGGAGATAACTCACATGTCACAAGCAAAATAAATTTAAGTCTGTTTGGATGTGGGATTTCGAACGAGGAATTTGTAAGGGATTTGAGTACAAATTTCGCATTGAAAATGTCGGGGGGGGGGGGGGGGGGTTGTACGAAATAACTTGAATTGAGAGTTTGAGATACAAAATTTGAACCGAAAACCTCAAAATAACATTATTGTCCTCTTGGAGGATTAATTAGAGCTTTAATAGAGGTAGTTTATAGAGACTAAAGTGACTGAATTAGGATATTTAGCTCGCAACGGAGTTGAGGTTCACGATTAATGTGATATCAACTTCTTATATAATTTAGTGGTTGGATTGTTGTGATATAAACTTTGTGATGAATATTGTTCACTCCACTCCGCGACTTATTAACTAGACAATAAATGTAACTCAAATTTGGTCACCTAATCTATTATGAACAAAGAACTTTCACCTTAATTCCCTCTTTCTAACCACTTCTTATAGTTTTGACCCAAAACATTCAAGCTTCCCATGATTCTTTCTTTTTAGTTATTAGTTTTTACCCTGCTTTCTTCTTTTGATACTATTACCCAATTCCCCTAAACAAAGAACTTTCACCTTAATTCCCTCTTTCTAACCACTTGTTATAGTTTTGACCCAAAACATTCAAGCTTCCCATGATTCTTTCTTTTTAGAGTTCGTTTGGAAGTTGAGAGTCTACGAATATGTGTATTCTTGCAATGTATGTATTCTAAGTATAGTGATTGTAAGAAATAGATGATTGTAAGAATATGTTGTTTGGTTGTTGTGATTCTCACTTTTGAAGAATATAAGGATTCTCACTTTAATAACCTAAAAAACTTATGTAACCTTGAAGTTATCTTATGTAATCATTAAATGAGGGACAAATAAGAAATATATAAAAATAATAAGGATAAGAGTGTAAACAAAACAATTACAAAAGTAAAACAAAAGAATCTCACATTTTTGTAGAGATTCTAAATGAATGATTCTAACCATTTGAGATTCTAAAGTTTCATTTAAATGCATGCATTCTGAACAAATTTACATCAAAAGAACGATGAATTGTAAAGAATACACACATTCAGAGAATCACTCATTTAGACTCCTTACTTCCAAACAACCCCTAAAATTATTAGTTTTTCCTTACTTCCAAACCACCCCTAAAGTTATTAGTTTTTACCCTGCTTTCTTCTTTTGATACTATTTCTTATGATGAAAACCCTGCCCTCTTCTCTGTTTTCTTTCTCTTTTACCTTACTTTTGCCTATTTGCATGGCCCTATCACATCCAGCATCGTGCAAGTTAGGCTCTCCATTACCATCATCATCAATTATCGCCCATCATTACAATTTGCAATTTAGTCATTTGACACACACTCCACTCGGCACACATATTCTTTTTCTTAATTATTAGGTGTCTTAACCCTTAACAATTGTTTGACATCATCAAACTTTTTTTTTTACCAATCAAGAATGGAATTGAAAAATAATAATTTCCAATAAGTCATGCATAAGTCCATATATTAAATTCGAGTTTAGAAAGTATAACATTAAACCTATAAAAATAAGACGAGTCTCGGTGAACGAGATAATTTATCACAAAATTGACTTCTTTGATTGCACACAATGCTCGAATGTTCCAGTCATATTTGAATTTACTTAAAGTGCATATGATTAACTTAAGTACTCTAATACATTTCTTTTTCATTGAGGTTCTCGTCAATTCAAACTTATAGATGTCATTGAATGACTGAAATGTCTTGAGACGCAGTTGCTTTTACCATAAAGACTAAAATAGATGCGAGTCTGTGCTAGCAGAATGAAAGAATTGAGAGATTATTTGTCACTTTTCCATCAACGGTAAAAGGCTTTGGCCTTCAGAAGAAGATCTCACTTAATAGCTAGCGGAGTTTGATTCAATGACTCTGAGAAGACGAGGAATCAATAGAATTGGAGGAGGATTGGGAATGAGAATTCAAAAGCATGGAGTTGGTGAGTTACGAGATAGGGTTAAAAGTGAGAACAAGATCCGAAAAGTGAGAAATTGATGAGCCAATAAGGTATCTGAGTATTGGAGTACTGAGTAAGTTTAGAGTGGATATTAGAATATCCATACCCTGCCCTGCCCGTGCCCCATAAATACACATTTGAGTTTTGACCAAACCCGTCCAAAATCCGATCAATGCAGGTTTTACACCGTTGACAGGTTCCAATTCAAGTGGATACCCAATTCAGTGGGGTTTTCTGCCATGAAATCCATGTAAACCACTTCTCTACTAAAAAACACTTCAACAATGGAAAAGCAAAAGAAAAGAGAGTCAACAAAGGAATATAAGGGATCATGGCAAACAGGGTGATTCCAAGAACACAGTTTTGAACCTCCATTGGTAAACCATGGTTCTTAATAGTGCATTTTGAACCATGCATGCTTTCTTTCGATAAAAGCAAAGATGGAGACTTAACATGGAACATAATGGATGGAGCAGATCAGTTCTATTTGATTTTGATGCTCCTAAATTCTCTTTGGATGTATATAAATTGCTTTTCTTTTCCCACATGCATAGCCAACAAATTGGTCAGCCAGATTGGAATCATTAGCAGAATAAAGCTATTAGTTCTTTAATTGATTCTTCCAAGGGTATTTCATTTTTCTAATAGAAGACTTAATAGGGTTTTTTCTAGACATGATCATTAGTAGCTACATGATCTATCTCCTTTAAGTTTGCAGATTGGTTATTACACTGGTTACCCCCACTCATGACTCAACTAGCATCCAGAAGAGCAGAATTTGGGACAAAGAAGAAGGGCTGTTAAGTCATTTCATCACACAGGGTATCATGAACATGACAGTGATAGTCACAGAGTCACAGACCCACTTCCAGCCTAGAAAATCCAAACCCAAAGAAAGCCACAGATGACAGAACATAAAGAAAACAAAAGGGAAATAATAATTAAATTGAACTCAGAAGCTATGACTTCTTCAAGCAACAAGAACAAGAGTTGAAAATAATACAAAATAGAAAATGTAAAGAGAATGGAGGAATAAGCCTGAGAAATCGAGGTGATGAAGATGAATGGCGGAGGAGATGGAGAAATCAAAAGCAAGCAAATTCCTCTCTCAGGACCCACAGCTCAAACAATGATCAAAAGCATACAATAGACACAGAAGCAAAACACCTCCTGACCCCATCCACCACTACTCCATTTCTTTGCTTGATTGTTTGGCTTTTGCCCTTTTCCATTTTAATAAAACAGTTGTGAAAAGAGAGAGAGATAGAGAGAAGGGGGAAAAGGAAAAGGGAAGAGGGCACACAACACCACCCTCCACTCATTATTCCCTCCCTGCAACTCTTTGTTCACTGGTTCCCTTGATGCTTGACACCAGAGCTATTTCAATCATTCTAGCCACTCCTGGAGACTTCATAACCATCAGACGGGAGATGGGATTTCTAAGAATTCCTCAAATTACTTCTCTTTGGTGAGTTTTTAGCTTCTTGGGGTCTGAAAGCTTCGAACTTTATGTTCTTTGGTGGACCATTGGGCGGTTGATCTGGTTTCTTGATTGATTGGAGATGAAAGGAGGCGGAGGAAGAAGCTCTGCAGTTGTTTCCATGGTTTCTCTGAATTGAGATTCACTGCTGGGAATATAAAGCTTCTGTTTCTTCTGTTTCACTTTCATGGTTGCAGTTGTAGGAATTTGTTAAACTGTTGACTGCTGGTTTGTTAGGTTTCTGAAGTTTTACATAGTGTTTTATGCTTCTTGACTTGATTTGGTGTAAATGAGGTGAAATTCTTCTTTAGACATGGCTGAAGTTAAACTTACAAAGGTAGAGCCAGGGCACACCAAAATTAGAAATGTTCCAATTGCTGTAACCCCAGAAGGGTTTTGGTGCTGTCCTTCCCCTGTAGGGTTTCAGAAAGCCACAAAACATCAAAACCCATTAAACAAAACCAAACCCTCTTCACCCCCTCCAAAGACAACCATCCCAAAGAAGCAATCTTCACATAACAATGAGAGAAGGTCACAGCCACCAAACCCCCCAAGAGCTGCAGTTGCGTCTGATGATCATCAAAGAAGTTGTGGGGCTGATGCACCTGCAGTTAGTGGTTCAGCTGGCAGTGATAGAGGGCCGAGGACTAAAGTTGAGAATGCCCCTAGGAAGGTGGCTATTGAGTTTGGAGATCCTGGAACCAGCGACTTGAAGGTGATCTTGCTCGGAAAGCAAAGTTTTTGTGTGAAGTTAACTGCCCACAGGAATGTTCTGGTTGAGAATAGCAGCTTCTTTGCTGAGAAGCTTTCCTATGGCGACTCTAACTTATCATATCTGGAGGTTAATGATTGTGAGGACATTGAGATATATGTTGAAACTGTGGGACTTATGTATTGTAAAGAGATGAAGCAACGATTGATCAAGCAGAGTCTGACTCGCGTGCTTCGAATACTCAAGGTAAAATGTCAAGTTCCTTACTGCTATAGAATGCATCTTGGTTGTTGATTGATATTAGGGATAACCTTCTTGAAATTGATCCAGTCTTTTCTCATATGGTCATATAGGTAATATGTATGTTTGCTCTATCTTGGTTATAGCCATATAGGGTAAGAAGGTATGCTCTGATTTGGTTTGACTGGAGAGTTGGATAGTTTAGACTTTAAATGATCTACTTTGACGTGTCCTGTTTTTCAGTTCCTTCATAGTATACTGGGGACAGTTTTGCAAGGGTAACTAATGGAATGTTCTTTCTGATTGTGGTAATAGACTAACTGTCATGAGCTATATGTGATGCTTGAATGCATTTGGTGAACCTTCCTCTTATTTATGATGGTGATTTGATATGCATTAAATGAGAATCGTAAATGTTTTTATCTTCTCGAGCATCTGTCTCTAATTTGGCTAGGATTCTGCAGGCTGCTGAACTTCTCGGCTTCAGCTCATGCATACAATCATGCTTGGAATATCTAGAAGCTGTCCCATGGGTTGGGGAAGAGGAAGAAGAAAAAGTGGTCTCCACAGTTCTTCGACTCCAGAACGAGGGTTTCGAAGTATCGCCAATACTAAAGCGAGTCTCATCCCACGCTTCTGCACCACCTAAAGACACACTGCCCCGCATAGTAGAACTCGTTCTCAAAAGCAACGAGGAGAGAGGGCGTCGTGAGATGAAATCTGTTGTCCTGAAGCTTCTTCGAGAGAACAACAACAACAGCAACCTCCCAAGCTATGCAGCTGCCACAGATGTATGCAACGAAACTCTTTACACCTCGTGCGCAAGTTGTTTGAACTCACTGCTATCTTTGTTCAACCAAGCTTCCGAGCCTGAGTTCACTGACAAGCCTATGGAGAACAAGGAACCTGTTTTGAAGCAAATAGCTTTTGAATCCGATAACCTCTCGTGGCTGCTCGACATTCTAGCTGACAGACAGGCGGCAGATCAGTTTGCTGTAATGTGGGCAGGACAAGTGGAGTTAGCAGCTTTGCATGCAAGCCTCACAGTATCGACTCGGTACCATGTTAGCTGCATCACTGGAAGGCTGTTTGTTGGCATTGGAAAAGGGGAGCTTTTGCCATCTAAGGACACTCGTCAGTCCTTGTTGGAGACATGGTTGCAGCCATTGATCAATGACTACAGCTGGTTGACTCATGGTTGCAGATCTTTCGATAGGAAAGTTGTCGAAGAAGGAATTGGGAGGACGATACTCACACTTCCTTTGGAGAATCAGCAGAGCATTTTGCTTGCTTGGTTGGGAAGTTTCTTGAAGGCTGGTGATAACTGCCCGAATCTGCAGAGGGCATTTGAGGTTTGGTGGAGGAGAGCCTTCATCAGACCTTATAGTGAAACTCAAGGTAGTGATGACATTCGACTCCCGCAGCAGCCAGTTGATTGTGCAGTGATATCAGAACAATGAAAACATCTATTGTATCACTGGTTTGATGAAGTTTGTATACTGCTGAATGATATTTCTACATACTGTGGAAGAGTGGGCTCTTGTTTGTTTGTGCTGTCTTCTCAACTCAAACCAATTAACCAGAACGCCTTTCGTGGCTATACAGTCAAGTTGGCTACTTGTGTGTTGATGATTCTACTTCTTAAAGTGTATTGTGTGTAGAGTGATTGCAAACTCTGGTGAATTTTGTGTTGATTGCTCAATGTAGGGAAAGTGCTATGTACATGCGAGTGAAGTACCATATATAGGAAGGACACATCTAAGTGTCCTCTGCTATATATACAAGTTCCTTTACTCGTTGGTTGGAGTTCTGGTGCATAACCTTTATATATGCAAATTATGCAAGTCTTACATGACAAATGACACAAATTCCAAGGGTTGCAGTTAAAGACTTTATCAAAATTTCAATGAACTATTTATCATTCGTTTCAACTTTGATTTAAAAAATCTTGTCAAAAAAATCAGACTAATTGTATTTTACAAGATGTCATCCATTTTGATAGAATTTAGAATACAGAATCGGTATGTTATGAACCATATGATACTATACTGCTACATAGTGGCGGACCCACGTTGTATTCAGGAGTGGCTATAGCCCGCTCAACTTTTAAATATAGATAAATTTACATGTAAAATTTGTAACAAAATAAAAAAAAGGTTGATAAGGCTCTAGCCCCATTTCCTAACGACCATGGTTCAAATTCTTCAAGTATAAATTTGTTAGCTCCACTCGTTCAAATTTTTGGCTTCTACACTGGTGGTATAGTGGTGGTACGATGTTGGTGTGATGTAGTATATATCATGGTGATATGATGTGGTATGATGGCAATAGTATGGTGCTAAGGTTGTGATATTCTTATAGTAAACACGTGTTTGGAAGGTCCGAAATCATTTTGGCTCAAAATTATCAGAATGGATATTATTGTGTAGATAATAATTAATATGGACAAAAACTGTTAAAACTAAAGAAATATAGGTCAATTAAGAATAGTAGGGATTATTACAATAAAATTTGACTCAAATTAAAATTACCTCGAAAATATGAGCTAAGAGAAAGAAAAAAAAAGATTGGGATAAAACTCATTTGCATGGATCCCAAATTTAAATGAGCTCAACTTGAGAGATGGTGTAGAATTTGGTTTAATTAATTTAGAAATTTTGTTAGTGGTTACCTATATATACTTATTCACACAGGATAAAAAAATTTGGATTCCGGTCACATAGCCAAACTGGTAAAAACTTTCGATAGACACTCGACCGGGAAGTATGAGGTCTCATGTTCGACCCACCTTGAGGTCATGTGTGGTGTTTCCGGAGGCATCAAAAAGGAATCTTAGTGGATGGCCCAAAGGGCTCAAGCTGGTGAACTCCCCAGATTTGGTCTCGCTCCGCCATCTCTCAAGCGGTGTGTGCGTGGGGATCGAGACAAGTTACGGTGACAACCCCTCTGTATCAAGGCAAATTTGGGTATTGTAATTTTTTTTATTAACTACTTTATTTATATGAATTACACTTTGAAAATTAAAAATCCATATTAAATGCATTAATTTTTTTTTAAAAATAAATAGTACAATAAATACATTTCTCTTTCTTTATTTTCTAACAACCACTTCATTTCAATGGGAGAAAGTCCACCGCTCGAAAAGAGATGCGAAGAGCATCAATAATGAAATTCATTAATGAGCTCTCTGTTCTAAAGTGATGATCGTTTCATTTTTCCAGTCGAGAATTTGGCCTCTCCTCATACTCTGTACAATTTGGATTCCCAATCTTCCTCGCCAAATACAGTCAGCACAAGTCAATGATTTCTAACAGGTATTCGGCGCCGGGCGCCGGATGAGTTCCATACCCATTTGAGTTCTCTTCGGACTGGTTGATTCAGCTCGATTTGTACTTTTTCGTTTTCATACAAATTTAATAAATATCGAAAAAACATCAATACTTTAAAGCATAATAGATGGTGTTACGAGATCGGGCCATCGTAGCATTTCGTAGGAGACTGGGCTTGCGTATCTTTAGTATTAGTACATTATTGGGCTTTTATTATTATTGTCTTTATTATTGTTTTCCTTGTTCGTATAGGATTTGGTTATTTGTTGGTAATATCCTTAGAGGTTTAGGAGTCATAATCTAGATAGGTAATGGTAGAGGCTTTGTGCCTATAAATATGTACTTGTTTCGTTCGGTTAAGGAAAGAAGATTGGAACCCAATAGTTAGCTTTTGTTCTTTATTTGCTATTTCCTTAGTTATGTCCTTTGAGAGTGCTTGCGTTTTATTCCTTTTTACAAGAAAACCCTAAAATCGCCACCCCCTACGCCACATCACCGTAACAGTTGGTATCAGAGCCCCGTTAATGAGATCTGAGTATCTCTATTGGCGGGAGCACCTGGGCCAGGTAATCTGGCAACTCCGGCAGCCCGTCAGGACGAGGTTTACCCTAGACGGTTTCGATCCAGTCTGCCAGGCGCTACTCGAACCATGGCCGAGAGAGGAGGAAGCCACTACTGGTGCTGTGCCAAACAAGGAGCTAGCCCCGACAATCTCGACCTCATTAGAACCAACCACCGGTGAGGAGCTAGCCCTAGTACACACGCTGCCGCCAGCAACACCACCAAGTTCATCGTTCCCATCGAGCGCAATTGATGTTGTTTCGTCCGTTGTTATCGATCGAGGCAATCAGGAAGAGACGTCGTCAACACCTCTCACTCATGGCCTCGTCAAACCATCGCCCAAAGGAGAGCTAAACCTAGCTTTCCCTTCTCCGATGCTGGTAGAGCTCGCCCCGTCCCGCCACCAGCCAGAGGGATCTATCTCGCCGTTGGCAAGTCATGACGATGTTGCGACAAACAACAATGAAATCGCGACCTGCCCTTATGCGACGGTTCGTCTTAAAGCGGAAAGGCGCTTCTACCAGAGGAAGAAGAGGAAGAAAAGATGGAGACATGGTGCTACTGACCTCGCTGTGGGTGAACCCACCATCAAGCTATCGCCGCCGCAGGTGGGAGCTCTAGCGGAGGAGGTGAAGAGTGGGGACGAAGACGAAGTTGTTGTCCTCGATATCACACCATCTCCACAACCATCGTCGTCGGGAGCTCCTGTTCCAATAGGACGCGCCGCAAGGAAACGTGATGGGGAGGAGTCGCCTTCTCCTGTCGGTATTGAACCATGGACTAGGATAGGGAACAAACGAGGCCCCATTATCGTCGAGTCTATGTTCTCATTCGCCAACAAAAGAATGAAGGGAAGGGTTAGTGGACCACAACTGGACGGCGGTAAGCCTTTCACCTCATTCCATTGTCATTGCGTCAATTGGAAGAGGAGGAAGAAGAGACTAGTCACGGCGCCCCTGCCGTCATGTGATTCGGCGACCATAGACACGGCAACGGTAACCCCGCAAACTCATCGTGCATCAATTGAGAATGGGCATGAAGGGATACGATCGAGAAAGTTATGGAAGCCCGGGATACATGATTTAATTCCTAGGCAATGTGAATCGATTGACATCGACAAACAGCTGCGGGGTATCTCGAGAACCCTTAACAAGTTGGAAGAATGTCAAATATCCGACCGGGAAAGAGATCCCAAACAGCCGATCAAGTGTGTGGGTGAGAATGGTGTGCTTCGAGGTGACTTCAACCTTTGGCGGGTTCTCGGAATCGAGCCCGCACGTCTTGGGGAAGATGATTGTGTTCATGCCGAATCTGCGACATCCTTGACGGGAAGATTAGCATCAAATTCACCCTTGGCGGTAGTCATTGAATCCACGGCAGCTTCTAGTGGGTGTAAAATTCGATATTGCGGAATAAGAAATATGACGCGAGACACCGATTTACGTGGTTTCCCCACTCGATGTGAGTGGGACTAGTCCACGGAGGGCACGAAGCTCTCGAGAGAATTTTATTACTGCTGTATATTTTGGCTTAGGGTTCGGCGGCCAGACCCACAGCCTTTTATACAAGAAAAGCAAAATAACCTAGCTCCATGAACCGACTACGTACATGGGAAAGGTAAATTACAAAGTGACCCCTATATAATCAACAAGTAGCATAGGGAATCACAACACTCCCCCTCAAGCGAAGGAGTGAATGTCAAGAAGTCCAAGCTTGACAAAAAGGTGATGGAACTGATCGACGCCCAACCCCTTGGTGAACAAGTCCGCCGGTTGATCTGAGGTGGCGATCTTTGCCGGTGCAATGTCCCCTGACTGAACGCGTTCCCTGACAAAGTGGCAGTCCATCTCAACATGTTTAGTACGTTCGTGAAAAACAAGGTTCGCAGCGATATGGAGAGCTGCCTGATTATCACAAAACAATGTAGTAGGGCCGGATGAAGGAACCCCCAAATCACGGAGCAACCAACGAAGCCAAAGAATTTCGCTCACAGTGCTAGCCATTGCTCGATACTCGGCCTCGGCAGAAGAACGAGCAACCACAGTCTGCTTCTTCGTACGCCATGAAATCGGAGAGGTCCCGAGAGTGACGAAGTAACCTGTCGTGGAGCGCCGAGTAGTAGGGCAGCCGCCCCAGTCTGCATCACAGAAAGCAGTTAAAACAAGAGAGGTATCCTTCGCAAAGAAGAGACCTCGACCCGGAGAAGATTTCAGGTACCGGAGGACACGCACAGCAGCAGCCTCGTGTGCCTGTGTCGGGGCCTGCATCGCCTGACTAAGAAGGTCGACCGCATACACTATATCAGGACGTGTAACGGTAAGATAAAGCAGGCGGCCAACCAGCCGCCTATAAGCACCAGGATCAACAGCCGGAGGAGATGAGGCACGCCCCAAGTGATGCTGCTGTTCAATGGGCGTAGAGCACGGTTTAGCAGCCTCAAGACCAGTGTCAGCAAGGATATCAAGGACATATTTCCGCTGGTTAAGCACCAGACCCCGTGGAGACCGAGCCACCTCTATCCCAAGGAAAAACTTCAAGGGACCCAGATCCTTGATAGTGAAACGGTCATGAAGGAAACGCTTAACCCGAGCAATGAAGTCCAGATCAGTCCCAGCCAAAATAACATCGTCGACATATATAAGGGCTGTAATGAAAGTGGCCCCTTTCCGATAAGTGAAGAGAGCATGATCGGCACGGCTAGGAGTGAAACCCAGCTCAACCAGCGCGTGGGTGAACTTCTGATACCAATTTCGAGACGCCTGTCGGAGACCGTAGAGAGACTTATGAAGGCGACAAACTCGGCGATCACCTGGACGAGCAAAACCCTGCGGAATGGCCATATAAACTTCTTCGTCGAGATCGCCGTGCAAAAAAGCATTGTTCACGTCTAACTGGTGAATATGCCAGTCACGAGTCACAGCAACAGCTAAGAGACAACGGACCGTGACGAGTTTAGCGACCGGGGCAAAAGTGTCATGGAAGTCAACGCCCTCAACCTGCGTGAAGCCCTTGGCAACTAAACGCGCCTTGTACCGCTCAACAGTCCCATCCGGTTTAAACTTTATCTTATAAACCCACTTGCAAGCGATACGCCTCTTGCCACGTGGTAAATCAACGAGTGACCAAGTCCCATTCGCCATGAGCGCATTTATCTCGCGCTGCATTGCCTCTCGCCAGTGAGGGAAGCGAACGGCATCATAGAAGGAAGTCGGCTCATACGTCGCACTTACTGCCGCCACAAAGGCATGATGAGCAGTAGACAGCCGATGGTAGGAGATGTAATCCTCAAGGGGATACGTGACAGTGGCCGAGTGAGCCGACCCGGGAAGCTGGACATCAAACCCACGAAGTCGCGTGGAAGGGAGGCGAACACGAGCACCGCGCCGAACAGCAGGGACGGGAGGTACGGCTGGTGTAGCTGAATCAAGCGAAGCTGAAATCTCAGGGGAGGAGCTGCTGGTCGAAGGTGCATTAGGAGAGGCACTAGAATCATCAGCTGGCGATGGGGATGTCGAGGCCTGTGGAGAAGAAGCACTAGGAGCTGGCGATGCATTATCATGCATTACTTCATGCACGTCGACAGCATCGGCCGGCGCATCCTCCAATTCAGGGGCTGTAGAAAGTGATGGCCCCAGCGTGTCATCGTCATGGACGAGAGGAGCAGTTGGCTGGACACCGAAGTTTGGCCGCGAGACAACAGCTGGGGTAAGCAAGCTCGGATCGGTAAGATCACGATAAGGAAAAACCGACTCGAGGAAGCGCACATCTCGAGATGAATAGATGGCCCGAGTCTCAAGATCATAAACGCGGTAACCGCGCTGAGAAGAGGGATAGCCCAAGAAAATCCCAGCTCGACCGTGATCGCCAAACTTGTGTAGTGAATGATGATTATCCCGAGCATAAACCAAGCAGCCAAAGCTGCGAAGATGCTCATAGGTCGGATTCTTCCCAAATAAAAGTTGAAAAGGAGAGCGATTGCCAATGGAAACCAGCGGCAATCGATTTATAAGATAGGCAGCGGTCAACACACATTCACCCCAGAACCGCAGAGGCAGATTAGCATGGAACCGAAGCGCACGAGCAGTTTCCAACAAGTGTCGGTGCTTTCGCTCGACAACTCCATTTTGCTGTGGAGTGTCAGTGCAAGAAGTTTGTAAAATAATCCCCTCATCTTCATAAAATTTAGTCAGAGCAATGGTCGCAAACTCAGGACCATTATCAGCTTGAATACGTTTAACCTGCTTGCCAAACTGCGTTTTTACCAAATTGCAGAAATATGTCAAATGGCGAGCAACATCGGACTTGAACCGAAGCAAAAACACCCAGACAGCTCTACTAAAATCATCCACGATCGTTAGGAAATAATGTGCTCCGGAAGTCGAAGCTGTCTTATAACTTCCCCAAATGTCAATATGAATAATCTCAAAACAATCTTGAGTCTTAATAGTGCTCAACTCAAAAGGATGTCTGGTTTGCTTGGCCCTTAAACAAGAACGACAAGGGTCTTTATTTCGAACAAAAGAACAATGAAGAGCCTTCTCCAACTCATGCAACTTCGCTGCAGAAGGGTGTCCGAGCCGTGAATGCCATAGCTCCGACTTATCCATGGAACCTCGAACAGAATGCGCCACTGGGTGCTCATGTGCGAAGAGCCGCAGATAATATAAACCATCCACGTGCTTACCCATCCCAATCAGCTTCCTGGAGGGTAAGTCCTGGAGAACACAGAAGTCATCCAAGAAAATGAACGCAACTGGAAGATCAGCAGTAAGTCGACTAACAGAGAGCAAATTGCACTGGAAATCCGGAACATAAAGGACTCGACCCAATGACAACTCTGCTGATAATTTTGTTGTGCCAATACTATGAACTCGAACACCCGTACCATTAGGAATCTTAACCTGTAACGAGGGACTCGAATCCAACTCGGTATCCAATAACGAAGCAGAATTAACAATATGCTCGTTACAACCAGAATCAATAACCCAAGAAGAGGAGTTTATCGAAAAGGTACCTGCCATGTTGGACGTTGGATCAATGGAGGCTCGCGCGGACTGCAAGAGATCGCCACTCAAGAGCGCTTTGAGCTGCTCAATTTGGCGACTAGATAGGCCTGGGATTTGGCCATCCGCGGTATCCACCTGGGCAGCTTGCGGTGAAGATCGCACAGCACGATCAGAACGCTTCTTGGACTCCCCCTTAGTGCCGTTGCGGGACGGAAAACCAATTAACCTGTAGCAGGTTTCCTTTAAATGCCCGACACGGTTGCAGTGAGTACAGCGTATTTTACCTTCCCCCTCTTGGTCCTTGTCCCGATCGCGCCCAGCAGGAGAGGATAGTCTCTCGGTCCTCTTTTCTCCTTGCGTCTGGAAGGCGGCCGCCTCAGGCCTTGGACGCCTACTGTTGGTGATTTGTCTTTGCTGTTCATCATTCGTCACCAGCTGATAAGCTTCCGCGAGAGTGGGAGTCGGCTTCATGGCTAAGATTTGAGATTTGACGGTGTTAAATGCGTCATCCAAGCCCATGAGAAAATCAAACAACTGCTCCCCCTCTCGAACATCACGCTGCCGCCTTTTAACGTCACAAGTACAGCCTGAGCATGAACACTCTAGGGACGGTGTCAAGGACTGAATTTCGTCCCAAAATCCTCTTAATTTTGTGTAAAAAGCCGAGACCGATGACTTCTCCTGCTGCAAGCAACTGATGCTGCGCTTCAGTTCGTACAAACGTCCGGCGCTGCCTTGGCCGAACCTGGACTGCAGATCAACCCAGATTTCGCGCGCGGTGGAAGCGAAACGCACGCTGCTACGAACTTCCTTCGTCATTGAGGTCTTCAACCAGCCTTTAACCATCGCGTTACAGCGACGCAGAGCCTCTCTCTCAGCAGGATTCTTCGCGATGGGTAAGCTTCCATCGACAAAGCATAGTTTATTCTTTGCGATGAGTGAATCAGTGATATCCATGGCCCACTCTCCATAATTAACATCCGATAACAGCTCCCCAACAAACAAATTGGACGGACTATCGGATTGATGAAGCTGGAGATGTGAAGGGAGGACTACCTGATCGTCAACACCACCATCCATTGGCGATTTCTGAGTCTTGCTCGACTTCTGGGTCTTGCTGGACTCCTCGTCTGAACTCATGATAGATGCCGCGGATCAAAGACGACGCAGCTCTGATACCATGTAAAATTCGATATTGCGGAATAAGAAATATGACGCGAGACACCGATTTACGTGGTTTCCCCACTCGATGTGAGTGGGACTAGTCCACGGAGGGCACGAAGCTCTCGAGAGAATTTTATTACTGCTGTATATTTTGGCTTAGGGTTCGGCGGCCAGACCCACAGCCTTTTATACAAGAAAAGCAAAATAACCTAGCTCCATGAACCGACTACGTACATGGGAAAGGTAAATTACAAAGTGACCCCTATATAATCAACAAGTAGCATAGGGAATCACAACAGTGGGCAATCATCGTATTTATTGTACGATTTGAAGAAGGATAAGAAGAAATCGTTGGATCGTGGCATGGATTATGAGGAAGAGGCTGCGGGAAATCTTCAGAATAATGGTGTGTTTCACGTATGGAGGTTCCGCCGATGTTTATATGGAATTCATGAGGCCATGCAATCCATGGGTATGGTCGAGAGACCTAAGGAAACATGTGCTCTTGCTATGGAGAAATCATTGGTTGATCCACTCCCTGGAAAATTTCTATATGCAATCCAGCTATTGAAGTATGTCAAAGAAGCTTACGGTGATGGGGGAATGAATGGAACGCCCAACCTGGGGAATGAAAATTATTGGAATTATTATTCCATGAAATGTAGGCTCAATCTGGCATGGGATGATGGTGTATATTATTTCTCAATGCATGGACCGCAACCGTGGGCCAACAAGTTGGGAAGTAGAGGCAAATTAGAAGTCATTGGTTCGGCCGCGTTGGACGAGGAGTTCACTTTCATTGGAGCTGGTAATGAGGGAGGAATCGATTGGGTGCACAAGCTGAATTGGAAGTATCGAAAGCGTGAACCTTGTGGACAAGGTTCTTTTAAGGGGGGAGGGATGTTACGAGATCGGGCCATCGTAGCATTTCGTAGGAGACTGGGCTTGCGTATCTTTAGTATTAGTACATTATTGGGCTTTTATTATTATTGTCTTTATTATTGTTTTCCTTGTTCGTATAGGATTTGGTTATTTGTTGGTAATATCCTTAGAGGTTTAGGAGTCATAATCTAGATAGGTAATGGTAGAGGCTTTGTGCCTATAAATATGTACTTGTTTCGTTCGGTTAAGGAAAGAAGATTGGAACCCAATAGTTAGCTTTTGTTCTTTATTTGCTATTTCCTTAGTTATGTCCTTTGAGAGTGCTTGCGTTTTATTCCTTTTTACAAGAAAACCCTAAAATCGCCACCCCCTACGCCACATCACCGTAACAGATGGGCTCCTCTCCTTCCCACCACAACTAATTAAACTGACTTCTATATGTTGTTATGGTGTGTTCTTCGATCGTCGACTTATTTAATTTCCTTAAGAACAGGGAAGTATTTTAATTGATCACGAATTGATTAAAAAAAGACTACATGGTGCCAAGTCTACCAAATAAAATAAAAATTGTAATGAAAAAGTCCACTAAAAAAATAATAATAATAAAAGACTACATTTTATAATTTATTGGACAAAGTCATTCTTTTTTCTTTTAATTAGGCGATAGGTTATTTTTTAAAAGAAGATGAAGAAGCTAAGACATATATATCTTTATACAAGACTCTAAGAGTCAATCCTTAAGCCCTAACTCATCCTTTCTAAGAAATGTCAATTCCCAATTAATGAAATAGATGCACTATTATATGCTATTTAAATTTTAATTAAGGCAATTAGCGGTATCCAACCACACATCAAGACATAATTATTATATATAACATGATCGCCACCATTCAAATTCTGCAATTCCATCCCAATCTCTCTGAAACTCATCATCTCGACCAGAAAGCAAACAGCATACAGTCATGGTTCTCTTTGATTTCAAGTCCGACAAGCACTACGTTGCTTCCTCGGACAAGACAACCCTCAAAGTCTACGAGTTGACCAACCCTACTACTGTTAATCCTTCCTCCATCGGAAAGGATCACTGGAAGGAAGTCGCCAACATCACATCCCGTGATCAAGATCAAAGCAATGACGAGGAACAAGATGATGGTGACGATGCATCAGCAGAGGAGGACGAGGAGGAATCTTACGACGGGCTGATGTTCTTCGATGGTCACGGGAAGATCGAGGGACGGGAGGCGTTGACCAAGCTAGCCCAACACCTCACCCGGCTCCAATTGAGGGTGAGCCCTCAAGGGCTCTGCTTCCAGGATGTTACCGGGCTGGGCGAGCACAAAGAGTTTGGGTTTCACTACCTCCGACTGAACGATCTTTTCAACTGGCCGTATCACGGTATCAAAATAGCGGGCATCACCACGTGGCGACGCCTGGTGTTGCAGTACTCCGTACCGAAAGGGGATCAGAAGAAGCGGCCGATGTCTGGAGGAGCTGCTGTGAGCAAGAAGAAGTACGAGGAGTTGAAAAGAATGATCGAAGAAAGGGATGAAAAGATCGGAAAGATGAGGGAGGAGATGGAAGAACAAGATTGGGAGATGGAAAAGCTAAAAGAAGAGAGGGGGAAACACGGGGTAGAGCTGCGCGAGTTGGAGAAGAAAAATGGCAAGGAGCTGCGAAAGCTGTCGAAGCAAAAAGATGGTGAGTTAGAAACGTTGAAGAGGGAGAAGGACGGGGAGTTGGAGGAGAAAGACGAGGAGTTAGAGGCGTTGAGAAAAGAAAAGGACGACGCAACAAAGTTGAGCAAAGAGAAGGACGAGAAGTTGAAAAATTTGAAGGAAGAAGTGAAGAATATGAAAAGAGCTAAGAAGGAAGACGAAGCAGCGACAGTAGGCGAGAAAGGAAAGATAACGGTGGACAGTGATGAATGGCACAAGTTGAAGAAGGACGCGGCGGAGACGAGACAAGAGGCAACGAAGAAGGACGAAGAGATGAAAAGAAGGCTAGAAAAAGTGGGGGATGACAACGAAGCATTGCAGAAGCTCGTGAATGAGAAGACCGCCGAGTCTCAGAAGCTAAGGAGCGAGAAGGAAGAAATGATGAAAGAGAATGCAGCTGAAATGCGAAAGCTGAAAGACCAACTGTTACAAGTTCCTCGCGAGCCGGAGCAACGTCGGCCCAAGCAATCATGGGCGAAGACAACTGCAACTAAATTAGTGCTCCTTTCTTACTGCGGTGACGACATAATAAGGAGAAGACGACCGGTGCCACGTGATACTTTTTGCATCGATGAAGGCAAATCGAATAACTTCAACTACAAGCCATATCAGAAGGGGAGCGTGCCGTTCTCGTTTACCAGTTCGATCAGTATAGTGGATGAAGATCCCAAAGATTGGCCGCATCCTCCCAAGACGAATGTGTACAGTAGTTCTTCTGGTTCATTCGACCAAGACAACTGGTGGCTTATGAAGACGACTCACCTGAGTGATGGCAGCTTGACGATGATGGCTTATTATGACGGCGATTTTCGATGTTCTGTTTTCCCGGAGAATACTTACCCTATCCGACTTCCCTATTCGTGGGACAATCATTTAATGGCAGGTACAAGTTTCTTCCTGGTTCACGTGGGCCGCGAATACAAGCTTGCTTTCATGTACCGCGACTAGCTAGGGCGACGGCGGGGTGGCAGTTTGGTTTTTTTGTCATCAGTAGTTGGCGATATT
The DNA here is from genome assembly GCA_946122785.1 of Linum tenue. Lineage (NCBI taxonomy): Eukaryota > Viridiplantae > Streptophyta > Magnoliopsida > Malpighiales > Linaceae > Linum > Linum tenue. The sequence goes on from CAMGYJ010000010.1 coordinate 44,499,074, forward strand.
CACCTCCGGCGCCGATGCTGCTTGCCGGCCAAGCTTTCGGAGGCGTCTAAGTTTCTCTATTAATTCTGCTTAAATTTGCTGTATTTTTTATTTATTTATTTCTTCTTTCTTAATTATGGTCACCCTTTGTAAGATTATTTAAAAGGGAATCACGTTCAACAACAAACAACCCATATATATATGGGGCGAGAGAGATGATGAGGTTCATTTCAGATTTCAGTCGAGTGCAAGAAGCCAAGAACACCCACCCGAGCAGCGACGGATTCAGAACATAGTAAAGCACTGAGTCGCATTTTATTAGAAATTAGATATTGCAAAAAAAAATTGTTTTTTTTTCCAATATCAATTGTACATGTTGATCTTTTAATACAACAAATTCATCAGTAGTGGAGTCTACACCCATACGACATACCAATAGCATACTATTCTCCTTCGAATAAAAAAAGTTAACCAATCTGCATCGAGAAATTCATCGCTCATTTTGTTGCACAAATCATATTTCACCTGTTCCATTGCTGAAAAGGTTTTTTCCGTAGTAGTTGTTGACACGGGCAATGTCATCACTAGACAAATCAATCGACTAATCAATTTGTATTGTGTGTTCATCCCTCTTTCCATGAGATGCTTTAGTAATGTTTCAAGAGAACAAACCTCATAATTCTTTTAGTCTTGGGTAATGTCTATTTTTTATCCAAACCTTTTTCAGATTCTTTTATATTATCCAAATCTATCGAAATACTAAGAATTAGTCAAATGTTAACTTCCAATTAGCAATTTTGTTAGTAATGATGACTTGGCAACATGATACTGACTTGGAAGAGACACATGAATGTCAACATTCCAAAATTTTAGTATTTTAACTAAGAAAAGAGTTACAAAATTATTAACAATAACGTATAAATGGCTAATATTTTGATGCATTACGAAAGATTTGGATAATTAATAGCATTTTCATAGGTTTGGATAAAAAATAGACATTGCCCTTTAGTCTTTTACGTTTTAGAGTTTTAGAATTTTAGGTTACATTGTTTGTTTTTAGGGTTATAGGTATAATTTGCCCCTCTACTATGACGTTTTATCAAACATGCCCCTCTACTATATTTTACATCAAATATGCCCCTGTACTTTGAAAAAATTATCAAACATGCCCCTGTACTTTGAAAAAATTATCAAACATGCCCGTCTGTTAAAATTTTCATTGAAAAAATCGTTAATCGTGGTTGAACCGAGATTTAGATTACCCGACATCGGCAAATGGGTGGAAAAATGTCAGTTTTGTCCCTTGTTTTATTTCCCTGGGTCTTTTCAAAGTGAAATTATTTGAATGATTTGATTATACAAAATAACGAAAAAAATTCTTAAGTTAATTTATTATGGATATTTTAGTCATTTGTGTCGCCCAAACTAAAGTTCGGCCTTGGTTAACGGTTTTTGGATGAAAATTTTAACAAAAAGGCATGTTTGATCATTTTTACAAAGTACAGGGGCATGTTTGATGTAAAAAATAGTAGAGGGGCATGTTTGATAAAGCGTCATAGTAGAGGGGCATATTATACCTATAACCCTTGTTTTTATTTAGAAGAGAATCATTAGAGCTAGTATTTCTAGGCTAAATTTGGAGTTGTGATTTGAACATGTTCATCTAACCCATTTTCTTAATTACACACAATTTTATTATAAAATAACATTGGACCGAATAGCTAAAATCGATAAACTTATAAAAACTATACTGGCTCCGAATGCAGAAGAGGGCTAGGTCGTATCCCTGGAAGGCCACCCTTGGATCCGCCACTGCCCCCGAGAAAGAGTAAGCTTCAACCAATCCCAAAAACCAAACTAATCGCCATCTTCTTCTTCTTCTTATTTTGTGAAGAAAACTTAGCTGCCACTCTTATTTAGGGATGGCAATTTACCCACCCATGGGTAATTTTGCCCTAACCCAAGTAGACCCATTTATTATGGGTAGGGTTTGGGTGATGTGTGTATGGGTTTGGGGTTTGTATATGGGTTTGGGTTAGATATGGATATTATCTAAATGGGTATGGGTTGGATATGGATATCCATTTACTTGAGGGTGTTTTAACTACACATGCAAAAATTGGACTTATTTGTAAAACTTGAAAATTTTAGGTACCAAAATGTAAGACCAAAAAAATTAGGTACCAAAACATAATTTTCCATTGATATTTTGAGGACTTATATGCAAAAAAATTAAATTTAGGTACTAAATATGCATAACTATTAAGTTTAGGTACCAAACTGTAATTTGCATTTGGGTATGGGTACAAACCCAAATCCATATGTTAAAAACCCAACCCAACCCAAGTAAATGGGTATGGGTACAAACCCATAAAATTCTACCCATCTAACATTTATTTGGATTCCATACCTAACCCAATTGGGTTGGATAGTAAAATACTCATGGGTATGGGTAATATTGCCATCTCTACTCTTATTCTTAGATTTGCTTTTAGGGTCTTCTTCTTCTTATTTTGTGAAGAAACCTTGGGCCTGTTTACTTTCATTTCTGTTTCCTGTTTTCGAGAAAACAGATGTTGAAAACAGGTGAAAACAACATTTTGTCGTTTCCGAAAACAGCATGAAGTTGCCACTTTATGTTTTCATAGTTGGAAATGAATAGAAAACAGGATGAAAAGTAAACAAGTTTTCTCGTTTCGATTGCCAAAATTATGACATAAAAACAGAAAACAGGAAATGAAAATGGAAGTAAACAGGGCCTAGTTGCCACTCTAATTCTTAGATTTGCTTTTAGGGTTATTTTGTGAAGAAACCTTAGCTGCCACTCTAATTCTCTCTCAACTCTTCTAAAGAAAAAAAAAAAAAAACTCTTCTAACCTCTCGATAGAAATGAGAGAATGTTCTGTCCAAACTCTTTTAATTTTGAGTGTTTCTTACATACTTCATTTGTATGGACTCGCATCTGGTCATTGTTTTTTAATAATAAGTCATAATGTATATAAGAACAATAATAAATAATTAAATATAGATACATAAAAGCTGTAGCTGTAATGCCATTAGAGTTTAAGTTGACTTTTAATGGGTAAAAATATCCACCGATTCCTTCGTTTTAGAAAAAAAAAACTATTTGTCCAACCAAGTGGCACAATTAAGCATGTCAAACTATTTTGTTTTGTACTTTATATACTGATCCCTTCAACAAGTCAACTTTGTACTCGCCACTTGCTTTGGAAAAACGAAGTTTAATTAAAATCAAATTGCTATTGGTTTTTATTGAATTTATTTTGGTACTGGTTTTCGCTCGTTGTTGGTTTTGGTTGATTATGTTAATGGTATGGTTTTTTTTTAAAGAACACACTCATATAGCTTTCAAAATGTTTCAATTTAGAATTTTTAAAAATATATTAAAGTGACCTAAAATAGAATCCTGATCTTTCATTTTATGAACCCATAAAGAATGTTAAAAAAAATTAGCAGCAATATATAAAGGCAAAACATAAAGGCAATATAGATTTTAATGGAATCTACATCTACACAATACATAAATGCAAAACAAGAGATTAATTCCAGAAATGTCATTTTTGTCATTTCACTCAGCTCATGTTTATATATTAAAAATGTTATCATTGAAGTTCGAACCTTGGTCACTTGAACAAAAGTTAACGGAGACTAACGGTCAGTGATCAAACTTGAACCGTTAACCTAATTAATTAAGTGACTACGGATGGAATAAAGTAATTTTAGTAGCTAGCGTAAACTTTACTAGTAATTCAAGTGACCAAACTTGCAATTTAGCCATTTTTAGGTCAATGATTCCAGCTTCAGGGTAATCAAAATATTCCAAAGAGATGATAATTTCATTTTTCCAGCCGAGAATTTGGCCTCCCCTCGTACTCTGTACAATTTTGATTCTCAATCTTCCTCACTAAATACAGTCAGCAGAAGTTAAGGATTTCGAACAGGTATACGGTGACGGACGATCCAGCTGAGTTGCATACCCATTTGGGTTCTCTTCGGAGTGCTCGATTCAACTCGGTTTGTACCTATTCATTTTCGTACAAATTCAATATATATAGAAAAACAACAATATTTTGAAGCATAATATAGATGGGCTCCTCTCCTACCTACTCACCACATCTTATTAAACTGACTTCTAATATGTTTTTGGTCGTCGGTTTATTTCTTTAAGAATGGATAAGTATTTTAATCGATGATGAATTGCTTAAAAAAAGACAACATGATCCCAAGTCTACTAAAGAAAAACAATTGTAATAAAAGTCTACCAAAATAATAATAATAATAATAATAATAAAAGACTACATTTTATTATTTATTGGGCAAAGTCATTTTTTCCCCTTCTTTTAATTAGGTGAAAGGATATTTTCTAAAAGAAAATATGGATGAAGAAGCTGAGACGACATATCTTCTTTGGGATTTCCTACGGTAACTTGAATTTTTTTACCTGTTATAGCAGGTTTTACAGGTCGTATTACGTAAAATACAATAGGCATTACGTAATGGTTACGTAACATATGATAATCTTACGTAACAGTTGTAAAAGATCATTACGGAAGCCTTACGTAATAGAATGTGTCTTTACGTAATGAGTATTAACCTCGTGTTACGTAAAATGCTAAGTCATTACGGAAGCCTTACGTAACGCTACTGATTTAACTGTTACGTAAGAAATAATTGTCGTTCCGTAACCTTTACGTAATGGAAGGTCTTTTTACGTAATGAGTATTAACTTGCGTTACGTAAAGTGCTAAGTCATTACGGAAGTCTTACGTAACGCTTCCGATTTAATTGTTACGTAAGAAATAACTATAATTCCGTAACCTTTACGTAGTGAATATGTATTTTACGTAACAGTTGTAAAATATCATTACGGAAGCCTTACGTAATAGAAGATTTCTTTACGTAATGAGTATTAACATCGTGTTACGTAAAGAGCTAAGTTATTACGGAAGGCTTACGTAACGTTTCTAATTCAATAAGAATTAAAAAAGGAAATGTTAAAATATGGAAAGACAACTAAATATGAAAAAGGAAAGAAAAAAATAGGAAAAGGTAACTTGGAATGGGTGACCGGCAACTCATGTTGCCATTTATTTTTTTAGTTATTTTTATTTATTTAATCAATGGTTGAAAATAACTTTGATCAATTTTAACGGTTTAGATCTATGCAAGTTACCTAACTTTAAATTACACCCAAGTTATGGTAGGAGATCCCATCTTCTTTATATTAGTCAATCCTTAAGCCCTAACTCATCCTTTCTAAGAAATGCCACTCTCCAATTAATCAATAGATGCACCATTATATGCTATTTAAATTTTAATTAAGGCAATTAGTTAGCGGTATCCACCCACACATCAAGATTCAAGGCATTATTATTACATATAACATTATCGCCACCATTCAAATTCTGCAATTCCATCCCAATCCCTCTGATACTCATCCTCTCGACCAAAAAAGCAATTAGGATACCATGGTTCTCTTTGATTTCAAATCCGACAAGCACTTCGTTGCTTCCTCGGACAAGACGACCCTCAAAGTCTACGAGTTGACCAACCCTACCACTGTTAATCCTTCCTCCATCGGGAAGAATCACTGGAAGGAAGTCGCCACCATCACCGCCCGTGATCAAGATCAAAGCAATGACAATGGTGACGATCCATCAGCAGAGGAGGAGGAGGAGGAGGAGGAATCTTACGACGGGCTGATGTTCTTCGATGGTCACGGGAGGATCGAGGGACGGGAGGCGTTGACCAAGCTAGCCCAACACCTCACCCGACTGCAATTGAGGGTCAGCCCTCAAGGGTTTTGTTTCCAGGATGTCACCGGGTTAGGCGAGCACAAAGAGTTTGGGTTTCACTACCTCCGACTGAACGATCTTTTCAACTGGCCGTATCACGGTGTCAGAATGCCAGGAATCGCCACGTGGCGGCGCCTGGTGTTGGAGTACTCCGTACCGAAAGGGGAGAAGAAGCGGTCGTCGACGGCCGGAGGAGGCGTGAGCAAGAAGAAGTACGAGGAGTTGAAAAAAATGGTCGAAGAAAGGGACGAAAAGATACTGAAGCTGAGGGAGGAGATGGAAGAACAAGATTGGGAATTGGAAAAGCTAAAAGAAGAGAGGGGGAAACACGAGCAGGAGCTGCGAGACCTGGAAAAGAAAAACGGCAAGGAGCTGCTGAAGCTGTCGAGGAAAAAAGACGGCGAGCTAGAAACGCTCAAGAGGGAGAAGGACGAGGAGCTGGAGGATAAAACCGAGGAGTTAGAGACGTTGAGGAAAGAAAAGAACGAGGAGGTGAAAAAATTGAGGGAGGAAGTGAGGAATCTGAAAAGAGCCAAGAACAACGGAGATGGTGGTGCAGCAGCAGCATCATCATCAAAAGGGAAGATAATGGTGGACAGCGATGAATGGCACAAGTTGAAGAAGGACGAGGCGGAGACGAGGGAAGAGGTAGCGAACAAGGATGAAGCGTTGCGAAGGGTTATGAACGAGAAGGATGCGGAATCCCAACAGCTTAGGATCGAGAAGGAAGAAATGATGAAAGCGAGTGCAGCTGAAACAGAGAAGCTAAGAAACCAGCTGTTACAACTCCCTCGGAAGCAATCGTGGTTACAGACAGCTGCAACTAAGTTGGTGCCCCTACATAGTCACAATGACCGAATAATAAGCACAAGACGGGCGGTGCCACAGGATACTTGGAGTTTGTCCCGCGAAATCATATCGGGTGGTTTCCAGTACCACCCACTTGTGATCAATTTCTACTGGCCATTCTCGTCAGCAAATGGGCTGTCTTTGGTGGATGAAGATCCCAGAGATTGGCTGCCTCCCCCAAAGATTCGGGTGTACAATGGCAGCGCCGCATTCGACAAAGACAACTGGTGGTTTGTAAAGACAACCCACCCGGATGGCGGCTTGACGATGATGGCTTATTACGACGGCAGTTTCCATATTTCTAATCTTCCCGGGATGTCCTGCTCTATCCGGCTCCCCTATTCATGGGACAAGAATCCATTTTGGGCGGATACAACTTGCACCCTGGCTATGGTGAGCGGCGAATTCAAGCTTGCTTTCATCTACCGCGAGTAGTTACTAACGGCGGGCTGGATCGTTTCCAATTTGTTTCCGCTTCTTTATTTCGTTTTGCGGGGTAACAATTGTTAATTTGGATTTTGTCCATCGGCTGTGAATTGTGATTTCTTTATTAATTCTACGTTTCAATAAAAACATACACCTCTTAGCCAGCAAATTAGCATTACACCCCAATCTATTCGACAATCATCTCGACCAGCAAACAATTACAATACTATGGTTCTCTTTGATTTCAAGTCCGACAAGCACTTCGTTGCTTCCTCGGACAGAGCCACCCTCCAAGTCTATGAGCTGACCATAGAGTTTGGATTTCACTACCTCCGACCGAACGATCTTTTCAACTGACCGTATCACGATATCGAAATAACAGGCATCACCACGTGGCGACGCCTGGTGTTGCAGTACTCCGTACCGAAAGGGGATCAGAAGAAGCGGCCGATGTCTGGAGGAGCTGTTGTGAGCAAGAAGAAGTACGAGGAGTTGAAAAGAATGATCGAAGAGAGGGATGAAAAGATCGGAAAGATGAGGGAGGAGATGGAAGAACAAGATTGGGAGATGGAAAAGCTAAAAGAAGAGAGGGGGAAGCACGGGGTAGAGCTACGCGAGTTGGAGAAGAAAAATGGCAAGGAGCTGCGGAAGCTGTCGAAGCAAAAAGATGGCGAGCTAGAAACGCTGAAGAGGGAGAAGGACGAGGAGTTGGAGGGAAAAAAACGAGGAGTTAGAGATGTTAAGAAAAGAAAAGGACGACGAAGGAAAGCTGAGCAAAGAGAAGGACGAGAAGTTGAAAAATTTGAAGGAAGAGGTGAAGAATATGAAAAGAGCTAATAAGAAGGAAGACGAAGCAGCAGCGACAGTAGGCGAGAAAGGAAAGATACTGGTTGACAGTGATGAATGGCACAAGTTGAAGAAAGACGAGGCGGAGATGAGGCAAGAGGTAACGAAGAAGGATGCCGAGTCCCAAAAGCTCGGGAAAGAGAATGAAGCTGAGACGGAAAAGCTAAGGAACCAACTGTTACAACTCCGTCTTCAGTTGGAGCAACGTCGCAAGCAATCTTGGGTACAGACAGCTACAACCAAGTTGGTGGGCCTTTACGACGGCAATTTTCGCTGTTCTGTTTCCCCCGAGAACACTTACCCGATCCGACTTCCTTATGCATGGGAAAATCGCTTTACGACGGATGCAACTTTCATCCTGGTTCATGTGGGCCGCGAATACAAGCTTGCTTTCATGTACCGTGAGTAGCTTGCTTGGATGAAAGCAGGCTGATCGTTTTATTTGGTTTGGTGCTTGACAACTTGGTTGTCATCAGATGTGATCACCTCTGGAAAAATGCTGCTTTTCCGGGCACTCCGTCCGGTGGCGCATGCAGTAGCTTTCAGAGCTGCCTAATTTCTCTGTTAGTTTTGTGTCCTAGTATATCCTTTTATTAACAAGAGCAGTTGTGGTGCACAACCATGTATGACATGTCTGTCACATCAGCGCCACATCACTATTTATGGAAGACTTTAATATTTTATTCTCTAAATTTTACAGAATTATATTTCTTTCGTTTTAAGTCGGAATTTTTTTTGGCACAGATAAATCAGATTAATTGTGCTCTTCAAAATGATATCCACTTTGATATAATTTTGAATTTTTTTTTGAGACATCTGGTACTAGTCTATACCATCATGGTATTGTTGATATTACATAATAGTGATATTACATAAGAGCATACCAAGTCGTATGGAAGTGTAACATGGTGGTGTATAACATATCAGGCTGTCGAATGGTTGAATACATGATAGTATGAATATATTCACTGTCGTTTACAGCTTTCAACATTGTGTATCACAAGATACCACATACCAGGGTGGTATGAGGTGGTATATTTTGGTCCTGTATTTTTTTCTCCATAAATTTATAAATCCAATAGTTTATGATGAGCTCGTTTCTTCTGTGCAAAATTTTCAAAATGAGAGAAAAAAACCTACAACAAGAGGGGGGGGGGAATTGGGGTAAGATAAACTCATTTTCCTAGAATTAGAATTGATTCAATACTTCTATTGTAATGACACACATCTGTTTCATTGTTTTCTAAAAGTCATAATGTATCATTGTTAGGTTCAGGCTAGCGTACGTCAGCTGTAACAATTACTATCTAGAACACGAATTACCCAGAGTTTGGGGCATGATACTATACCCTAACCTCTAATGGGTGAACCTAGTCCTTATTCTTTAACCCAAGTCACAATATTCATTTAATCTAAAAAATAATTACCGACGGTTCTTATTCAGTGAAATATATTGAAGTGCAAAAATCAAGTGTGAACACATGCGTATGTACGCTTAACGTACACTAGCCTTTGCCATCATTATCATAGTTGGTAATGACATTAGAGTTGAGATTGAATTTTTTAATACCATTTGTCCAACCAAGTGACACAATTAAGCACGTCAAAGTATTTTATATATTTTTATACTTCTGATCTAATGATCCCTTCAAGAATTTAATCATGAATTGTTTAAAAAAAGACCACGTTGGTACTATTTACTCGGTCAAGTCTACCGAAAATTACATAAATCAAGGCTATTCGGCATTTTTTTTTTGGTGTGATGTTATTGCCTTCTTGGGGTCGTCGGTTTATTAAATGCTCAAACATGAAATGTTTAAAAATGACTACATTGGAATTATTTATTCGGCCAAGTCTACCCAACAAAAATATTAATAAAAAACGACATTCTATTTTTTTATGAAAATAAAGAAAGACTACTACACTGTATTATTTATTCGGCAAAGTCATTCTCTTTTAATTAGTTGAAATTATATGAAACCTTGATGTCCTGAATCTAGTGACAACAATTTCTTACTTGACTTGTATAATCCTACTTGTCCCACACTTAGTGTGGAGCCAATATTGGTATTGATGTACCCGCTCCGCCTGTCCCACTGCCATCATTACCCGAAACCTCTTCATGCTAGATTTAATATTTCAATCACTTGAATTATAAACTTGTTGGAAAATTTATTTGTGTTGGAAATGCCCATTGAATTCTGACTCATGCCTATTCATGCACTCCCAAATGTTTATTGGGTTTAGTTGAATTTTCTCTTTATTCAAAATTCAGGGAGTATGTTATCGGGTTTTTTTACGGGTGCAATAATTGGGTTGGATTTGAGGGGAAAAAAAAGAAAGAGTCAAGCCTGTCACATTGTCATCCCTAAGTATGTGTTGATTACTAGTGGAATTATTTTGTATCACACAACTACCTATCTTCCGAAAGAACGCTTTTGAATGACCGTTTGCTATAATTTTCGAATTCAAGATGTGTCGGATGTTTTCACCCTCACATTATAACTTAGACTAATCTCTTGAGAATTAAAGCCTGCTTTTGGAGTTGTACCGTTACACTTGTCTCCTACTGACCACCGTGTTACTTTTTAATAACTTTATGACTACAAAAATGTCATTCCTTTTTATATATTTTCCAATAGAAAAGAACGAGCTAGCTGATATGTCATACAGTATAGTGGTACAAAATTATACGGCCAGAAAATACATTAATTATAGTGGTACGGTTGTAAGAAATATAGTATAATGGTACATAAATTATATCATGGTGTTATATTTGATTCGAATGTTTCTCCATAAATACATCGAAATTGCCATATTCGTAGGAACACTTACGAAGCTGGGACATGTTGAGCCAATTAATTAATACATGCACTATTATATACAAGTAAATTTTAATATTAGGCAACTAGCGGTAGCCACACATATATGAAGACATTATTGTTTATATATACCATACAAATTCTGCACTTCCATCCCAATTCTCCCCGATACTCACCTCGACCAGAAAACAATTACCATACTAATGGTTCTCTTCGACTTCAAGTCCGACAAGCACTTCGTTGCTTCCTCGGACAAAACCACCCTTAGAGTATATGAATTGACCAACCCTACTGTCAATCCTTCCTCCATCCGGAAGAATCATTGGAAGGAAGTCGCCACCATCATTGCCCGTGATCACAATGTAAGCGAAGACTACGACGAGGACGAAGGTGACAACGGTGGTGCGTCAGTGGAGGAGGAATCTTACGACGGGCTGATGTTCTTCGATGGTCACGGGAAGATCGAGGGGCGGGAGGCGTTGACCAAGCTAGCCCAACACCTCACCCGGCTGCGGTTGAGGGTGAGCCCTCAAGGGTTATGTTTTCAGGATGTTACCGGGTTGGGCGAACACAGAGATTTCGGGTTTCAATATCTCCGACTAAATGATCTTTTCAACTGGCCGTATCATGGTATCAAAATGGTGAGCATCGCCATGTGGCGACGCCTGGTGTTGGAGTACACCGTACCAAAAGGAGGGAAGCTGCCAATGGTCGCCGGAGGTGTGAGCAAGGAGAGTTACGAGGAGCTGAAAAAGATGATCGAAGCGAAGGATGAAGAGTTGGGAAAGCTGAGGGAGGAGATGGAAGAACAAGATTGGGAGATGGAAAGGCTAAAAAGGGAGAGGGGTAAGCACGCGACAGAGCTTCGCGAGTTGAAAAAGCGAACCGGCAAAGAGATGCGGCAGCTGAGGGAGGAGATGGAGGAACGAGATTCGGAGATAGAGAAGCTGAAAGAGGAGAGCGAAAAACACGAGCAGGAGCTGCGAGACTTGGAAAAGAAAAACGACAAGGAGCTGCGAAAGATGCCGAAGAAAAAAGACGGCGAGCTGGAAACGCTCAAGAGGGAGAAGGACGAGGAAGTGGAGGACAAAATTGACGAGCTAGAGACGTTGAGAAGAGAAAAGGACGAGGAGTTGAAAAAGTTGAGGGACGAAGTGAAGAATCTGAAAAGAGGCAGCAGCAAGAAGCAGGAAGACGGAGCAGCAGCAGCATCAGGAGGAGCAGGTGATCAGAAAGCTGGGAAGATGACGACGGTGGACAGTGATGAATGGCACAGGTTGAAGAAGGACGAGGCGGAGATGAGGGAAGAGGTAGCGAAGAAGGATGAAGCGTTGCGAAAGATTATGAACGAGAAGGATGCAGAATCCCAACAGCTAAGGATTGAGAAGGAGGAAATGATGAAAGCGAATGCAGCCGAAACGAAAAAGCTAAGGGACCAACTGTCACAACTCCCTCGGGAGCTGGAGCAACGTCGCAAGCAATCATGGATACAGACAGCTGCAACTAAGTTGGTGCCCCTTACCAAGCAGAATGACCAAATAATAACAAGCGCAAGACGGGCGGTGCCACCGGATACTTGGAGTTTGTCCAGCGAACTCAACTTTCGAACTGGATCGGGCGCGACAAAGACAATTGGTGGTTTACGAGGACAACCCACCCGGATGGCGGCTTGACGATGATGGCTTATTATGACGGCAATTTCGTTTCTTCTAATTTCCCCGGGAGCTACTACCGAATCCGAATGCCGTATGCATGGGACGATGGTAGATTTTCGGCAGATACAGCTTGCACCCTGGCTAGGGTGGGCGAAGAATACAAGCTTGCTTTCATGTACCGCGAGTAGTAACTTAACGCGCAGGCTGATCGTTCGTTTCCAATTTGTTTTCCGCTTCTTAATTTACTTCTCTTTTTTTGCTTGTAACCATAATTTGGATTTTGTCTATCAGCTGTGGAACCACACCTCTGTTTCACGTCGATTGATTTCCACGCGCGTCGTCCTCAAATTAGGTTGTGTTTTAAAAGACTACTACATGTACATGACACTATTTACTTTGGCCGAGTCTACGAAAAGAAAAGAGATAAATAAAAGACTACTCAGACAATCAAATTTGTTTTTGTTGGGTTACGTTCTTGCCTTCTTGTGTCGTCGGGTTTATTAAATGTTCAAACATGAATTGTTTAGAAACGACTACATTGTAAACTATTTATTCGGCCAAGTCTATCCAAAAATATATTAATAAAAGGCTACATTGTATTATTTGGCAAGTCATTCTTTTTTAATTAGGTGAAACAATATTTTTAAAGAAAACCTTCATTAAAGGATAGACGCAAACCTGAAAGTTAAAAGGAAAAAGAAAAAAAAAAGAATCCCATTTTTTTAATGTAATTTTGGCTTTCATATGCAATTGCAAGTTTGCAAATATGCAATGGATAACCACATTAATACATTTGATTTTGCAATTGCAATAACATATGTCATGTCATTTTGCAATTGAAAATACAATATCAATTTAGATGCTCTTATCACAGTGATATGATATTGTTTGATAGTACGAAGATAGTACAGTCTTATCTTTGAGCAAAAAAGCTGATGTCATCATACCACAATCATATAATAATATTAGCACTATGATATCATAGTGATATAGTAATGGTGTCTCTCTTATCAAAGTAGTAAGATCATGATATGATATATATTAATAAAATAAAAATAAACACATTGTTTTTTTGTTTAATAATATCATAGTGGTAAATCATCATGGTATGACAATGCTGAGATGATCCATAGTACTATGATAATGGTACGACAATGATAAATACGATTAGGAACATAAAAACGTAGGTTTTGAACTTTTAAAGCGCGATTTTAACTGCATTGCACACTAGTCTCCTCCTCAAATTTGTTATTATTAATGACCAGGTGCACCTCCGCTCACCTCTCATTAATAATAGTCAACCTACCTAAATTAAAAGTTACTCAAAACAAAATATTCCAATTAGCAAGAACTAGTGTTACCACTATATTAACAAAAAAAAAAAAAAATGGTAGCACCCTACTCCTTCCCTTATTTATTCGGCCAAGTCTACCAAAAAAATAATAATAATAAAAGACTACTTTGTATTATTTGATTTATTCGGCAAGTCATTCTTTGTTTCTTTTTTCGTTGAATCGTTCGTTGTTTCTTCTTGTTAGGTGAAAGGATATTTTCTTAAAGAAAGTATGGATGAAGAAGCTGAGACATATCCCGAGTCAATCATGAAGCGCTAATTCATCTTTTCTTCGAAATATCATTTTCCGATTAGCTAATTAATTATAATAAAGACGTAATTATTATATATAACATGATTGCCATCCCAATCTCCGATCAAGCTCATCTGGATCGGACCAGAAAGTATCCCCTAACTCCACCTCTTAGCCAGCAAATAATTACAATACTATGGTTCTCTTTGATTTCAAGTCCGACAAGCACTTCGTTACTTCCTCGGACAGAGCCACTCTCCAAGTCTACGAGTTGACCGACCCTACTGTTAATCCTTCCTCCATCCGAAAGAATCACTGGAAGGAAGTCGCCACCATCACCGCCCGTGATCATGATCAAAGCGACGACGACGAGGTCCAAGTCGATGATCACAAAGCACCAGCAGAGGAGGAGGAATCGTCTTACCACGGGTTGATGTTCTTCGATGGTCACGGGGAGATCGAGGGATGGGAGGCGTTGACCAAGCTAGCCCAACACCTCACCCGGTTGCAACTGAGGGTCAGCCCTCAAGGGTTTTGTTTCCAGGATGTTACCACGTTGGGCGAACACAAAGCTTTCGGGCTCCACTATCTCGGACTGAACGATCTTTTCAACTGGTCGTATCATGGTATTAGAATGGCTAGCAACACCACGTGGCGGCGCTCGGTGTTGAAGTACCTTGTACCGAGAGGGGAGAAGAGGCCTACGCCGGCCAAAAGTGTGAGCAAGGAGATGTACGAGGAGCTGAAAAAGACGGTTGAAAAGAAGGACGAGGAGCTGGAGAAGCTGAGGGAGGAGGTGGAAAAGCTGAAGGGGGAGAAGGAAGAAATGACGAAAGAGAATGCAGTCGAAACGAAAAAGCTAAGAGAACAACTGTTACAACTTCCGCAGGAGCTGGAGCAACGCCGCAAGCAATCATGGTTAGTGACAGCTACAGCAAAGTTATTGCTCCTTCGCGGCCCTATGCAGAGTGACCAAATAAAAAGCAGAAGACGGCCGGTGCCACGAGATACTTGGAGTCTGCCCGACGGAGTTGGATGGACCCATTTCTACTATGAGGTATGCGGGAAAATGGAGCCCAATATGCTGCCGACGACTAGGCCTTTCTCGCAAGTAGATACCCTCTCTTTGGTGGATGAAGATCCCAAAGATTGGCAGCCTCCCCCAAAGATTAAAGTGCACACATTCGGTCGCCCATTTGACATAGACAACTGGTGGTTTATTAAGACAACCCACCCGAGTGGCGGTTTGACGATGATGGTTTATTATGACGGTAATTTACGTTCTTCTGTCCGAGTTCCCTATGCCTTTGACAGTGTTGCTTTGGTGACAGATAGAGCTTGCATCTTGGCTAACGTGGCTTACGAATGGAAGCTTGCTTTCTTGTACCGCGATTGAGTAGCCTGCTAGGGTGTGAGTGCGTGCTGGGCGGCCGGCCGGTCGTTTCCACTTATTGTTGTCAGTCAGCTGCTCTCCGGGGAGTACTCCGGTGGCCCAGCAGCTTCCGGAGGTGTCTAATTACTCTATTAATTATTTCTGCGTTGCTGCATGTGTCTTTTCCGCCTTCCCCAACTTCATTTATCTGTTAAGACTAATATAAGTCATCAATGTAATAGTGCTTCGAGTTATTCCAGTACCAAATTTTCAAATCCCGAATGTGATCCATTTACATGTGCTCCATATATATCAGCAACAAGAATTGTGAAACCCGAATCTATTAGGATGAGTATATATGACACTTTGGTTTGTCACTGACACGCCCGGGTGTATGTTAGCCTAAACTCTAAATTTTGATTGAGAAGAATAAAAATACTGAATTGAATGAATCATTCATAAAAAAAAAAAAAATTGAACGAATTAAAACACGATTAGTCGCCTTCCATCCATTCTTCCATCCGCCATAGAAAATCAAGAAGAGTTTTCAAGCTCTAGTCTTAAGTCAGATCTAAGTCATGTAACGATCTCGTCCTACCAAGGGTGGACAAATTATTTTTTATTTTTTATGATAGAACCAATGACTGCTTTACCGTACCGTGCCGGCCGGTTGAACCGGAAAAACCGGAAACCGAGCCATGGACGGTATGACGGAGAAGACTGCCGGAGGACTTGCGTACCGGCCGGTATTATCGGTGGAACTAGAGTGCCGCGAGATACCGTCCGGTTTTAATCGTGCCGGCGGTTCTTGGGAGACTGTCCAAATTTGGACTCTTAAAGGGACTGTGAAATCGATCGAATTACAGGATGGAGGCTGGATAGAACATACTGATTGAACGAGGGCGATGAGGTGGTGAGGGATCTGAAAATTTGCAGATCTATAGGAGGGTTATTTTGTTCTGCAAACTCGGTAATTTTTGGGAATAAAGAGGAAGAAGAAGATACAGAGCACTAATGGTTTGGGGAAGATGAGGACAGAGAAATAGAAAACTGTGTGCCATCTGGAGAAACTTGGGATCGATGGAAGCCGAATGGTTTGTATAATTATTATTATATTATTTATTAAGTTTATTTGCCTTTTATTTAATAATAATTAAATGAAAAACGAAAAATCTTTTATGGGTGCAGACCGTGCAGTGAGAGAAATCTTCTACTGCTACGCTTCATTAAACACTAGTATACCTATTTTTGCTTAATGTGTATCTAAATTCTCATTCAAAACTATTGTGTACTTAATTAAAAAGTTTTAACTTTGAATGAGTTGCGGCAATATTTTTGGTTGTATAAAATATTGATATATTAAATATTATATAAAATAATATAATATGAACGTTTTTTCGAGGCTCTCAAAATACAATTCTTCAAGAATATACGCTCTCCCGCTCCCGCTCTCGCTTCACGAATCGGTGAGCTAAGTTGGGAGGCGTGGGGGACATGACAAAAGTCCTTATTCTTTTTATTTTTTTTAGTTTTTATTCCGGTATATTTGCTCTTTTACAGTTTCTTAGGCGGTATAATCCGGTTTTATTCCGGTATTTTCCCGGTATGGTACCCTAATTTTGCCGGTACGGTTTTTTAACAAAAAAATTATTTTTTTATTCCAAAAACGGTATTTACCGGTAGGAAACGGTTGAACCATGGTTGTACCACGATTTACCATGCCAAAGACGATTCCGGTTTGATGTCCGGTACGGTTTCGTAATCCAT
The DNA here is from genome assembly GCA_946122785.1 of Linum tenue. Classification (NCBI taxonomy): domain Eukaryota; kingdom Viridiplantae; phylum Streptophyta; class Magnoliopsida; order Malpighiales; family Linaceae; genus Linum; species Linum tenue. Next base: position 44,516,192 of record CAMGYJ010000010.1, read on the forward strand.
GGATAGAACTCAGATTTTTTCGGTACAAATAATTCAAACACATGACCTCTAACTAGCTTGGCCCATGCAACTAAGAGAGGAAATCATACAAATCTTTAAGTGAACGGCTATTTGCTGCCAACAAATTGTGTAAATTTGTAGATAATTAGATATGGATGATGCGGGTGGGAGTGAGTTGCATAGATTCGATGGTAGGGTTGTTGATGCATCAACACGAAGGAAGGTGCCTAAGAAGAATAAGGAGAAGAAGCGCTCTCGAGATATTGGACATTTTGTGGCTCAGCCTGGCTCCGGCCACCGATTTCCGTCGGCCCTGCCTGTTTCCGGCCGCCGGAAATTTTCGGCCCACCATTTGTTCGTTGCAAATCGTCGGAAAAATTGTTCGAAACTACAAAAAATTGACGCACCTGCTTAGTGATGATTCATGGATGCGTGTCCGCAGTTTACGTCGAGGATGAGCTTTCCCAATGATTTTACGGCGACTTTTCCGGCAAGCGTCGATTTTTTCTGATTCAATACGCTTTCTGAAAGTTGGATATGTTGTAGATTGTGAAACTCCTTAACAAAAAAATATATATATATACCTTTTTTTTTATTGGCGGCAAATAGCAATTTGGTTGGCGGCAAATAGCAAGCCCATCATTAAGGTTTGTTGAAATTTCTTGAATTTGCTGTTATCTAGCGCTATAATTGGTAACATGGGGGGTAATGTTATCACATAATGGACGTGTTTTAGTTGCTTCTTTAAACTTGTCGGTGCATGAATTATCTAGCGCTATAATCTTAGCTCGTCGGCTTCTTTCTGAATGGGGAAGTAATTAATCATGAATTATTTAGAAAAAGACTGCATGGTGTCAAGTCTACCTAAGAAAGAAAAAAATGAGAGTATTTGGCAATCTAATTTGATTTGTTGTGTTCTTTTTTTTTCTTGGGTCACGGACTTATTATGTTTCAAATATCAATTGCTTAAAAATGACCACGTATTATTAATTCGGCAAAGTCTTTAAGGAAAACAAAAAGAATACATTATACTAGTCTTTTTATAAGGCTATTTATTATGTTTCAAATATCAATTGCTTAAAAATATATTTTTCTCGATCATTGGTTCGTTTTGAGTGTAATTGGTAATGCTTCGTGTTTTTGTTGTTACGGTTCAAAATCTCAGGATTGATATATCTTTTTCATGAATAAGAAATAAATAACTGTGAAGACATATTTCCTCTTTCTATTTTTGTTCTTGTCGGAAGAAATTTGAAATGTTGAAAAAATGTTCTCAACTCAGCTATTATAGATAATGACAGAACAAGTGGGCTGATCACCAACAACTTTTACTTGTTCCTACCAACATGCCACGCTATTGCAAGCGCTTACTAGTCCAAATTTAGAGTAATTGTAAAATGCAAGGTATTATATATTCAGCCAAGTCTATCAAGAGACAATAATAACAAATAATAATAGATAATACTGTATTTAGGTCAATCATCCCAGCTTTTCTGGGTAATCGAAATATTCCAAAGGGATGATCGTTTCATTTTTCCAGTCGAGAATTTGGCCTCTCCTCATACTCTGTACAATTTGGAATCCCATTTCTAACAGGTATTCGGCGCCGGATGAGTTCCATACCCATTTGAGTTCTCTTCGGACGGCTTGATTCATCTCGATTTATACCTATTCGTTCTCGTACAAATTTAATAAATATCGAAAACATCAATACTTTGAAGCATAATAGATGAGCTCCTCTCCTACCCACCACAATTAACTAAACTGTCTTCTAGTATGTGTTTGTGTGGTGGTGTGTTCTTCGGTCGTCGACTCATTTAATTTTCTTAAGAACAAGGGAAGTATTTTAATCGATCATGAATTGATTAAAAAAAGACTACATGATGCCAAGTCTATCAAATAAAAAATTATTATGAAAAAGTCTACTAAAATAATAATAATAATAATAGACTACATTTTATAATTTATTGGACAAAGTCATTCTTTTTTCTTTTAATTAGGCGATTGGTTATTTTTTAAAAGAAAATATGGACGAAGAAGCTAAGACATATCTTTATATAAGACTCTAAGAGTCAATCCTTAAACCCTAACTCATCCTTTCTAAGAAATGTCAATTTCCAATTAATGAAATAGATGCACTATTATATTTGAATTTTAATTAAGGCAATTAGCGGTATCCAATTCCACCCACACAGCAAGATCATTATTATTATATATAACATGATCGCCACCATTCAAATTCTGCAATTCCATTCCAATCTCCATTCAAGATAATCTGCTGGAGCCTGGATGGGAGTAGAAAGATTCCCCCCGGCCAATTCCCCTTCCTAGTTAATTAGCAAATTAGCATTACATCCCAATCTCTCTAATACTCATCATCTCGACCAGAAAACACAAATAGCATACAATGGTTCTCTTTGATTTCAAGTCCGGCAAGCACTTCGTTGCCTCCTCGGATAGAACCACCCTTAAGGTCTATGAGTTGACTAACCCTGCTGTCAATCCTTCCTCCATTGGAAAGAATCACTGGAAGGAAGTCGCCACCATCACCGCCAGTGATCACGATCAAAGCAATGATGAGGAACAAGATGATGGCGATGCTGCATCAGCAGAGGACGAGGAGGAATCTTACGACGGACTGATGTTCTTCGATGGTCATGGGAAGATTGAGGGACGGGAGGCGTTGACCAAGCTAGCCCAACACCTCACCCGGCTCCAATTGAGGGTGAGCCCTCAAGGGTTATGTTTCCAGGATGTTACCGGGTTAGGCGAGCACAAAGATTTTGGGTTTCACTACCTCCGATTGAATGATCTTTTCAACTGGCCGTATCACGGTATCAAAATAGCGGGCATCACCACGTGGCGACGCCTGGTGTTGCAGTACTCCGTACCGAAAGGGGATCAGAAGAAGCGGCCGATGTCTGGAGGAGCTGCTGTGAGCAAGAAGAAGTACGAGGAGTTGAAAAGAATGATCGAAGGAAGGGATGAAAAGATCGGAAAGATGAGAGAGGAGATGGAAGAACAACATTGGGAGATGGAAAAGCTAAAAGAAGAGAGGGGGAAACACGGGGTAGAGCTACGCGAGTTGGAGAAGAAAAATGGCAAGGAGCTGCGGAAGCTGTCGAAGCAAAAAGATGGCGAGCTAGAAACGCTGAAGAAGGAGAAGGACGGGGAGTTGGAGGAGAAAGACGAGGAGTTAGAGGCGTTGAGAAAAGAAAAGGACGGCGCAGCAAAGCTGAGCAAAGTGAAGGATGAGGAACTGAAAAAACTGAGGGAGGAGGTGAAGAATATGAAAAGAGCTAATAAGAAGGAAGATGAAGCAGCAGTAGGCGAGAAGGGAAAGATAACGATAGACAGTGATGAATGGCAGAAGTTGAAGAAGGATGCGGCGGAAATGAGGCAAGAGGTAATGAAGAAGGACGAAGAGATGAAAAGAAGGCTAGAAAAAGTGGGAAATGATAACGAAGCATTGCAGAAGCTTGCGAATGAGAAGACCGCCGAGTCTCAGAAGCTAAGGAGTGAGAAGGAAGAAATGATGAAAGAGAATGCAGATGAAATGCGAAAGCTGAAAGACCAACTGTTACAAGTTCCTCGCGAGCCCGAGCAACGTCCCAAGCAATCATGGGTGAAGACAACTACAACTAAATTAGTGTCCCTTTCTTTCTGCAATGACGACATAATAAGCAGAAGACGACCAGTACCCCGTGATACTTTTTGCGTCGATGAACGCAAATCGAGTAATTTCAACTACAAGCCATATCAAAAGGGGAGCGTGCCGTTCTTGTTTTACAGTTGGACAAGTGTGGTGGATGAAGATTCCAAAGATTGGCCGCCTCCTCCCAAGATGAATGTGTACAGTTCTTCAGGCTCGTTCGACCAAGACAACTGGTGGCTTATGAAGACGACTCACCTGAGTGATGGCAGCTTGACGATGATGGCTTATTACGACGGCAATTTTCGATGCTCTGTTTTCTCGGAGTATAATCACCCTATCCGACTTCCCTATTCGTGGGACAATCGTTTAATGGCAGGTACATCTTTCTTCTTGGTTCACGTTGGACGGGAATACAAGCTTGCTTTCATGTACCGTGACTAGCCTGTTAGCTAGGGCGACGACCGGCTGGCAGTTTGGAATTTGTCAATCAGTTGGGATCACCTCCGGCGCCGATGCTGCTTTCCGGTCACCGCGGTCGCCCAGCCAAGCTTTCGGAGGTGTCTAAGTTCTCTATTAAATTTGCTGTATTTTTTTCTTTTTTTCTTCTTTCTTAATTACTAGCTTTGTGCCCGGCCTTTGGCCGGGTCTGAGCTGTATTGCTTATGATTTATGAATTATTATTGCATGTTTGTTTGGTGTGTGTTTGTATTGAAGGGATGTTTTGTTTTCGTTTTTTGTTTACTAATCACCCTTAGGCCTCAGAACTAGTGGTTGAGCCACGTTTTTAACAGGAGGGGTTATAGCCCCCCTAACTCTCAAAGTTGTGTAAATTTCACAGCAAATTTGTATAATAGAATAGGTGGTAAGATTTTAGCCCCTCCTCTCCGGTTCAAACCTATGAACGTAATTTTTTTAGGCCCATTCATTCAGATTCCTGGCTCCGCCAGTGCTAAGAACGTCTCCATTTTATTTTTATTATGAACATGTCGCTTGCTTTTTTCTCTTACTCCTGTTTAGCTACATTATAGGTATAGAATAAGCTTTGCAGGTCTTATACGAATCTTGTATCAAAGGATTTGTGCTATAATATATCAGCATGAAGAGCAAAAACCTTATTTATTCATTGTAGCAGTAGTTTAGGAAAACATTTACATCTTATTGAACCACAAAACTGAAGTCATTTGTTTTTATACATAAAAATCTAATATGGTACTTAGAAAAGCCTTGCATCTTATTTTTACACATAACTGAAGCCTTTTGTTGTAGTACACAAATATATTACATATATAGTAGGATAGTCGATAAGCCTTCACATTTTATTTGTAGACACACTTGAAGCCTTTTGTTCTTATGTATAAATATTTAACATAGTATATAGGTAGGGTAATTGTCGATCTTTTGCCTTTTCGGTCCATCTGCAATAATCAAGTGACGTGATTCACTTAGGGGGTTAAAAGCTAGGTAAGTAAGACTCCGGCCATAATATAATCCGACAAACAGTACGGAAAAAGTTGTCTTTACCAACATGTGAAATGTGTTATCCAAGATAAAAAAAAAAGGTTGATGCAATCTACAATGATTCTGGTTTGGAGTAATGAAAAAAGATATTATGTTTCTAATGGAATGACTGCAAATTCAGGATTAGAAGGGAAGTGAATACTACTCTATTTCAATATGAAGCTCAATAATTAGTGAACTAAATATGAGTGCACACTTGAATAATCTTTTTGTGTGTAATGGAGTTGGGCGATTCACATCAACGATACATGTAATCTAACAATGGGAAGTTAATTAATTGGAATAAATATTCATCGACAATTAAATGTGAAATCACATACCTATACCATTTGAAGCCGTGGAGCCGGCAAAGCGGCAACCACAGTCCACAGCTTCCCCTATCTATGGTGCTGCCTCCACGCCGGAATAGGTAGGTAGTGGAGATAATAGTAGTGTCGAGTGCCGACGGTATAAATTGAGAAGAAGAAGAAGATAACGGCGGTTGGACGGGCATAGATTGGTCGCCGTGTGAAATCGTGGAATTCCAAGGAAATAACTGGGGGTGGACGGCATGCGAGGGTGTGATGGCGGCGGAATGGTGTGGCCGACGGCAGGAAGGACCGGCTAGGACGGCTGGTGAATGGAATGAGTCGAATAATGGTGGTCGATTGATTTACAATATCAATTGTACATGTCGATCTTTTAATATAGCAAATTCATCAATAGTGGAGTCTACACCCACACGGCATACCAATAGCATACTATTCTCCTTTGAATAAAATAGTTAACCAAACAGCGAGAAATTCATCGCTCATTTTGTTGCACAAATCATATTTCAGCCGTTCCATTGTTGAAAAGGTTTTCTCCATAGTAGTTGTTGACACGGGCAATGTCATCACTAGACAAATCAATCGACTAATCAATTTGTATTGTGTGTTCATCCCTCTTTCCACGAGATGCTTTAGTAATTTTTCAAGAGAACAAACCTCATAGTTCTTTTAGTCTTGGGTAATGTATATTTTTTATCCAAACTTTTTTCAGATTCTTTTATAGTATCCAAATCTATCGAAATACTAAGAATTAGCCAAATGTTAACTTCCAATTAGCAATTTTGTTAATAATGATGACTTGGCAACATGATACTGACTTGGAAGAGACACATGAAGGTCAACATTCCAAAATTTTACTATTTTAACTAAGAAAAGAGTTACAAAATTATTAACAATAACGTAAAAAAATGGCTAATATTTTGATGCATTACGAAAGATTTGGATAATTAATAACATTTTTATAGGTTTGGATAATATAAAAGAATCTGAAAAATGTTTGGATAAAAAATAGACATTACCCTTTAGTCTTTTACGTTTTAGAGTTTTATAATTTTAGGTTACATTGTTTGTTTTTATTTAGAAGAGAATCATTTGAGCTAATATTTCTAGGCTAAATTTGAAGTTGTGATTTGAACATGTTCATCTAACCCATTTTCTCAATTCCACACAATTTTATTATAAAATAATATTGGACGGAATAGCTAAAATCGATAAACTTATAAGAACTATATATACTAGCTCCGAATGCAGAAGAGGGCTGGGCCGTAGTCCGGGGTGGCCACCCCTGGATCCGCCACTGCCCCCAAGAACAAGCGGGTTGATCACCAACAACTTTTACTTGTTCCTACCAACATGGCACCCTATTGCAAGCGCTTACTAGTCCAAATTTAGAGAAATTGTATAATGCAAGGTATTATATCTGGCCAAGTCTACCAAGAGATAATAATAATAATAATAATGATAATAATAATAGATAAATAATGAATGATTTATTGTGCTAATTAAAAATGAAAATAACTAATTTGTATTTTCATAATTTTATAACAATAAGCTCGTTGTAGTTCAATGAAGATGTGCCAGTTGCAATCAGTGAAGTTGTGTTGAAGGCCTTGGATTTTAATAATTTCAACCAACAACACATAAATTTCTATTAAAAGAGTCAAATGAAAACGTGTTCTCTTATAATTTTTACATCAAGTCATTTCCTATGAACGTACGTCATTGCTTACTAATAATAAGTCATATAATCGAATTAAAAGCATTATATTCCCTCACCAACTACAAGTAAATTGACTTCTAAACTGTTTTGTTGTGTTCTTAGCTCGTCAGCTTATTTATGAAGGGGCAAGTAATTAGTCATGAATTTTTAAAAAAGACTACATAATGCCAAGTCTACCTAAGAAAGGAAGGGGAAAAAAGCGACTATTTGGCAATCTAATTTGTTTTGTTGTGTTCCTTTTTTTCTTGTGTCGTGAGCTTATTAAGTTTCAAATATAAATTGTTTAAAAATGTCCACGTGTTATTTATTTGGCGAAGTCTTTGAGAAAGAAGGAAAGAAAAAAAGAATACATTATCTTATATATAAGGCTTATTTAAATTGTGCATACGTGTTCTAGTTTAGGTTTTATGGGGAAAAAACATATATTTTTCTCGTTCATTGGTTTTCTTTTAGTGTAATTGGTAATGCTTTATGTCTTGTTTAAAGAAATTATGATTTAAATCTCCGGATTGATGTATCTGTTTCTTTTACGAATAAGGAATAAATAATTATGAAAACAAATTTACTTTTTCTACTTTCACTCTAAATTTGAAATACTAAAGAACTGCTCTTCACTCTGCTATTATATAGTTGTAGATTATTGTAGAACACTAACAACTTTTACATGTTCCTACGAACATGGCACGCTATTGCAAGCACTTACTATTTCAAATTTAGAAAAATTGTAAAATGCAAGGTATTATATACTCAGCCAAGTCTACCAAGAGACAATAATAACAATAAATAATAGATAATATTGTATTGTTTATTTATTCGGCAAAGTCATTCTTTTTTCTTTAGTGAGGTCAAATGATAAATTTTTAAATTGTGAATGAAGAAGCTGGGTATCTTGAGCCATTATTATTACTATATATAAGATGGTGGCCACCATACAAACTCTGCAATCCCATCCCAATCTCTCCAACAATCATTTCCACCAGAAAACCAATAGCATATAACTATGGTTCTCTTTGATTTTAAGTCCGACAAGCACTTCGTTGCTTCCTCGGACAAGACCACTCTCCAAGTCTACGAGTGGATCAACCTTGATGTTAATCCTTCCTCCATCAGGAATACTCATTGGGAGGAAGTCGCCACCATCACTGCATGTGATCGCGATCAAAGCGACGACGAAGAAGATGAAGGCGACGATGACGATGAAGCTTATGAGGGGTTGATGTTCTTCGATGGTCACGGGAAGATCGAGGGACGGGAGGCGTTGACCAGGCTAGCCCAACACCTCACCCGGATGCAACTGAGGGTGAGCCCTCAAGGGTTCTGTTTCCAGGATGTTACCACGTTGGGGGAACACAAAGCTTTTGGACTTCACTATCTCCGACTGAACGATCTCTTCAACTGGTCCTATCATGGTATCAAAACGCCGAGCGTCGCCACATGGCGACGCCTGGTGTTGGAGTACACCGTACCAAAAAGGGAGAAGCGGCCTGCGGCCTCTGGAGGTGTAAGCAAGGAGATGTACGAGGAGATGAAAAAGGCGATCGGAAAGAAGGACGAAGAGTTGGAGAAGCTGAGGGAGGAGGTGGAGAAGCTGAAGGGCGAGAAGGAGGAAATGACGAAAGAGAATGCAGCCGAAACGAAAAAGCTAAGGGACCAACTGTCACAGCTTCCTGAGGAGCTGGAGCAACGTCGTAATCAATCATGGTTACTCACAGCTACAACTAAGTTAATGCCCCTTCGCCAATATATAGAGAGTGACCAAATAAAAATCAGAAGACGGCCGGTGCCACGGGATACTTGGAGTCTGTCCCTCAAAAGCCAATGGGGCAGTTTCCGTTATGGGCCAAGCAACAACATCTGGCCGTTCGGGCTAGCAGATAGCCTCTCTTTGGTGGATGAAGATCCGAAAGATTGGCTGCCCCCACCCAAGATCAACGTGAACATATACGAGAGCCAATTCGACATAGACAACTGGTGGTTTGTTAAGATAGCCCACCCAAATGGCAGCTTGACGATGATGGCTTATTACGACGGCAACAATATCAGTGGTGGTGTCCGAGTTCCCCATGCAGCTGACCTCACTGGTTTCCATATAGATACTGCAGCTTGCATCCTGACTTGTGTGGGCGGCCAATACAAGCTTGCTTTCTTGTATTGAGTAGCCTGCTAGGGACGTGAGTGCGGGCTCGTCGGTCGGTCGTTTCCACTTATTTGGTTTGGTGTGTGAGTGTTTTTCTTTTCTTCCCCAACTTAATTTCTCTGTTAAGCCTAATAAAATCATCAATGTAATAGTGCTTCAAGTTATTCCAGTTCCAAATTAAATCCCGAATGTGATCCATGTACAAGTGCTCCATATATATCAGCAAACATGTTGGGTGAAATGCGATGGCAAGGAAGCAAAAATTGTGAAACCCGAATCAATTAGGATGAGTACTCAGCTATATGTAATTATATGGCACACTAAACTTCGATTTAGAACAATTAGAGCACGGAATTGGACGAGTTAATTAGGTGCTCTCCATCCAAAGTAACCATAGGAAATTATTATGACCCATGGTAGGTTAGGACTTAGTTGTAAGAGAGAGAGAAAAAAAAATAGGATGCCTATGCTTGTATATGCTTTCTAACAATAAGTCATAAAATCGAATTAAAAACATGATACTCTCTCACCAACCGCAAGTAAATTGACTTATAATCTGTTTTCTTGTGATCTTAGGTCGTCGGCCTATTTCTGAACGCGGAAGTATTTAATCATTAAAGTGTTTAAAAAAAACTATATGGTGCCAACTAGTAGGAAGGAGATGGGGGTTGCTCCAAGGATTGGCCACCTCCCTCCAAGGATTAACATTTAATGTGTATAGTTTCCCTTGCCATCAAATAGGCAAGGGTATTGTTTTGTCTACCAATAAACTGTACTAGAACCCCTAGATACGCCTGCTGAACAGTCCGGATTTCCATCAGCAACACACCTCGCACTGACCTTGTTGATGATTACCTTGGTGTCGCCTCTCATCATTATCGAACGAAGCCCTTCATCAATGCTACAAATGAAAAGCTTCCCGAAGAGGTACCAAAAGATATTACAAATTAGAACATTAGATAAAATCACAAATCCCTGCAGTAACATCAACCTGAGGATATCCAACCCGATGAAGCTAAACTAATTTATGCACTTTTTTTTTATAACAATTTATGCACTTTTCTATGCAATGAGCTACAAGTTAAAATGGAATTGTTAAAACGGGGAAATATTTATTCATGAATTGTTAAAAACGACTACATGGTACTATTTACTCGTCCATGCCTGCCAAAAAGATTGAATAAATAAAGACTATTCGTTTTGTTTTATTCTTGCCTTCTTGGTTTCGTCCGTTTATTAAATGTTCAAACATGAATTATTTAAAAATGACTATATATTATACAGTTTATTCGGCCAAGTCTACCAAATATTATCAAAAAAAGACGCATGGTATTATTCATTCGGAAAAGTCATTCTTCTTTAATTAGGCGAAAGGATATTTTTCAAGAAAACCTTCATAAAAGGATAGATGCAAACCCAAAACCCCTTCATGCTAAATTTAATTTAATATTCCAATCACTGGAATTATAAACTTGTTGGAAGCATTATGAGTAGGGGATGTCAATTAAATTCGGACCCATGGGTATCCAATTTGACTTGATCTGACTACATTGAATAAAATTCAATGATGGCGGGTTCCGACAGAAGTGGGTGTTACTCGCTTCTGGAATTAATGTGTTGGGCACAAGTTTTGTTAAAATCTTCTCCGCCTTGCACTCGAAAAGCGAGTTAATGCCATTTTGCATCTAATCCTATGGTCAATTATGAATACTATTTGTCTTTATAACGACATTGCATTAATAATATGGATGATTTTTGTCGTCCCCAAACCTCCTCTTTTTTGTAGTGTGAAGACAACGAGTAATATTAGGGGCCGTGAGGACTTAACACGTAAACTGAATGACAAACCAGACTCTGGTACCATGTCAAAAACCAACTATTCCCAATAATTTGAGTTGTTGGGAGAGACTCATGTATAATAACTTAACCACATCCTTTACTAAAGAAAAGAAGGCGAGACATATCTTTAGTCAATCTTTAAATGCTAACACATCATTTCTTAGAAATCTCGTTTTCCGATTAATTTGATAGATGCACTATTATATATGTTGTTATATTTTAATCAAGACCCTAGCTATTATATATAACATGGTGGCCTCCCTACAAATTCTGCAATTCCATCCCAATATCTGATCTTGATCATCAGCAGGAGCAAAAAGTATTCCCCTCCTTGTTAGAAATTAGCCTACCATGGTTCTCTTTGATTTCAAGTTCGACAAGCACTTCGTTGCTTCCTCGGACAGAGCCACCCTCCAAGTCTATGAGTTGACCAACCCTACTGCCAATCCTTCCTCCATCCGAAAGAATCACTGGAAGGAAGTTGCCACCATCACCGCGCGTGATCACGATCAAAGCGACGACGACGAGGTCGAAGTCGATGATCACAAAGCACTAGCAGAGGAGGAGGAATCGTCTTACCACGGGTTGATGTTCTTCGATGGTCACGGGGAGATCGAGGGATGGGAGGCGTTGACCAAGCTAGCCCAGCACCTCACCCGGTTGCAACTGAGGGTCAGCCCTCAAGGGTTTTGTTTCCAGGATGTTACCGGGTTGGGCGAACACAAAGCATTTGGGCTCCACTATCTCCGACTGAACGATCTTTTCGACTGGTCGTATCATGGTATCAGAATGACGAGCAACGCCACGTGGCCGCGGCGCTCGGTGTTGAAGTACCTCATACCGGGAGGGGAGAAGCGGCCTACGCCCACTGCCGGTGGTGGTGTGAGCAAGGAGATGTACGAGGAGCTGGAAAAGACGGTCGGAAAGAAGGACGAGGAGTTGGAGAAGTTGAGGGAGGAGGTGGAGAAGCTGAAGGGCGAGAAGGAAGAAATGATGAAAGAGAATGCATCCGAAACAAAAAAGCTAAGGGAACAACTGTCACAACTTCCTCAGGAGCTGGAGCAACGCCGTAAGCAATCATGGTTACTGACAGCTACAACTAAGTTAGTGCCCCTTCGCGACCCTATGCATGGTGGCCTAATAAAAAGCAGAAGACGTCCGGTGCCACGGGATACTTGGAGTACTCCGCGCTCCGAATTGCGTTGGGGCACTTTCTGGTATTGGCGAAAAACCGGGGCCAGCAATTGGCCGTTCACGTCAGTAGATAGGCTCTCTCTGGTGGATGAAGATCCGAAAGATTGGCTTCCCCCTCCCAAGATCAAGGTGCACATATACGATAGCCAATTCGACATAGACAACTGGTGGTTTGTTAAGACAGTCCACCCAAACGGCGGCTTGACGATGATGGCTTATTACGACGGCAACAATACCATTTCTTCTGTCCGAGTTCCCCATGCAGCTGACATCACCGGTTTCCATATAGATACGGCTTGCATCCTGGCTTATGTGGGCAGCCAATACAAGCTTGCTTTCTTTTACGGCTGAGTAGCCTGCTAAGGCGTGAGTGCGTGCTGGCTGGTCGGTCTGCATCATAGATCAGCTCGAGTAATACCCGGCTAGGCGGGTTCAAATTGCCATCCTGATGGACATTTCAGTTGCTTCATGTTGAACTTTCAACCCGGAACCTGCAATTTTTGTTAGACTCAACGCAGAAGTAGACATGAATTCAAACTAATTCTAAATTTCGTTGAAGAACAAGATGAGTAGCAAGCACGAGGAAACAGATTGATGCTCTTGAGATATACCATTTAGAGAGACTAACCTAGAGCCTGATGAGCCAGTAATTAAAAAAAAATTAATTGAATTTGCAATCTTGATATAAAGGCAAACACAGCATAATATATAATATATTGTGTCGTAATTAATTTCCCTACCTGCTCCGCAGCTTCGGTCTTTTCCAAGTCTCTCTTCTATATCATAACTAGTAAAGAAGCCCGCGCTCTGCGGCGGGGAGACTATATTGTGGGAATGGAGAGTTGTAAGCGAAAGAGCGGAGTCATTGTGCATGTGAATAGTTTGTACGTACATCGCGGATACATAAGTCTGTTGATGTTGAAGTGCAAATATTGCTAAATACTGGCATAATATAGGTAAGACAACGGTCGAGCACAATGACTTTCTGCGCAAGCGTTGACGTTTTCATTAGTTTATTGTCAGAGCTGGCTGCGGTCGAATGCAGAAAGTATAGTAAACTCCAGAGGAGTCTGAGCCAGATTTCCAGGTTTAGGGAGTTGCACACAAAACGAAAACCAACAGCCATTCATGGCCACAATTGGCGGAGGGAAATGGCCATGGCGGTGGGGATGCTGCAACAATAGTTCGTTTGCTGTAACTCCAAGCAAAGATTCAGCGGTCTTTCCAAGTGCGACGAAGCACGCCGAACCAGTAGTGTCTCCGACAGCCAAATGAATTTTGTAGCTGTAAAAATGTATTAAAATTTCAGGGGTGAATTGGGCGTGCCCACTTGACTGATGGGGAAAAGGTGGATTTTAAACTAACCAATGTTCGGTTTCTTCAGCCTTTAGTTGGCCATGTTCTTCACAAAAAAAATCACCAGTGCCAGGAAATTCCCTAGCTGTCTAAAGCAAAAGGCACATCCTAAGTAGAACCATGATCTTGAAGCCTCAGTGGAGAGGACTTGCGCCAAACAATAGTACTGGGTAGCCTGTAGGTAAACAAAACTGGTGAGAAAGTGTAGCTAAGCAGGCAAGAAATTTGTTAGTTTACTGCAAAAGGGACTGGAAAACAGATCCATCTAGTGGTGAGGCAGAATAAATTTTGAAGCATGAAAATAATGGCTGGCTACATTAATAGTGCAGATTATGCTTTAACCTGCCATGAAGTAATAAGATACATTGCTGTGACAGTAAAAGTTATGACAAAAGAACGCACGTCAACCATTGGATTTCTGGAAAGGCGGATGAGGTCCATAATTGTCTTGGTACTGTCAGCTCGAAATATTTCCTCTTCAAAATAAGTGGAAAAGCATGGAGGATAATAGCGGATCGTATCTGTACCACCAGTAGCACTACAATTTCGAAAGTATATGAGATAAACGGAAAGTCAACTACTAAAAGCGGCATCTTGTAAGAGACTTACGTAGCACGCAAAACATTTGCCCAATGCAGAAGATGGCTCCAAAACAAAACAGTGTAGCGGAGGTGCTGGTTAAAAAAATGCCGCCTTTGGTAAGGTAGGAAAGGAGATGTGAGTCGTCGTAGAATGGATTAGCAATAGCATTAACTGTGAGGGATAAAGGTGCAGTGTAAACCTGGTGTGGCGTCAGTAACTTGAAGACTGCATACACCAAGTATAACAGATCCCATGCGGCTAAGGTATGCTAGTTCTTCTCCATCTAGTGATCGAGCAACATCGCCACATATGGTGATGTTAACACGTTTATTTCTGCAATAGTCAAGTGCAGGCTAGACGGAGATGATTGGAATTACGGTTAATCAAATACAAATGGAAAGGTACACAATCGCATTGCATTGAAAACCTTTCGTTTGTATGACCAGTTTCCGCCTAATAATAGCACCAGTGGATGTTGCGAACAGGATAACCCGCTCACAGAAACAACTCTGCCAACAACATCTACATTTGGAGAGGTGTTACAAGAGCGTCAATTCATTAGTGCAAAAAACCAAGTCAAGTATATGTGATGAGATTACAGTAATTGCCAGGTGAACCTATGAGCTGGTTTGTTGAGCGAGGTAAGCCGTGCAAGGAACTGAAGTGTAAAAACTCAAATGAATCAGCACAGAAACCCGGTGACAACATGGTTACATCCTCAAATATGGTTCCCTGAGAAAGGACCAAACTAAATCTATGGGAGCAAGGGCGGCACAGTGGCTGTGGTTTTGCCAGCTGGAATCCAGTAACTAAGTAGACACACCCTAGTTGCAGGTATGGGCCAAATCGGTGACCTAAATGTGGTGTCGCGATGGCCTGGATTAAGGTTCCCTGTTAAACAGGGAGGAGGCGAAGCAAGAGAAATGACCGAAGAGCACAATTTGCACTGGTAACTGCAAAAAAAAACGTTTAAGGAAATGCTATATTACCTTGGAATCGGTCCAAAGACTGCAAAACTGTGAGAGAATGGATGGATTTTCTGAATTGCAATCACCCCAAACATGCAAGAGGCGTATCTTGAGAGCAGCTTCTGGCCCTTCAGTTCCATTCAAATCCCGAAGCAGCTTTTGCGGAAGCATGTCTCTTTTGTGAGGAAATTGGGGACGGAGATCGAACCGGATGACACCAGAAGGAAGGTTGAACAGGAACAGTGTGCTGATTCAGGATTTTAGTGAGGAAATAGCGGAAGAAGAGTAAAGTTGATGAGAGAGGATGAAAAGTGAGATAAGAGCAGGGATCTTCCTAAACGTTGAATAAAACAACAAAAGACATAAACTTTCTCTCTGAACTGTTCAGTGTTTCTGCGGCCCAAAATGATTCAAAATACAATAAAAATGGTCGTAGAAGAAAGGCCTAAAAGACAAGTGGTGTGAAGGGAATCTATTACTTTTCAACTGAGGCAACAGTACAGCAAACGGGGGAAACATACTAACACTGGAGGCTAGAAGGGAATGACCGATTTTAGTCGAATTACAGGAGGTTACATTAGGAACATAGTACACTGTAGATAGCGAATCAGGGGTGGTTATTGATATCTGTAATGATCTTGAGATCTAATATAACAGAACAGTAACGACACAAGAGTGAAGACAGAACACTCAAACACATGTACAACAAAGGAACTGCAGAAAGGGCATAACTAAGACGAATAAAATACGAACGTGCATTGCCAAGTACATTGTTTAGATCTGAACTATTTGGATGGTTGAGCTTAAAGGGTAGCTACCATACACAACGTACCAGAACAGTTTATGTTCAGAATGGAAATAAAGATGGACTATTCCAATTCTCAAAATATCGAATTAACTAATAATGTTGCAATCCATGTCTTCTGGGCCTGCCTTACTTTGATCCTTCCTCAGCCAACAACCCAATTCGTTCCTTAGTCCTAAGAGCTGCAATAAGAACAGACATGTGGGTATTTATTAGTGCGCAAAAAATGGTTGTGCCCACGAGCACTAATGTTCCACTGAATGCAAAACAAAAGTAGGAAGGAATGTACCTTCTTTGACTGCAACGTAAGGGTTCGGTCAGATGCGCAATTTAAGTTCTCGCAATGGCTGAAATGCTTTTGAATCCCAAATCGCAAACATGCGGATGTGTGGTTCATCTGAATCTTCTGATCCCACGATGTACAGTTCTGCCATTAGCTGAACATTGCAGAATGTTTTGAGCAACTCAACTCTCTCGTCATATGGCATCATTTGGAACTCGAGCGGTGGCATACGGATTAGAGCAAGAGAAGGTTGATGATTCAGAACTATTGTTGCGGTGTGATTTCCTGATTCGCATTCAGCCTGCAATTCGTAGTACAATCTAAACGTATACGTAGATTAGAGATGTGGTAGCAATGAATTGTTACTTAACAATAAGGAAAAGAAAAGTAGTTGTAATTTGGAAATACTCAGTGTCTTCAGGAAACGTTTTGCAGGTCTCAGAACCAAGATGGAACTTAAGTATCTTCAATTTGCATCGATAGAGTATCTGTCACACGGATTGAATTAGGAAAATTGTCAAATCCAGTTTTTGTGAGTAACTAAAACATTTATTTTGTTGGAAGGTCACCTGAGGATGCTTGATAATTTTCATATATACTTGCTTAACAATCTACAGTTGCAGAAAGAAGGTAAGGAAAGTCACCTCAGTTTCCATTTCTCCTAATGGAACTTTGGTTTTCAATTCCAGCAGTGAAATTCTGGGAGGAATCTTGCGCCGAAGGTATCCAAGGCGTCCTTCGAGCTGTAGTCAATGATGTCCACTGGCAATCTGTTATGAAAGAACCTAGTAGGTTTGTTGTGTTCAATTAGCTAACTGGTAGAAGAAGATGCATATAATGAAAAGAAAGATGCAAATAGTACAGCATACCTGTTCATTAAAAGATGTGTCGTTTCATTGTATGGTTGCACAATGAGACGGGTCCCAGGAGATGTCACGAAACAAAACGGCGGAATATGGGTGAATTCGTGGACATTTCGGGTGAGGCCTGTTGCTGTAATAATCAGAGGATAATGCACCTCGGTTCCATCAGCACTATGAATGAATTGTTTAATCCGCGTTCCGATGTAGCTCACAAGTCCTTTATTGCCACTATGAAGTTGGAAGACAACTAATGAGTGTTAATACAGACCAATTTCCATTCAAACGTATAAAACATAAACTGATTTCGAAGCATACCTCATGTCTTCCAGATAGATTTGGAACATAAATGTATCAGAATTGACCCTAAGTGGTTCTGTTATGTGCGTCACGCATCCTGTGATTTCTGAAGCATGAATCTGGTTGAGTTATTTGGTTCCATGTGGTCTGTAAATATTATATTTAGGGAAAAAAATATTTTGCATCAATTTAAGATGCAGGATGCTGTGTTCAGTTGGTTAAGCACGAAGAAGAAATACCTGAGTAACAGAGTGGGAGACTTGCAGGAGAAACACTGTAATCACAAAGGACTTGATGGGCACAGTCATCTGGAAAATTCATGGTGCTGCGATATTCATGGATTCCTTCAAACGCACCTCTATTTGTGAAGGACAATCTCAAAGTGGAAGGTGCAATTCGACGTTCAGATTTAGCCGGTATCACAGTTGGGTTTATCATGGTGTAGAGACAACCAAGGTTCATGTCTGAACACATGTCAGGAGAGTTCCCACATCGCACAACAGCTTCCATAAGCTGTCCCTATAGCAGTTACAATGTTGGAAACATGTGTTCACTAAACATTCTATGTTTAAAGTATAAGCAGGAAGTAGTTTTGTTTTTTATAGACGTACCTCTTTGTCTAGCCAAAGCATTTGTATAGAGGTAGCAGATGTAGTTTCACAGGGGTCACATTCTGTCCAGATGTTCAGTAGGCGTGCCATGAGGAAAATGTTGTTGGTTCCCAGATGGAGTTCACGGAATATTGTGGATTGCTGCATGACATCTAAAACAAAGCGAAACTGCATGACAACACATAAAAGCATACGGAGAAAGGCTATTGTTCAGCAATGGGAAAATACCATGTGGGTCCGGTGGCAACATTTCGCTCTCTGTGTTTGCCAAAAAACAGAATTCAGTGGGCAGGAATGTCTTGGGTGCAGGACGAACTTGCTTTCTATAGCTGCGGGAAGAAATATGATTACCAGAATAAATGTGAAAGCTATCAGAAATAACAGTAAAAAAGAACAGGTTATTGCACCAACAAAGAGCATGTGTTGCTCGCTATTTGGAGACCTGTCGACATTTAGCGGCAGAACAACAAATAGTCTAGTTTAGAAGGACATTCGTTTCATGCATATGTCCCTTTCCAAGTCGATTATTCAAAACCTCACCGACACACTTTTAGAGTCCCCCGTTAATCCAAAATAGGTCAGTAGAACTTTTGCCGGCAAAGGGTACAGAAGAACGGCTAGCAAAAACCGAAACACAGGGAATGAAAGACCATTAACAACAATATCGAACTCACAGTCAACGCGAAAGTGTGGGCAGATGCTGACGCTGGGGGACTGGCAGCGTTTCTCTGGCCGATTTTATAACTTAGGGTTTTTTGTTACGAACAAAGGGTGATCTGAACGACAGAAAGATAGGCAGTTTATTTTAGGAGACAAAGTGGAAGGGTTTGATGGAGAAAGCTATTGGGCCGGGCCAATCGGTTATGGTATGTTTACAAAACTGCATCATGCATAATTGGTGGGCCGAATTGGTAAGTTGTGCATTTCTGTCGACCCAACTGGGGCGGAAGAATGTATCTAGAAAGTATATCCATCATGGTTTAAATTGGCCCAGTTATAATGCTAGCGGGTGTTTTCGATAACCTATTCATAACTGGACTTATTACGCAAACTGGGCAAGTAATTAGGGTCTTGTTCCTTCTTGTTTTTAAAGGTTGCTGGGGCAACACTGAGTACTCTCTGTCCATGTTAAATCTCCTCTCATCCGTGTACAAATCAGTCACATATTTGCAGGCATTAATAAAGAGCCTTAGGTTTGGAAGCCGTGCAGTTGCATAATTTGGTTTTAGAGTGGACTTTCTTAATGATCAAATGGGTCCAGAGACTATAGAGCTAGTTTGGTGGTCAAACTCTCTATGTATCGATAGGCTGTCAAGTGATGTACCTGTTTTTTTGTTGTCTGCGAGCAAGCACATTATTTAGTCACATTGGGTCCGAGGTAGAGTTGCGATAGGAAGGACCCCGTACAAAATGGCGAGACTATCTGTTCATTACAATGACATCGAAGAGGTAACATCCTGGAGTCTTGGTGGCGAGAATACAGCGAAGGGCTTTCGCAAAGCAAATCTAAGGAACACAAAGACATTGAAACGAAATCTATTTTACAAAACTAAATGCTAACCCTGAATCCTTATTTCTAAGACGCTTAAAACCAATCCTGAACACCTGCAGCATGACGATGCCAGACTGCAACAACTTCAAAGCGTTCATGCCTATCCTTACAGCAAGGCAACATTTTGATCTCAAATGTATAAGTGCGGTAAAGGACAGGCTGGAGGAGACGGCGAACATCTGCGTCTTCAAGGTCCCATAGAGGAAATGTTTGCAGTAATGCAGAAGCTGCTTCATGACTAATCAAGAATGAAGTCTTAAATGTCTCGTCACAGACGTCGGCTGAGATATAGAAACTATTTATGGTTGTATGAGAAATCTGAGTCAATTTGATGATTCTATCGGTCTAAGTATACTATTACTTTTATGTGCGTACCTTTTAATCCTGTCATCATGAGCAATGGATGCAGAGCAATTAGAACAGACATCATTCGGGGACAATTGATGTTTTTGTGGTGAGCATTCAGGGCACAACCAAGTAAAGAATCCAGATTGGTGATTGATTTTCTGAACTGTCGCCAAACACCTAAATGTTGCCTACAGATAAAGAACAAAGAAGGATTAGGGGTGTGTAATATAAGTAGTATGTGAATCCTGGTAAAAGTTAAGGCAAAATACACTGTTGAGAGGCGCAGTGTGCAGCGCATCATCCTCAGCCAACAGGAAAAGTAAGTCTGCTATCGAGTGGCATGGACCATGTCGTTGGACCGGTCTGACAATGTCATTGCCGCGCCATTGACTAATGTAGAAGATCGGCATATTCGAACTCGAATGTCTGCATCGAAACGAAAGGCGAACAATGTATGCAAGATATGATTTAAAATAATACTGGGTTTTTGTAAAAGGATGCAAACCTGTAAAAGCTGGGCCTATGCATTCGTAAGGTTTGGTCAACAATGACTCTTGTACTGCATGTATTCTTGTAAATATTTTTCCCTGATTCCAAAAGAATGAAGAACTGAGGGACAGACAAAGCGGCGGCATGTTGTGTTGGCACAAATCTTACCATCTGAACAGTGGCCGACCATAGAAGTCATAGTTGCAATGACAGGCCCGTTTCGCTCTTGGCTAACAACCAATGCCTCAAGCGAATGCATGATCAAGTGGTCGACGATTTGGGTTAAAATCTGTCTATTGCTGCATGTAAAAGCAAAGAAGCACATCTAAGCAACACACATCATTCGGGGAGCAAAAAACTTATGAAGACTGAATACATGCCAATTATCTTCCAGGATAATGAGCTGG